>JAJOZX010003262.1:0-375000 GCA_023014485.1 Bathynomus jamesi
AAGGAACTTTATTTATTTGAAAATTGTATTCTGAACTTAGTCTAAAAACAGTGTTGTTGCTACATTGACAGAATGGGCCCAGAAACAGCAACACCTTCTGACCTTTTTAAAGCAAACCACTCTTATAAAACTTTATCAAGTTGATCTAATTTAGGTTTATGCAATGATTTCTGCTCACAAATGGATTTATTAGTCTCTGAAGCAGCATGACTTATTATTATTATTTTCATTTATGATTTTAAAATTAGTGATTTCAAAATGTGTGGGATTTTGGAGTATGCCAGATTTTGAAGTGCCAAATTTTCAAGTCTACTGTATTAGTATGAACACTATAAATGAGTGATCTAAATTCATTGTTGTATAGGACATATGGTGTAAATGATAACTGATAATTTATATGACACTGAGTAATGATGGTCTGCTGAAGAAGGCTGATTCTATTACAAGGAGATCAGTTACATTGCTGTTTAATTTATTAATTATTATTATTATCTATATATTCAAACAACTAAGACAATGGACAGTCACTACAAGGACAATAATCTCTAAAATGTCAAATTATCTTTTTTTTTTTTCTTTTTTTTTAAATACCAATTTGTTCATGACAAAAAGTTTCCATGTGTATCAACTCAAATTTTGTGATGGTAAAATAAACTATTATGCAACCAAAGTAGCCAATGAGCTACTGCATTTAAGTATTGGATGGGTGACCATCCTCTGCTCTAGATGTAGCAATCCATAGTCCAGATTCCACACAAGGTTGTAGGTCTCCATCATATGAACTTGTGTTAAACACTCCTACATCCTCAAATAAAAAATTAAGTATACAGTCTATGCAATTAAGGAAACTAAAAATAGAATATCTTTAATCGTTATCAGCCGATTAATCAGTAATCAGTATCATCAGATTCCTAAATATAACAATTAATTTGTCATTTCATGTGTAACCTGACAATACTGATAGCAGAACTTCTCTCGTTTAAATCTTTGAAACAGTAATGATGACCCTCACCTAAAAGAAAAAAATGATTAAAAACCTACTTTGGGACAGTGGTATTCTGCCAGTAACAACAGAAGTAGCTGGAGTTTTTAAAGCCTGTAAATGATAAAATTTCTTTTAGTATTTCAATCAAAATTATGGAATTTTTGGGAATATAATAACAATTATCTAATTAAATTAAACAAAATACACTATGGCATTTCCATTCAGATGTATACATTTTAATAGAAACTAACTTTAATAATAGTTACAGTTGTTCTATATTTGATGGTCAGTTAGCTTACAGCCTGTAATAATATTGGAAGTTGATGGCATTTCAAAGGGTAAGGAATTTGACATACAAGACTTTCCAAGTGCTATATAACTTATGGTTATAGGAATAGTCTAAAAACCAACAAAAGTTAGTGTTCTTTTATCAATTTATGAATACAATCAACCAACCAATATACTGAATAAAAACATACAGTATGTAGCTGTTGTACCAGGCTGAAGCTCAACTATATTCTAGGAAACAGATCCTTGGATGGCTATACATCAATCAAGTCAGCAGACTTTTGTATCTAATGCTGTCTAGAAGTACACTATCTAATTCTGTATTTAATAATAACTACAGCAAAACCATCTACAAATTTATATGGTTCAATCAGTAATTTACTGGGAAGACTATGAAAAAAGTGTGAAGGTTATTAACCATTGTTGCTCTCCTAATTTGCTCTGGAGCAAAAATTTCCAAGATTTCTGTGGCAACTTTATAAGTTTCAGTCTCCATTACTTGATCCAAAATCTCTTCTTTCTTTGTTTTCAGTGATAAAAGTTTGTTTTCATTACGTGTCACTTTCCACCGGTAATAGCATGTTACAACACTCTTGATAAAATAAACTCTGAAAAGTAAAAAATATATAGGGATGCAATATATTTTCGGAAAGGGAACAAAGCAAAACATATCAACCCCCAAAAAACTTTTCTTTCAAAATGCTCCTGAAAATTTTATTTAAAGTATAAACCTAGAAGTGATGAAACAGTACAAAAATATCCTTTGGACCCATCTTAAGATAGTATTAATTCTTAGTGTCAAATATTAAAAGTATTTTATTATGATTAATTTTTTATACACATTATGAAGACCCCAAAGATTATATTCAAATGTAATTTAATTAAATGCCTAATACAGGTACGGCACTACTCATTTAATGCTGTTAATGCATTCCTGTAAATCAGCAGGTTACGTGAAAATGTGTAAAACAAAGAATTTTCCCATAAGAAATTATGTAACAAGGGTGGGTTTACATTCCCGATAGGATTATGTTTACAGGATTGTTTTTCAATATTTATGTTTTATAGGTATTTTAAAAAGAAAATATTTAAAACATACAATCATTAAATATATTAATAAAAACTCTTCATGCAACTGCACAACAGTGCACATGCATGTACAAAAACAATAATTGTGTTATGGCAAAAGCATGGCACACTAAACAGAAACTTTCCCTAAAATAAAATATGCAAAAACTGTGTGTGTGTGTGTGTGTGTGTTTTATTAGTTTAATTTCTAATAATAATAATTACTAGAGCTTGGATGTTCAGGCAAAATGCCATAAATACCTTTTTAGGCCTATTTTTACGTTAACGGAAAAGGTGCATTTTTCATCATAAAGTGCCTAATTTGCCTTTTTTCCATTATTTTCTAGCATTATTCCATTAGAGCAGTGGTTCCCAACCTTTTTTAGGCCAATGCCCCCTTATGCCCATCAATATTTGCTGGTGCCACCTCAAAGATGATAGCTAACATAATAGGATAAGTGATTTATTAATAGAAGGCAACAATTTTAGTTTCCTAATGCCCCCCAAGATTCCCATACACCCACTGGGGGTTAGTGGCACCCATGTTGGGAACCACTGCATTTTTGTCCCAAAATAGGACTATCAGTTTGTTTTATATATACAGTATATATATATTATATATACATACATACACAGGGGTTGGACAAAATATGAACACCTTGATAAATGGCGGTTTTTATTCTTAATATGGAGTTGGTCCTCCTTTTGCGGCAACAGCAGCTGCAATGCGTCGGGGAATTGATTCATACAACTTTTGGACAGTGGCTAGAGGAATCCTGAGCCATTCTTCGAGCAAACCCTGCTCCAGTTCCTCCAAAGACACCGGTGGTGGGAATCGGCATCTGACATGCTGCTCCAACTGACACCACAGATGCTCGATAATGTTAAGATCCGGGGATTGTGGAGGCCAATCCAAGCGTTCTACTTCACTAACATGCTCTTCAAACCAGTTTTTAACGACCCCAGTGGTGTGGATTGGTGCATTATCATCCTGGAAGATGGTGCCACCATTGGGAAACAGCGTTTGGACCATGGGATGGACCTGGTCAGCCAATATTGACAGATAGACCTGTGCGTTAACCCTACCATGCAGTACTACAACTGGGCCAAGAGTATTCCACGATATTGCTGCCCAAACCATCACAGATCCGCCTCCATGCTTAACGGTTGGGGTTAGGCAGTCGGGGTCATAAGCATCTTTAGGCTGTCTCCAGACGTAAACTCGACCGGAACATGGAAATAGCGTAAAGGAGGATTCGTCGGAGTAGACTACAGGGTCATTCTCTGTCAGATCAACCAGTGCCTAACACCCTCATCTCTCAGATTTTGCTGAAATTTGGTTTATAGGGGGTTTGTGGGCCCTGAATCCATTTCTGAAATTATAAGGTCAATCCGACCAACGGTTCAAGAGATATGACCTCGGGAAATTTGAGGTCACTTGCGAGGTCACTAACATTTGGCGACCCATAACTTGGGTAATAATGGTCACAATTATATAAAAGTATATATATTTAGAATCAGAAAACGACAAGGAATCCAAATATGCAAGTTTTAGAACTCTAGGTTGAAAAATAAAAAAGTTACACTGTAACCAAAATTTGAGGTCACGATTTACCTCTGGGGTATCAAATGAGAATTTTTTTTTTAAATGTAAAAAATGAAGGCATAGGCATTGGCTATTAGAATCAGCAAAAAAAGTTTGTTTATGTTAGTATTTTTCATGTAACTAACATATAAGTGAACACCATATTCATAAGTTGTGCGTCAATTCTACCTATTTTTTCACACTTAAGCTCATAATTTGACCTATAGAAATTAAAATTACATTTTTTATAGATATAAAACAAAGGCAAAAAATGTAAAATTGTATTTCACTGCTAATCTACACTGGCAATAATAGTTATAATAGTGAAAGGGGAAGACCTACTTAGAGGATTCATGTGCTAGCCTAATACAATTTTTGCATGCTCGATGCTCTCATCAATTTCTTTTTGTGGAAAAATGTATTGAATTCTGCTGCCTCCTCTTAGGGTAGGACAACTCATTACAGTTAATATATGATGTCCTGGCACTGCACATGAATCCTTGTTTGATGGATAATAATATGCACTTGATCCTGATGACCCAGAGGGATGTAGAAAGTTCACAGTGAAATCATCAAACTCTTCACAATATTCCTCCACAATTCCATACCAAACTTGCATGTCATAATGCAGCCAACATACTCTCCTGGTTTGACACATTTTAGGTACCAAGCATTGCAGGTTCATTAGTAAAATGACTTTTCCTTATTCTTTTCTTTTCTCCAATGCCACTTGAAATGGGATACACCATCAGTTTCTTCCTTGTTTAGGGGAACAAATCTATGATATTTCTGAGTTCCAGGAATAGCCCTACTATCCTTGAATCGATGTTCCAACCATTCTTCTGCATCTTTCAAATCAGCTGTAGTTACAAAGAAAAAAATTTTCTTCTTGCTCAAGTTTTCTTCACAAAACTGAAACATGTGTTCTGGTGTAAGAATTTGCCTCTCTGTAGTTCTCTGCAAACTGCACGAGCAGTAGCTCTTTTCACTGTTCCTCCAATCCCATCACATGCATTTTGCCATGGGATGTAGCAAAGAAGTGCCATTCACAAGACAGACCAAAATCCTCTTCATGGTAACAGAGATTTGTGAAGTTGTATCTGTTCTTATATTGGCCAGCACATCCATCTGAGAAATAGTGCACCTTCTTCAATTGTGGGCATCTGAATTTAACATATGTCATAAGCTTCAATATGAATGAGTAAACCATTATAGTGTTGTGTTTTAGTGATGCAGATAAGAAACAGACACTAAAATGGCTAAGTTCCTGGTCTGCAGATGATCTATAATAGATGACAAAAGGGTGAACTGTACACTGTGAATTGTCCCAGTGAAACCCTTGGGCAGCATCCTGGACAATGAAAGAATAATTCTCAGAAAATCACCTACTATAACTACCTCGCTCTGAGGTGGTAGTGTTTCTTTCAACTGCTTGAAGTACTGTGATTGTTGCTGAGCAACAAAGTGATGACGAACCATGCGGGATATTTCATGCTTAGGGATGATAAGTATTCATGAAGTGGCTCCACCTTATCAACCATTGTACAACGGTCAACAGTCACCCATTGCTTGTAAGATATTTCATTTGGAGCTGATTTCACACTGTCAAGTAACTCAAGAAAATCCAGGACACCCTCTTCTCTTGGGCAATCATTGCAAAGTTGCATCATGCAAGTCTCTCTTTCTGTACTGCAGACACTGTAATCCATAAGATCCTTGTATGAAAGACCTCTTTCTCCCAATGCAGCCAGCTGCAATTTTGGATTTTGATGGTATGTGCAGACACAGACAGAATGAGTCCCACCACTACCGGCAAGCACACAATAGATGGCCGTAATTTTGCAAATGTGGAAAATCCTATTTTGGGATTCTTTTCATCATTTTTATATAGTTCAACATCTCTCTTAAATTCCCGAGGACCAATCATTTTTGCACCTTCATTGCACCTTCAGCACTGATAACTTTCACGCAATCCTTTTGGCCAGGACACACACAACTAACCTCTTCTGACTCATAGAATCTTCTAACTATATCTTTGTGTTCTTCAGATATCACTTTTCCTTTGCTCATTAGTGGAATCTTCGGAAGGATTCCATGTTCTGATTTAAGTGAACGGCTTCTTTTCACCATGTATGTTGTAGTTTGAAAGAAACTAGCTGTTTTTTCAATTGTGTATGGTGAGAGTGTCAATATTTGTAGTTTGTGATGGTGACATTTGCTCTCCAGGAATGACTGTTTCAATTCATTCATTTTGTCTAGATGTTTTTCAGATTTAGTTTCAGGTTTTGAAGTATCACTTACCTCCTCGGTAATTTGAACACCATAACTGAGTTCTAGCCTCTCCTTCAGGTGTTTCTGAGCAGATGATAGCTTACCACGAGCCTTGCACTTTTTCTGGCTTAATGACAGCCCTTCTGAAAAGAACAGAAAAAAAGGTTTCACACACCTGAATTAGTAATTAAATATTAATTATAGTACCTTAAATGCTATATAATTGGCTATATAGTAGATCAAACAGACCTGTAGTAAAGTATAAGTTATTATATTAATTTATTACTTACTTTTTTTAACTGGTGTTTGGTCCAGAAATGCTAGAACTGGTTCAACTGAAGTTGAAGGATTTTCCTTTATCAAGCAATCACTGTCATTGTCCAGATCTTGAATTGAAGAGATGTTACTCAAGCCACTGATAGTAGATGATTCATTTGAATCCTGCTCAGACTCGTTGTTTTCAGTGGTACTAAGTATAGTGGGGTTTTTCATTATCAGTGTCCAGCAGTTCACACACAACAATGAGTCTTTTTTCACTCTCCCAGCACATTTTTCAACAAGTACATCAGTCACTTTTCTAAGATTGATTGTTATGCGTTTCTTGTGTTTTTGATAGGGTCCTGGCAGTATTTCAAGTGCCGAACCATTGTTTTGATCTGTAAAGATATAGGATTTACAATTAGGTAATATATTTTTTTAGAAAATATATACTATACACACTTAATATTTTAGGCCTTGATAGTCTCTGAGGCTCATTAAAACACCATACCACCAGCCACCCACAGTGCTGGCTGGAACTGTACTAACCTGTAGACAAGGAATTTTGCAACTATCTGTGTTTGATTCTGCACTTAGACAAGTAGCAACATGTTTCAACAGGTTTGTTTAGGCTACATGTGAGCTTAGTCTTCCCCTTTCACTATTATTGCCAGTGTAGATTAGCAGTGAAATACAATTTTTATTAAATTCTTGGAGCTTGAGGTCAAATTGATAGCTAAGATATAAAAATTCCTTGAAATGACAAGCAATTTATAAATATGGTGTTCACTTATAAGTTAGTTACATGAAAAGTACCAACATAAACAAACTTTTTATGATTGTTTCTATTAGTCAAGAACTCTGACTTTGTTTTTTTATATCTATAAAAAATGTAATTTTAATTTCTATAGGTCAAATTATGAGCTTAAGTGTGAAAAATAGGTAGAATTGACGCACAACTTATGAATATGGTGTTCACTTATGTTAGTTACATGAAAAATACTAACAAACAAACTTTTTTTTGCTGATTCTATAGCCAATGCCTATGCCTTCATTTTTTCATTTAAAAAAAAATTCTCATTTGATACCCCAGAGGTCAAATCGTGACCTCAAATTTTGGTTACAGTGTAACTTTTTTATTTTTCAACCTACAGTTCTAAAACTTGCATATTTGGATTCCTTGTCATTTTCTGATTCTAAATATATACTTTTATATAATTATGACAATTATTACCCAAGTTATGGCTCGCCAAATGTTAGTAACCTCGCGAGTGACCTCAAATTGCCCGAGGTCATATCTCTTGAACCGTTGGTCGGATTGACCTTATAATTTCAGAAATGGATTCAGGGCTCACAAACTCCCTATAACCCAAATTTCAGCAAAATGAGAGATGAAGGTGTTAATTTCAATTTTTTTTGGTTGATCTGACAGAGAATGACCCTACATTCTTCCACCGGTCCATTGACCAATTCTTATGGTCATTACACCATTTTCTGCGCCGCTCAATGTTGATGTGCGAAAGGAAGGGTTTGGCAATTGCAGCCCTCCCATCGTATCCAGCTCCATGGAGCTCGCGATGTACAGTTCTGGTCGATACCGGGCTTGCAAGATGCTGGTTAAGCTCTGCAGTCACTTTTGGAGCTGTGGTCTTATGGTTCTTTGTCACAATGCGCTTTAGCACCCGGCGGTCTCGATCACACAGCTTCTTCTTGCATCCACTATTGCATTTGTCGGTGCTTGTCTTTCCATGGTTTTGGTATGCAGACATGACCATAGAGACAGTTCCACTGGATACATTGAACATCTGAGCAGTTTTCATCACCGATGCACCAGCCATCCGCGCTCCAACAATTTGCCCTCTTTGGAAGTCTGACAGGTCTTTCATAACTGCTAATTCATAATTCACGCAGATCTGTAAAAACAAAGTGAGGGTTATAACATGACGTATACACTCTGTTACGCATTTAAATAGGTTTGCCAGTCATTTGACTGTTTACTTTGTGTCTGAGCAGTCCGTAAAGATAACCGGTGAAATCAGCAGGAGTTCATATTATTTTGTCTAACCCCTGTATATATATATATATTTATATATATATATATATATATATATATATATAAGAAGAACGACGCTCGTATAGAAGAATGTTCTGCACAAGATGAGGAGAAAGAACGAACAAATGAAAAATGAGGTAACCACCCGGGAATCGAACCAGTGATCTTCCGATTGCCAGTCAGATATGCTAACCACTACACCATGGGTTAGCATATCTGAACGGCAATCGGAAGATCCCTGGTTCGATTCCCGGGTGGTTACCTCATTTTTCATTTGTTCGTTCTTTCTCCTCATCTTGTGCGGAATGTTCTTCTATACAAGCGTCATTCTTTACATTAATTATACTGTGTGTTGTTTGCAGTTAAAATGTGTATATATATATATATTATGTTATATATATATATATATATATATATAAACAGAAAATGAGCTTACATTAATAGTAGTATTTTATGATATATTATAAACATTTTTTGAAATTTAAATCCTTGTCGTTATTGTATAATGAACATTTTCAATACCTACAGTACTGTTTTGTTCACTATAATAGCATTGTAATATGTATTATTTATACATGTATAATGGTATTATTCTATATTAACCCTTTGAGTGCATAATGAAATTTTTGGCTGGTTCCCTTCAGAGCATCAATTCTCCAAAGGGAACCAGCCCAAAACTTAATTAGGCACTCAAAGGGTTAATAAAAAATGCATGCACTCCGAGTTATTGTTATTAACTTAAAAAATGCTAGTTTGTAATAAAATTTAAATTTTTTGATGGATAATTATCCATCAAAAAATGAACATTTTCTGATGCTGTGGGTTAAATCCTCTTTTTGCACTTGATGGTAATGAATATTCAGGTGGATATATCCACTTTTTGCACTCAAAGGGTTGAACTTTATTTTTGGAAATGAAATTGTTATTGTGTGTAACTAATAATTGCATTATCTACCATTTCATTCACTAAGGGCATTGTAATATGTATGATGCATATATAAAAAGTATTATTGTGATTAAACATTTTTTAGAAACAAATTTATAAATGCTTTGGGGGGGGGGGTTACTGCCTATTTGGCATGTTTATTATGCCTATTTGCCTGCCTTTTTTAAGGGTTTTTAGTGCCTAAACATCCAGGCTCTAATTATTACATATCAATAAGTATTGTGATATAGCCTATCATAGTGTGGTTAGGATTTTCAAGATGCTATAGTTCCATGTCCTCAACCCTTTAATGCTGAACTTTTTTGTAGGTTAAGTCTAAATGCGTGTATTTAAAAAATTAACTAGAGGCAACATCTGACAGTAAAGGGTTAATTGTTCTTAACTATTAAAAATATTAAATATTCTCCATACAGCAGGAGTCACCAATACACTAGTGATGTACTGATTCTAAAATTTAGCCAATGCTGATGCCAATTCTTTGCCTAGATTTTAAAAAATCAATTCCCTTCATAAATTATACTAATCTAATGTGAAACCTTTAAATATAGTATTCATATTTTTACATTTCAAATTTGTTTAAATGTTTTTCCTTAGCTTATTCAATAATATACAGCACCAGAATTTTTTACTCATATACCATAGCTAAAAGTGATGGTAAATAGTTTTATTACACAATGAAATAAAATAACACTGGTTGACAAAATCAAACTTTTTTTTCCTTTCATCAAAGCTGTATACACACTTTTCTAGACCAGTTTTGTATGATGATTCCAAATCTGGTTTCAGTTTTCCTCGAGCACATCTAGTTATCAAAATATGATTGTTGTTAATTTCAGCATGATTTATCATAAAAGTATAACTTCATTCATAAAAAAAAAATATACAACCTAAAAATGTTGCGAGTACAATTTCCTTTTATAAACCTTGTCTGGATTGTCATGGTACAACATCCAGCAGTAGTCTGCCAGCATACTTTTGTTCCAGAAACCTTGGTAGTGATTTTCCATTGACTGGATGTCTTGATGGAAGCATTCCCCCTGTTCATCACTCACTGTGCCAAGGTTTTTGGGAAAGAAATCTAGATGCAAATGTAAAAAATGTATTTAAGGATATGCAACAGCCCATTTCTCGATATGCATTGAGCAGTTTCTGAACTCCATCTTTGTATGCAGGAGACTTGTGGTTACCAAAGAAGTTTCCACAAATCCATTTGAAAGCCTGCCATGCTTTTAGTTCTAAGGTAGAGGCTTTCTTCAAAGCCTTCATCCTGCAGAACCTCCCTGATTTGGGGCCCCACAAAGATTCCCTCCTTTAATTTCATGGCACTGATGTTTGCAAATTTCTCAACAAGGTATCAAAACCCTCTCAAATTCGCCTTACCCATCACAACAGTATTTTGTGAACCCTCCTTGCATGCCCATAAACATACCAATGACTGAGATCTACACAGATATTCCATTGATGAGTGCTGTATTGGATTGCTTCAAGTAGTGTATTCAAGTTATCATACATCTCCTTTAGATGAATGGAGTGGACAATCAGGATGAATAGCTTTAAGTTCCCATTATGCAGGAGAACTGCTTTCAAGCTTCACTGTGAGGAATCAATGAAGAGGTGCCACTTAGCTGGTGTGTGTACCTGTGACAAATTCTCAAAAAGTCCATTGATATCATGGTAATAGCAGAGCACTCTCTATTGTAAAGAATATCACCAAATCATGGTTTCATTTTCAATAGTGACACACTCAGATATTCTTCTCAAGTCTTTCTGCTTGAGTCTCGAGGAGAGAAGTTCTGATTTCTCTTTGGAGAGGGCTAGGTCTATAATGAGGTCATTCAACTCATTTTGGGTAAGCCTCTCTGGCTCCAATTGCTCTTTGTCAGGTGTGTAGTCAAGATCAGACAAAGGTCCCACAACCTGCATCTCCACCAATCGCACCTTTGTTGGATTCTCTTTCATCATCTAAAGAATTGAGTCCATGCTGTGGAGGTACCAGAATCAGCATCGTGTCATCATGAGGGATCAGTCTGATTGCAGAGTCTATGTTCAGATAAATAATGTTATGCTTCTTCTTCATGGAGAATCCAGTTATGTTAAACATTGCAAAAGTAATAATTGCCATGATGGTCTCTCAGCTCCCTCCATATCATGGGTATAGCGAATGGCATTGGCTTTTTCCTTTGGTTCAACCAGTCACCTAATCCATTCGAACAAGCGGTATAGATAACATGTGGTGCCCACACCTTATCTTGGTTACCTAGTGGACAGCCAAAGTATAACTGGTAAGTTTTCCGAAGATTCATTGTGATTGTACACCATTGTGATTTAGTCACGAATGAGCCACAAACAACAGAAATTGTCAGAGTGATTTTTACACTTTCAAGGCATGATGATTGGTGAGTGGGTTGATGTAAATCACCTAAAAAAAATAAAATGTGTAAGTGGGCAACACAAAATAAAAAACAACACACAACTTGACATGTGACTGTTACACCAAAGAATAAAAGGGTGTACATGTGCAATGTTTGCAAATTTGTGGCCAGCAACTGCTCTCACCTAAAATACCACAAAACAACCTGCAGAAAGCCTAAGTTGAAATGACAAAATGCCATACATGAGGGTAGAGAACAGTAAAGCAAAAACCTACACCTAAGCTGTAACAAAATATTCTACTGCATGTACAAAGGATGCACATTATATATTGTGTATATAGTTATATGCATATTATATATACAAGTATTATATATAGTTATATGCATATTATATATAGATACTCCCCGAGTTACGACCACCCGACTTACATCCATCCGGACTTACGATGATGACTGTCGTATTAAATAAATTAAATAAAATAATAGACAACGAAAAATTCGAATTCCAATCAGTTTATTTACTACTATTATTTACTATTATTTGTATAATTTGTGTTTTGTTATTTTACTTTGATTGGACTACGTATATGTTGACGCACATCACTACCATTGTGGTTATTTTCGACTTACAACCATTTCGACTTACGACAGGTTTGTCAGAACGTAACCCCGTCATAAGTCGGGGAGTACCTGTATATAGTTATATGCATATTATATATACAAGTATTATATATAGTATTATATTATATATATTATATTTATTATATATACACAGTAATCCTTTGTTTTACCAGGTTTTGTTAAATGCCAATTTTGCATATACGCAGGTAAGCCATGCCATACCTAAAATGATAAATTTGAACAGATAGATATTGTATGCCAGTTCCATGTGTAGTACAATTACATACTGTGCAGCGCACCTAGTGAGTCAGCTGCCATGCACAGTTGCTAGTGACACACCACAGCTGGTTGCCGAGTTTGTTATATCTCCAGGATTATAACTTTGTTTTTCATTAAAAACACTTTACTTTTTGATTAATATGACTCCAAAATGTCCAGCCAGTTCTCGTGAGGCTAAAAGATCAAGAAAAGTAATGACTTTAGTGCAAAAAGTGGAATTGTTAGATAAATTAAAGTCAGGCACATCAGCAGCAGCAATTGGTAGGTTGTTTGGGGTGAATGAATCAACAGTGTGAACAACCAGGAAAAATGAACAGAAAATAAGAGATTCAGTTAAATCATCTGCCCCCATAAATACTAAAATTGCACAAATTGTTAGAGGTCCTGTGCTAGTGAAAATGGAAAAGGCTTTGAACATTTGGATTGAGGATATGGATCAAAAACATGCGCCAGTAAGCAGTGCAATTATCTGTGAGAAGGCCAAGCAGATCTATGGCCATTTTGTCCCACATGATGTTGCTAGTGCCGAGTTTAGTGCAAGCAAAGGCTGGTTTGAAAATTTCAAGAAAAGATTTTCTCTCCACAATCACTCACAAATAGTACTGCACAGCAATCCTCACCACCACCATTATTTTTGGTTAGTGAAATTTTATTTATTTTATTATATTACGTATTATTTATATTATTATTATATATTATTTACTCACTGTATTTATAGCTTAATACTTGTTAATAAGGTTAAATCAGGCTACACAGGGTGTTTCAGGAGGAAAGGTCAATACTTCGGGAGGTGATAGTATCGGTCATTGTGAGAAAAAAAAGTTCATATGAACATGTGTCTAATTCTGAATGGTTACGGAGATAGAACTGCTTGAATCTACAAATACAAAAGCATTGTTAATGGTAATCAAGAAAGAGAAACCACTTACTGTTTCTAACATTTAATGTTTAAACATTGGCATTTTGAGACAAATTTGTTACAGTTTGCAATACATTTTTGAAAATCCCACCATCAACCTCAATGCACTTTGCAACTTGTGTAAGAAGATCGCGTGTTGTTCGTCCGAGTTGATCTTGATGTTCCTTTATGCGGGCAGCAGCATCCAAAATGCACACGAGCAATTCGTCTCATGTATACACTTTCTTTTGTAAACTTGACTTTTCATCCACCCCGACCAACAATAATCTAATGGAGAGAGGTCTGGAGACCTTGGTGGCCATTGAATGGGACCACCACAGGGGAAGGAAGAGCTGCGCACGCATCAGATTCAAACAGCTCTATCTCCGTAACCATTCAGAATTAGACACATGTTCATATGAACTTTTCTCACAATGACCAATACTATCAACTCCTGAAACACCCTGTAAATAGGTCTACGTAACTTGTAAATGTATGTATTGGGGTAAATTGAATGTAAATATATCGTGTCTCATATAACCAGTTTTTTGTTGTATGTAGGTTACACAAGCACAGAACCCCTATGTAAAACAAAGGATTACTGTATTATGATCAGTCTCATCTCAAACACGATGTGCTAGAGGAAAACCAAAAACAGATTTGGAATCAGCATCCCAACAGCTATCTACTCACCCATAATTATATCTGATGAAAAATACTTGTTGGCCAGTGTAATTTTATTTTAGTTTCATACACTGAATACCAATATTTAAATGGGTATTCCTTATGTTGAACATATTTTCTTTCTTGAACAACGTAAACAACAAAATTTTTCATTAAAATTTCAAGGTCATGATGGCCTATTTGAATAAAAAAAAATGGATACACAATTTGAGTTATAAAATTATCAAAATGCTTAAAATAACCAACATAATAAAATGGTTTAATATAAAATTACAAAGTACAATATAAAATTATTAATATCGAGTAGGAGATTACAATAGCTTAGAATATTTAGAGATTAGCTAGTTAGAGAAAATGTAAATTTATGGGTAACTAACTTATTAAGCTTTGCCTTTTTTGTGATTTAAAATATATTTTATACAATTACACTTTGAAATGAATACTGTGTAAATTTTAGTGTTTTTTGCATGTTCAATTTTCTATAAAAATTGATTTTTTGTAATGAAAACTTTAAAATTTCAAAGAATTATTAAGAGGAATTGGGTAAATTTGGCCAATGACAATTAATCAACACACTACTACAACACAGAGTGGAATGGATGCAGACTGCCAATGGATTGTATATGGACTACTAGAAATAAACCCACACTCTTGATTATGGAATTTACTTTAAAATACATATTAGCAGAGTTTGATATTTTAGAAGAATCAAACTCAAACCTCTTCTATTCTTTTTGTAATGTTTAAGTTTAGTTCTCACTTTGGAAGATTGAAAATGGTGATTTTAAGTTAATTTCAATAATGTCAGTCACATTCAGGGGTGGATCCAGGGGCACACCCCCTGAAATTTTTTACTTTTTTTCAATAATGTAAGCAAAAATTTAGTAAAGCTAGCTTTATTCACTAGGTAGAGTCTAGCCCCTTTCAAATAACTGATTTAATTTGAAAATTGTACAAGATATATATTGCAACCAACAGGGTTATCTGTCAGTGTATATAAACTTGTATTAGTATCCTTTTGTAAGGAATTATTTAATTTCTGATGCAGATACTGCTTACTCTACCAGTATCAACTTCAATAGTAGGAAGATCATTTTCCAGCATGAAATGCCTGAAAACGACCTTTGTAGTACCATGGTGAAAGAGGAATAGGATGGTTTGGCCCTTATGCACATCCATCAAAATCTTAACACTAATGTAGACAATGTTATTGGTCAGTTTTCATGACAAAATCATCGACTTCAAATGTCACGATTTGCTATTTTTTGTTTGTTGCTGATGACACAGTGGGCAATTGTGAAGTTTCATTCATTCATGTTGAGCAGTTCAAAAGTTATAGCCTGGATATGAAAAAACCATGGGCATTTTTAACCTTTGACCACTAATTTGTGACTGACTTTTAATGCAGGAACATTATTCTTGCTCACAACATTTTGTCTTGCAAGTGGGTGGACAAGTGCAATCCAGTATGGCTCTACAAATTTATTTGGTCAGGGACATAATTAATTTAAGTTAATAAATGTATAAAATAGTTAAACTGTTGAGACTTAAAAAGTAAGCTTCAGAGAACTCAGCTTTTCTAACCAATTTATATAAACAACAAAATGCCTATAGAAACACCCTCTGAGCATCCACGCTAAGCACACCATAACCAGATCAATTCCTGTTGGTCTAGGTACAAGATTTAGTATTTTTGGTAAAAATTATACAAACTGTAACTGAGACAAAAACTGGATAACATATTTACCATCATCTGTTAGTATTATTCTTTCTCATGTAATTAAACTAACAATTAATCAAAAGACTCACCCATTAAATGTAAATTAAGATTTAAATAAATGAACACTAAAGACACTATCTTCCTCTTATTAGCAATGTATTGTTTAGCATGTACATCATATTAAAATACCCATAAATAGAGCAACATTAGCCTAAAGCAGTAATCTACAAACAATGAAAACAGCAGTAGTAAATGATCCAGGATAAATGAAAGTTTGTTTAGTTCATAAACAGGCAATACAAGTATGCACAGTTAAGTAACAAGAGATTTACAGATACATTTGCAATAAAGATTTAAGTACTGTACTACAATATGAACCATTACACTGTGAAATTTCATCACTAATGTTGAGTGATTCAAAATTTATGGCATGGATTGCCATTTCTAACCTTGACCTTCAATGCAGGGACCTAATTACTGTTCATGACATATCTTGAAACTTCACATACACATGAATCATTACATCAATTTATGTTGGGTGGTCAAAGGTTACAGCCCAGACAGACAGATGGACGGACAGACAGACAGTGCAATCCAGTATGACCCCATCCAAATTTATTTGGTCAGGGACATAAAAAAAAAAAAGTGTGAGTAACAAACAGACTCTGATAGTTCTAGAAACTGTCCTACAGCATGGGATATCTAATATTTTCCAACTCTTCTACATTCTTAACAGTTACAAACAATCAAGAAGAAAGTATGCCATATTCAAAACTCGAACAATTCTGTTGTGCATTCCCGCTTTTTCCATTTTTTTTTGTCCATTAGCCCCAGGGTGAAGCAACATACATTTCATTGCTCATTCACCCATTCACTGTCTGCAGCAGTGTCTAGAAGGTTTGAACTTCAAATCTGCCTTCAGTCTGTTCTCTGAATGCCATACTGGATGGTTGTTTTGAGTTACTCTGGTTATTATTTGGTGAAGTAATTGATTAAATTTATTTATAATGACCTCTAAGTGTTCTAATAATGACTAGTAGAGTCACTATTAGGAAAGGCTCTGATGAAATTTTTATCTTCATCAGAGTAAATTTTCATCAAGCCATTTCTAACCCTTCATCCACATAGGACTTAAATTAACCAAATCATGGTGAGTTACCCTTCTTAATTATTATTGCTTTATTTACTGTTTAATACTCATTTTATACATCTTTAAAAGACTTATACTGCATTATATCAAGGTTAAAAACGTGTTAGAAAGTCATTTCTCAACTATTAAAAGGCACTTTATACTTAAGATCTGGGAACATAACCCTCATTTATAACACTGGGTCTATGGAAATCATTATTCATTACATTTTCAAGGCACCAATTAATGACAGATATCAGGGATCTACTGTAGTTAGCTAATTACTAAAATTGTAATTCTCAAAAGGAAAACACTTTGGGAAAGCATCAGGAGTAAATTAGTATTTAAAAAGGGGGGGGGGGGGTAGGTTTTTCCAACTTTGTCTATATTACAGTACTTAACTTACTGATATGTAATGTTATAAATTAAACTAATAACTTATTCTTAATCATCATCAATTTGAGTTAATATCTGCTTTATTTGATTCCTTTGAGGTTGGCATTTCATTAGGCATTTAATTAAATTCCATACAAATATAATTTTAGCTATTTTGATAATGTCTACTAAAAATTAACAATTATAACTTAATCTTAATATTCAACAACCCAAACACATCACATCACTACCAACAGAACTGTTATATTTCAATTAAAATATTTTTGTAGTCTTAAATTATTGGACATTTACTCTTTTTACTAATTTTTTCCTTTATTGTTTCATCTTAATTTAGAGTTTCAATATAATGTCTATATTTCACTATTATAATTTTTACCATTTCTAGCACTTCAATGAAATTTTCTTTGTGAATTTCTTTGGTTTTACTTTGAATGTTTATTACAATAATGCATCCTTAGTTTAATAGACTATGTTCAGTATTTTAACCCTCTGAAGCCCAATTTAAGTACAAATTAGAAAAAATATTTTCATGAGAATCAAGAATAAATGAAAGCCTTAAACACATTTCTACACAACAAAAGTTGTTAAGGTTTGGGTGATAACTCACCACAACTCTGAATGGACCCATCTTACATTATTTCTGCAACCATAAAATTGTGTACTTATCTTGGAAAATAATATTTTGTATAGCACTTGTGTTGCTGTCAGACCAACACTGCCTTGTTCACAAAAAAAAGCTGTGGAGAGGAACAGATAAGTCACACAGCACTTTTCAAGGCTGCCAATACAGTAAAGTTTCAGGACAAGTGACATGGGTCCAAATGGAGTCAATGTGCAAAATTACAAGATTTATGCACAAAACATTATTATGGGTCCATATGGACCCACTGGGCTGGAAAGAGTCAATACACTTCAATTTTAATTCTTTTAGTCTTGATGATAGAACAAGTTATTTTGAAATGTTTATATAAATGAAATGATTCCATTTTCAATGATGTTCCTCTTTATTATATATATATATATATATATATATACACACACACACACACACTCGCAACTTACGCAGATTTTTCTTACGCAGTTTCAACTATACGTGGGTTATAATTTTACAATTAGCAGATGAAGAGCGGACGAAGGCGGTGGCGACGATGATGATGATGATGATGATGAAGAACAAGAGTCATCAGCATATTGAGATATACACAAGTTTAGTGAATTGTTTCAGGTGGCCGAGCACTTGAAAAACTTAGTGTCTGAGTATGACCCCTCTATGAAGTGCAGCATCAAATTCTCATGAGGTCTTACAAGCCTTATGGCTCAATATAATAATAGGTTCCAGCAGCTTAAGGATAAAAAATGATGGCTTCCCATCACCATGTTCTTGAAGAAAACCTCATCATCAACATCATCAGCCAATGCCCTCAACCTCCCCTGCATCATTATCTGAGCTTGACAATCTCCCCACAGTGACGTGGGAAGGGGATGAATAAGCTCAAAACAACAACACCCAGAAACACCCATCTCCATAAGCTCATCATTCATAATTGTACAGGTATGTTATAGTGTATATGTACGTATAACAGAGTTAGAATATATAGTGATTTAAGGGTGATTTAGAGGATTTTTTTTTTGGTTTCTGACTTTACGCGGGGTCCCAGGAACAAACCCCCACGTAAGTTGCGAGTCTACTGTATATTATATATACGAGGGTAATTCAATAAGTATCCGCACTTTTTATTTTCACATCTGATAGATTATAAACACATCACTCCTCAACATAGTCTCCTTGTTTCTCAATACACTTAGTCCAGTGATCTACAAGCTTCCTAATGCCATCACAAAATGTTTTTGGCTGTGTACATGGCCAGTCATGCACCACCTCCTTCAGGTCATCATTGCCTTGGAATCACTAACCTCTCAAAGCATCTTTCAGTTGTCCAAACACATAAAAATCCAAAGGTGCCAGGTCTGGACTATAGGCTGGATGGTCAAGAACTTCAATACCTTCCGACAATCTCCCGTTGCAAGGAAGTTCAAAGCACAGCCATCAGCAGGTAAAGTTATGCTAACACTGTTTTGGGATACACGAGGCCCTATCCTTGAACATTATCTACAGTGTGGAACTACAGTAACAAGTGCATTGTATTCAGACATGCTTCTGAATGAGTTAAAGCAAGCAATTCGCACAAAATGGAGAGGGAGTTTGTCAGAAGGTTAATGTTATTCTGTTACACGACAATGGGTGCCCTCATACTGCTTCACAGACTAGAAAATGCCTTCAAGAACTTAAATTTGAAGTTCTTGACCATCCAGCTCTACAGTCCAGACCTGGCACCTTTGGATTTTTACGTGTTTGGACAACTGAAAGATGCTTTGAGAGGTTAGTGATTCCAAGGCAATGATGACCTGAAGGAGGCGGTGCATGACTGGCTATGCACACAGCCAAAAACATTCTTTTGTGATGGCATTAGGAAGTTGTAGATCGCTGGACTAAATGTATTGAGAAACAGGGAGACTATGTTGAGAAGTGATGTGTTTATAATTTATCAGATGTGAAAAAAAAAATTGTTGAAACTAAAAAATGCAGATACTTATTGAATTACCTTCATATATACATATACACTACTCATTAGGGTGGAGTGAAAAAATTTTTTTTTTAATTTCAAAATGCTTGGGATGGGGAAAGTTGCATATTTGTGTGAAATGTACTGTGTGAAATTTTTGTAATTTAATTTAAAAATCTGAAAATAAAAATGGCAAAATTTTAGTCATTTTGCCAATTTTTAAAAACTTCAGTTTAGTGTGCACAATTTAATTATAGCTGTACAATTACAAAAACTTCACACAGTATGTTTCATATAAATATGCAACTTTCCCAACCCCAAGCATTTTGAAATTAAAAAAAAATATATTTTTTCACTCCACCCTACTGCTCATATATCATGTATATACAAGTACTAGCATATATTAAGTCCTAGCTATGACATTCTCTACTTTCACAGACAGTTCCAAGCAGCTTTGGGTAGCTGGCTACTATAAACTTCATTTTTTTTTACTAGTTAACCCCTATTATTGAAGTGCTTTTAATTATATACTCTAATGTAAGCATGTTTTCTGGATGTATGAAGTTAAATGAATGGCAACTATGTCGTACTAAAGAAGCTAATATGTACTCATATATTCAATGCTTTAAGTTTCCATATATTTTTACACTTTATTACATTCAAATCTGTATGTTCAATAATAGTATGGGAGACTACAGTAAATACTGCCTAAATTACATTCAGCTATGACAAACTTCTTTAAGTCAAATTAGATGCAAGTTTAAGAGGTAGCCATGCTTTTGCACTTTAACTGCTGTGGCCACATTAAGTTGTAGTATTCTTTTATTGTAAAGTTTACCATAAGCCGATGAAACTTGCCTCATCCTGTTTTACTTTTGAATTTACAGGTATTATACTGGACTACCATACACAATAGCTATTCAAAATTATAGTAGTATTTTAGATTTCATTCAAATCTTAGTTAAGTTTGAATTGCATTTCTTTGGAAAGTTTAGCAGTGTTGATAATTTCTGAATTTCATAACATTTCATAATACCTTAATTGAAAATAGACTACCAGTCTCTAATAAAGTAAAGTTGTTAGGAACCAGTTATAAAATGCTACTAGTATGAGTCACAAAAAGACAAGTTCATACTTACAATATGTAAAATCCTGCAAAGGAAGTTGCATATAATAAGCGTTCCTCCAGAGTAGGTGGTAAGTAATAAAAATAGCAAATAACAGCAGCTAAAAAAAAGAAAAAAATACTAGATGCAATCAAACTTCCAACTAGCTTTTTTCTTCTTTGTTCAGCGTGTTCTTTATATTCTTCCAAGTTGTTTATCTCCTACAATGAAGAAATAGTTGTTGTAATGCCAAGGTGTGCTAACCCAACTACAATACTGTAATACCACATGTAATACCTATGTTGGTTACATAGGCCTAGTGCCTAGTACTGTATTTCCACACATGCTCAATTTAACATTGAAAGAAAACATATGGATCTAATAGTTTACTGCACACTTAATCAAAATTAACTACCAGTACTTAACTACAAGTTCTGTTCTTATATTTACTGACCTCTTGTAACTTTTGGAGTATTTCCTTTGTTGAAACTTTTTTCTGGTGGAAGGAAAAAAATATTTTAAGAAAATAGAAAAATGTAGCTACAGAAGTAGAATGTTAATCATTGGGCCACCTGTACCAGAATGCCCCACCATGCAAAATTTTCTAAAAATGGCTGATGTAGTTATAACTGTAGGATCAAAAGTTTCAGGACTACAAATGTTCTGTTTTAATAGATTTAGTCCAAACATTTACAAATACATATTGCTCGAGAGAATTAAATCTAAAAAGCTCATATTTCCTGATGGACAGATAGCTACATGGTCATGCTATCCTTTACAGCACAAGGTTCCTCACTTAACCTGCACAAGCTTTAAGACTTATGGAGTTGGGGCTTCTAAATTGAGATCTCTCATGACTGCATAGTTCCAATTAGACCTATTCCTCATACAATGATAACTTTTATATTTCCAAGTTAAAATAGATACCTTATAATTATTAATTAAAATTATATTTCCTCTACTTTCAGATATTACTCTCACCTTTCTATAATTTTGGAGATTCAAATTTTTTTTCAAAAATACTTTCTAACATGGCTAAATAAAAAGGTTAGCAAAAGAATATATCATTCCAAACTACTAATGAATTACTATATGTAACCATTCACAAGCAAAAAATTACCAGCTGAATTGAAGGTCATGTGTCCTAACCTTCAAAATTCACAATTTTTATGAACTGAATACGGTAAACTATTTAGAAATCATTAAAAAATACAAAAACTTTTACAGTGAAAATGGTAAAATGAGTCTGGAAACTTGTGGCAAAAATACTTTTGAACTACACTCAAGGTTACTGAGTCTAAAAATATTTAGTATAGTCTGACGACCACAAGGAATTTTTTTTTTTTTTTGTTTCTCAAGACAAATTGGAAATTTCATCATTTTTCCTCATTACCTAAAAATTATCAGACTTTTAAACTAGGAAATTTCTTTAATATGTCTCTTACTATTCTTAGGTTCCTTGTCTAGTAGGCCTACAAACCAATCCCCTGTTCAATTGGTCCACAAAACAATCTCCTACAGATTCATTGCTATTAAGATAATGGAGATATGGCCCTGCAAAAATTCCAGCATGTCACTGAAGGACCAATGTGCAAATGCACATTTCTAGGTATTGAGGAAAAATTATGAAATTTCCAATTTGTCTTTAGAAAAAAAAAACTTCCTTGTGGTCAGACTATACTAAATTTTTTTAAATTCTGTAACCTTGAGTGTAGTTCAAAGTATTTTTGCTATGAGACTCTTTAAATAGCCATTTTACTTCAATAGTGGATAAGCTTCTCTCACAGTTACTAAATAATGATCATGCCTCTAGAATATATGCCACCCAGGCCATTAAATTCATTTGCTTTTGTTCCTGCTACCTCAACTGAGGTCTGAAGTATTATTGGTAAAATAAAAAATACAAAAAGTAACATAACAGGCACCCTTGGTTCCACCTTCCTGCATTAAAAAAAAAAAATTAATCATAACATTCCTGTACTTATATCGAAACTTGTTAAAGATAAGATCTGTAACTTTGACTAAAATTATCAATCAAACTATTCCCAAAGGAATATTCCCATCAATGCTAAAAAATTGGTTGTATAACACCCCTTTTTAAAGGGGAGGTGATCCTACACTAGTTAGCAACTAATTACAGGCAGGTATGTTCATTCCGTGTTCAGCAAAGTTTGTGAAAAAATTGTAAAAAGTAGATGCAGCAATATTTAGAATCCTACAATTTATTTTCTCCAAACCAATGTGGCTTCTGTAATAATAAAACAACAGAAATAGCTATTTTAAATCTTATGGAAAATGCAAGTATAGCTAAAGAGAAAGAAATATCAATATTTATGGATTTGAGTAAGGCATTTTATGTAACAGACCATAATATTCAGGGCTGTGGAGTCGGTGATAAAATTTGCTGACTCCAACTCAGACTCCAAAAATTTTAACATTCCGACTCCAGAAATCTGACTTGTATAATTACGACTCCAACTCCAACTCGGATGGAATGTTAAGGCCAAATTGATTATGATTAGCTTTATTAGGCCAATGGAGATTCATAAACAAGGCATTTCGTCACCACCACATGACTCATCAGGTTACTTAGTGGCTGTAACTATGCCTTAATGGCTTTTTTTCTCTTTATTAAAAAATTACAATAAATCCCAAAATACAAACTGATTGAAACAAACAAAATAAGATTATTATTGGTTTAGCAAATTAATAAGATGTTTTTGTATTATTATAAACATCCGTAACAAAATGTACTAACCTAAACTGAATTTGTTCTTAAAAAAAGGATCGCTTCCATTAAATCTTCTTTCAGTGATGATTATCAAAATTATCAAATTGAAATCTAAAAATCTGAAAAAGATTTAGGGTTGCTAGTACAAAATTTTTAAATTTCCTTATTATTAATTGTTAATTAATTAATTATAATCCTTATTAATTATAAGCAACTATATTTATATATTATTTATATATTATATATTAAAACATTAAGTTAAATCTACTTTATTCATAAAATTGAGCTAGAGCTAGGCCTAGGCTGCTATGGTTATAATTGAAGGATTTGCACTGACTCCGACTCCATCCAACTATGCACTTCCAACTCCGGACTCGGACTCGGACTCCACAGCCCTGATAATATTCTACTTAAATTATATTGTTACAGCTTTAGAGGAGCAATCATTGATTGGTTTAAAAGTTATTTGTCCAATAGATTTCACTTTGTATCAGTAAATAAGGTTTGCTCAACTAAAGTATTTGTCAAATATGGTGTGCCACAAGGCTCAGTTCTGGGTCCACTTATTTTTATTATACTGGGTGATCCAGATAAATGGGACCCATAAAAAAAAAGCCAAATATTCTTAATATTTAATTCCTTTCATAAAAACTATATATCATTTGAAAGAGTAGAGTTACAAGTTTATTATGAAATATTTATTTTTTAAAAATGACTCCTTTCAAATGTGCTCCATTAGTTGCCAAGCATTACAGTGTTCTCACTTGTAAGTTCTGCATCACTTTTGCAAGAGTGTGCGGTGGTATGGCCTGTATCTCATTTGTGATGGCAGCCTTCAATTCTTGCAAGGTCGTTGGGTTATTTCTGTAGACCCTACTCTTTAAATATCCCCAGAGATAATAATCTAAGGGAGAAAAATCTGGAGACCTTGCGGGCCATTCAACATCTCCAAATCTTGAGATTAACTCGCCTGGAAACGTTTGACGCAAAACTGTTATGCAGTTCCTCGTGGTATGGCAGGTAGCTCCATCTTGTTGGAACCAGTGGTTTTCTAGACAAAGATCTCTTAATTTAGGAATAAGGAAATCGGTCAACATTTTTTCGTAGTGATCACCATTTACAGTGACCATGTTTCCAGTGGAATCCTCGAAAAGTACGGCCCTATGATCTGAGATGCAGTAAGACCACACCAAACAGTTACACGCTGACTATGCAACGGGACTTTGGTAATATTCAATGGATTTTCTGTTGCCCAGAAACGACAATTTTGTTTGTTTACAGTTCCATTCAAGTGAAAATGGGCTTCGTCTGACAATCAAAGTTGCTAGAAAATTGGTGGTGGTCATTTACCTTCTGTTGGATCTATTGACAGAATTGTCATCTTCGTGTGAAATCTCCATCATTTAGTTGTTGCACTGTTTGAATTTTATATGGAAAGAGCATTAAATTTTGCTTGAATATACGGTGTGTTGTTCCATATCCAACTCCTAACAGCTGAGAAGCACGTCTGATGCTTATGTTAGGATTATCCTGTACAATTTCATGAGTTCTGTTAATGATCTCGTTTATCCTTGCTGTGCGCACTCTTCCAGTTGGTTTTCTTTTTCCAATGCTGCCAGTTAGGGAAAAATTTCTGACACACTGACGGATTACTTTCTTAGAAGGTGATTTTGACATCTGAAAATTTGTCTTGAAAAATCTTTGAGCTGAAACTACACTTCTTCCATGCTCAGTTATGAAACGCAGCTGTTCCACAGTCCATGCAGTCATCTTGAAGGATTAGTTTTAACTAACACTTTTATTTTGTTTTGTATCTTATCTTGTCTTGTCAAAACCTATACAATCCTGTACAAACTTGTAACTATCCTCTTTCGAATGATGTGTATGATTTTATAAAAGGACTTATACTTTAAGAGTTACAGGGGTTTCTTCTGGGTCCCATTTCTCTGGATCACCCTTTATATACCATACGAAGGGGCAATTGTGCTTAGTGTGGGGTATATGTGCTACCTACCTAAAAGTTTTCATTATTTGTCAAGGTGTCCATAAAGTCACACATAAGAAAATACATTTATTTATAAAGATAGTTTCAGTATTTGTTCAAAATGATTCCCACCAATCTCAAAACATGTTTGTAAATGAAAAAGCAGGTTTCTTTGAATGTTACGTAGTTCAATATGGGCTCCTCTGGTAGCCCTGCAGACATCTAGGCGGTGATTCAATTCCAGCCACACACGCCTAAGAACATCAGGAGTGACGGATGCGATAGCTTCCGTGATTCGCTCGTGCAAGTGATGAATATCCCTAATGGGTACACTGTACACGCTTTGCTTGACGTAACCCCACAAATAAAAGTCCAAAGGTGTCAGGTCTGGAGAGCATGGAGGCCATGGCTTCAATCCTCCTCTTCCTATCCATCTCTGTGGAAATTTTTCATTAAGGAATTCTCGAACAACGTTGGCATAGTGCGGAGGAGCACCATCTTGCTGAAAGATGACATTATTGTCAATAAATTGGGGTACTGCAAAATGTTCCAACATAGCGAGGTAGTTGTGTGACGTCACAGTGGGTTCCGCGAAGAAAAATGGGCAATCACTCAATCTCATGCTAGAGCACACCACACATTAACTTTCGGGCTATTACGCTCATGTTCAACATAGGCATGTGGACAGCTTAGACTAACTACGAGATAAAGGTTAAGCTTAGCCTAGACTAACTACAAGATACAACTTTGAGAGTTGTTCTTAAATTTGGCATTGTTTCATCTCATTATCATGTTTCGTTGCAATAATATAGCTATTTAAAATCCCACCATGACTTTACGGACACACTGTATTTGGCCTGATGGAGCTAACTTATCTTGAAATAAATAGACTGCTTATTTTCCTATGATGCATGACTTTATGGACACCCTGTATATTTATAATACAGCCATATGAATTTCATTTATTGATATACATGTTGACAAATAATGAAATAATAGAAACTTTTAGGTAGGTGGTGCAAATACCCAACACTTGGCACAATTGCCCCTCGGTACAGAATGACCTTCCACATTCATCTGATATACTTAACTTCATATTATTTGCAGATGATACAACTTTGTCTTTTTCTTGCAAAGATGTTAAATCAGCTAAGAATATATTTAAATCAGAATATAATAGTGTAATGAAATGGTTGACCACCAATAAACTCTTCTTAAATACCAATAAAACAAATTTAATATTTTTTACTAATAAAAGAAATGTAATAAAATTTCTTGGTGTAATGCTAGATAAGAATTTGCAATATAGTGATCTCCCCGATATGGATAATGAGAGCACAACTACAGTAGTCAAGTGAGTGATTGTTCTACTGAAAACTCTGACTTAGAAATTTCAAGTTCAAAAGAACAAAATGGAAATGTTACGCAGTTGAAAGCTTTCTGGGGTCCAGTACACTGTACACAACCTTCATATAATTTTACTGGTAAAGAGGAAATGTCCATTGCACCTTTGAATGAAGTAGAGGGGAGCAAAACATGGCCAATAGATGCTTATGAATTGTTTATTACTAAGGAAATTTTAGAGATCATTGTGAAAGAAACCAATAGGTATGCTCAGCAAGTTATAGAAAAAACTCGACTTACTCGTAGATCACGATTCTCTAAGTGGAAAGAGACAAGTGAAGAAATTAAAAAATCCTTTGGACTTGTATTATACATGGGACTAGTCCCTAAGCCTGAAATTGCTCTATATTGGTCAAAGAGTAAGCTTTATATTGATTTTTTTGTACCCAAAGTAATGGCTAGAGAGATTTGAAATGTTGCTGGGATTTATCCATTTTAGTGATAACAATGATGCCCATCATTCAGAAGACAAGTTATATAAAATTAGGCCATTGCTGAATTTTCTCACTAGTCATTTCCAGGCTGTTTACAAACCAGGGCCTGATCTAGTCATTGATGAGAGCATGGTCCCATTCAGAGGAAGAGTAGGTATTTGGCAATACCTTCCAGGAAAGTCTCATAAATATGGTCTCAAGCTATACAAAATTTGTACCCCCGCATCATACACATGGAATTTTCAAGTTCATGCTGGCAAAACTACAGCAATTGATGGTCTAAGTACTACAGAATCCCTAACTGTAGAATTAGTTGAAAAGCTACTAAATACTGGCACAACTCTGTATGCAGATAACTATTATACATCAGTAGTGCTAGCCAAGTACCTCTTGAGAAAGAAAACATATATATATATGTGGCACTGTGAAAGCAAATAGAAAGCACTTTAATAAAGAGGTAACTCAAGCTAAACTTCAGAGAAAAGAAATGAAGGCACTTGAAAACAGTAAAGGCATCAAGTTGTACAACTGGATGGACAAGAGGAATGTACTAATGCTATTGACTGTACCAGAGCATGGTGATTCTTTAGTTCCCAGTGGCAAACAAGATCAAAAAGGAGAACATGTTCTCAAGCCTGAATGTGTTCTTGTTTACAACAGAGCAAAAAAAGGTGTAGACATGTCAGATCAACTTACTTCCTACTATTCACCACTTCATAAAAGCAAGAAATGGTATAGAAAACTAGCTTTTGACTTATAGCTGGAACTACTGAAATAAATGCATGGTTTTATACAATAAGTACTATTGTACTGATAATCCCATGACTGTCCGGGAATTCAGAGAATCTCTAATTTTCTCACTGACAGGAAATTCACCTAATGAACAAATGAAGCCTGGAAGAAATCCTTCAGATATCAAAGGAATTAGGACAGAACATGCACTATCTGAAGCAGATGGCCCAAAGAGAGGACCAAGAAAGAGATGATGTAGATGTTACCAGAACATTTCTCTCAATGAAGGATTCCAAGTTACAAGAAACAAAGCAAGAAGAGTATCCACATTTTGCAATCAATGTAAAGATAAATCCTCTCTCTATATTGGCTTGTTTTTCTGAGAAATATACTTCACATCAGTAGGTATTTCAACAAAATAAATTTCTTATATTTATTATGGTGAGTTATTCATTTTATACAAGTTAAAATCATTTTTCTTATTCTTTTTTTTAAATAATAATAGTATTGAAATAAATTTAAGTCAAGTCTAAACACTTTTTCTCCGTTTCCATGCAGATTTATATGCAAAATATGTTTATTATATTCCATTTACAAATACAAATTTTTTTTAGATATTTTCATATTGATCAATTTTGTAAGGTCACTTCATTAATTCAAATAAATTTTGTGAACAAAAAATAACTGTGTATTCTGCATCCTTTTTCAGTCAAAATGTAATTTAGCAATAAAAATTATATTACATAAATTTAAAATGAATGTTTTTTGAAATAGGTAAAAATATGGAGTTGTACCACCAGTATACCAACATGCAATATAATAACTCTGGTGGTACACCCGTGGCCCAATTAGTGATGTGAGTCATTTTTTATTGGGTTTTTTTTGTCATTTTTTTTGTTTAAAACGAAGGTACTGTTTTTTATTTTTTTTGTTTTTTATTGTTTTAAACTTATTCCATATTTTTCTTCCTTTAATCTAATAAGTATATTAGTATTACCTATAATTTACTATACTACCATGCTTATACGGTTATACCTAGTATATATAGTGATCTTTTAGAAAAATTGAATCACGCAAAAAGTATATAATAGAAAGGAAAAACAAACCCTCATTTTTATATGTATATATATTTTTTAACTAGAACATAAAACATTCTTCCTCATTTCAAACAATATACATAATTGTGATTGGCAAGAGTACCAGTATATATATTCCAGATAGAAAAGGAAAATATTCACCTTTTTTTGAACCTTTTTGTTAATCTTCATTTCCATGGAAGAATCATCACTAGATTGGGTAGAGCATATATGCTAGTTTCAATATCACAGGTACTGGTATAATATACATAATAAAAAATACATAATACTGGTATAAAACAATATATATAATTGTGATTGGCAAGAATACCAGTGTGTATATATATATATATTCCAAATAGAAAAATAAAAAAAATAAAAATATTCATCTCTTTCTTTAACCTTTGTGTTAACCTAATGCTATTTAACTTTCATTATCTGATTCTATTTCCATTGAAGAATCATTATCACTAGATTGATTAGAGCATATAGTTTCAATATCACAGGTACTGGTACTTATTGCAGATTTGGATGTTAACGAAGCCAATGTAGCACCATGTTTTACTTCACTTTCTTGGAATTTTGCATTTTGGGATATAAATACTAGCTTTGCTGCTCTGTCTGTGCTTAATCAGTTTCTTTTGGCTGTATGGATATTACTGTATGTGCTAAATGATCTCAGAGGTAATGAAAGGGCGAAATAGAGGTGTATGAGTTTGTGTAGGTATATATGAGAGTATGCGTGCGTATGTATCTGGAATTCTGGATGTATGCGTATGTATGGGGTATATAATAGATATAAATATGTGTATGTATATATATGGATGGTCTCGGGGGGGGAAAATATGTCATCGCGGGTCTAAAGGATAGTTAAGTGGGAGATTCAAAATCCGAGGCATGGATGGGAGAGTCCTGGAAAGGTTGGACAATGGGCAGTCAGCTCCCAGTCAGTGTTCTCGCAAGTTTAACGGATCTCAAGATACAAGACTTTCAGTGCAAGAAAGAGGCCAGTTTTTTCTGTAAATAGGCTGAAAAGGACATTCTATACTGGTACCATATGGCCTATTTTATTATTTATTTATTTATTTTTATAATATATATCATTGCAAAAGTATACCTTATAATTAAATTGGCAATATCTATATTAATTATTAAAAAAAACAATAAATGACAAAAAAAAACTACAAAAAAAACGGTTTTTTAACATCACTAGGCCCAATACACGGGTAACATGTTAAATAAAATAAATAGTCCAGCTTCAGTTATTTATGCGACTGAATTTAAGACCACTGTATTTATTTTATTAATAAAGGTTATTAAATTCAATTCCATGCACACATTTTGTTAATAACCATGTGATTATTAAAACAAATTTTGGTAAAATTCCAAATACAGATGCAGTTTGGAGACAGTTCATAACTTGGTAATATGTTAAATTAGGTTGGTTAAGGGAAGTTGGTTTGGTTAAGTTAGTAATTAGGGCCTATGGACTGTGTCTAACCTTTGTCTGACATTTGGAATTTTATCCAAATTAATATAAAAAAAAATATGGTGAGAACTTTGTTTAGTATACACTTCCATCCTTTACCTACATCACTATGGTAAAAGGGTGTGTCAATTTTGTCAACTTTTTTCAAATCAATTTTGGTAGTGAAAATAGTCTTTTCATGTCAAAACTCGAAATTAGCCACCCAAAATGAAATAAAATAACCCTTACCTACATCAATTTTACCTTAAAGTTACAGAAATTGACTCTTTTACTAAATAATAGGACATAAATTGATTAACTATTCATCTGTCACAGAATTATCCCACTGATCGCATATGGAGTGTTTTCAAGGTCATATAGTAGTTGTACAATATACAAGTCAACGTGAATAGAACTGTCCCTCACTCTCAGTTGCCTCTTAGATGTCATAGGTGGTGGTTTGCTGTTATTGCTCTTGTACCTACTTCATAGTTATTTTACTAGACGAATACTACAGTTTAACTGTAAGTATGGATTATTGATTATTACAATTATTTATTACCATCATATTCTTCTGTCTAATTATGTTGTAATCCCATGAAATATTTTTTTACTGAATTTTAGAACATCGAATGACTAAACTTTGAAACATCGTAATTGATATAAAATACTTAAATATTTTTTCTTTCTTTTCAGAAATTCCTAAGATGCCAAAATTGAAGACAAGAGGTCAGTCATCATGCCACTTGAGCCTGTTAGTCGGTACAGGCAAGGAGCTTCCCGTATCAGAACTACCAACAGTGCGAGACATGCTGAGACTAGGGTTACTCCTTCGTGAACAAAATACAAAGGATAGAAGGAACTACACAGAGAAAGAGCTCATAAGGGACATGATTCCCCCTCTTCTGCATCAGCAGGAAAAAGCTAATGTGTTATTCAAACCACCTGTACTCAATCAGTATAGAACTATTGAGCTAAAATTAACAAAGCTGTGGCACAAAGCAGTTGAGACATCACTTGGTAAAGGAAAACTAGCAAAGAAAAATAAATTTCTGCACACACTTGATACTCTTCTTGACATTTTTAACTGCCAGTGTCCCATAGAGTTGTGTTCTGAAGCCAATTGTTCTCTCTCATGCAGAAGAGAACCTCACCCTCACATTGATTGTCACTGTCCTCGTGAGAAGAAGATCCCTGTTTTGGAGCTGGCTTTCATAAAGGCGCAGAGAACAAAGGCAGGAGGCCAAGGAAGTATGCAGATTGGTTCGGCAGATTATTCAGAAACCAAAAAACAGATTGTTATTGCTAAGAAAAAAAAGAGAAAATCCGAGAGAGGGAAGAAAAAGAAGAGTGAAGAAGCCACCCAAAGAGATGAAGAGCTCTATCAAGAGGTTTCTCACATCTTTGAAAGCTCTTCAGATGAACAGAAAGAAGCAACATCAGATGATAGCTCCAAAATGCCATCTGAACCTTCGCCGAAGAGAATGAAATACAACACTAAAGACATCTCAAACATTGCCCTTGCCAGTATTCACCACCATATGGGGCTACAAGAGACTGCAGAGATTGCCACTGCCACTTGGATAGATGCAGGCCTCATCAGCCGAGAGGATACATCCTTAGTGATAGATCATAATAAGATAAGAAGAGCACAAGAAAAAATAATGAAGGAAATATCTGATCAGCATGAAAAAGATTTGAAGGAGGAAGGTCTCTCTTACCTTTTGTTTGATGGAAGAGATGACACAAAAGTTCTCCTAGAGGTATAGGGAATGGACAGAAAGTTTCCCAGTCTCATCAAAAAAGAACACTACTCTGTGTTCTGAACCTGGTGGCCGCTATTTGTTTCACTTTGTTCCTTAAGCAGAAGTAGAAGGCAAGAAACATGCAGAGGCAATTGCTGATCAAATAATATGTTGGCTTCAAGAAAAAAGACTTGACAGTTCACTGCAGGCTGTTGGTGGAGACTCAACTGCGGTGAACACTGGATGGCAGGGCAGTGTTATGATGCATTTAGAGAAAAAACTTGGAAGAAGGCTTGTTTGGATTGTGTGATTTGCACACAGGGGAACTACCTCTTCATCGTTGTCTCATCCAGGAACTTGATGGTCCTACAAAGAGCAACAACAAGTGGTCAGGCCCCCTTGGCAACATGCTAGATGAAGCAATGGAATTAGAAATAAATACAAAATTTCCAAAGGTCGAAGTAGGCCCTCCCCTGCCAGTGTTGTCTGAAGAAGTTATCAGACTTCAGCATGGATCAATCTTACGCTTATCATTGTTCAAGCAATCAGATCAGGAGAGTTGCCTCAAAATCTGGCTCTCTTGGAGATTGGACCCGTAAGTCACAGTCGATGGTTAACTACAGCGATTTGTTTCTGCAGGATTTGGGTTTCCAAACATGCACTGAAGGGCAAAATGCTACAGAATTTGATGTTGATTGTCAAATTTATTATTGGGTTTTATCTTCCTCACTGGTTCAATGTAAAACTTAATCCAATGTGGATAGAGGGGCCCAACCACATCTTGTTTCAATTACAGCTACTGAGAACCCAAAGGAAAGTAGTGGTGGACATCGTGTTACCTGTGGTGAGAAGGTCCGCTTGGTATGCTAGGCCAGAAGCAGTTTTGCAAGCAATACTCTGCAGCCAATGTACCAAAGAGCGAACTGAGGCTGTGGAAATCATTCTAAAGCTTAGAGGAACATCACTAGATGATGACCAGCTGGGAGACTGCTCTGTTCAGACATGGTACCTCTGATAAACGTCAATGCCACGAAATTGTCAGAATTAGTTAACTTGAGTTCAGAAGTTTTGGAGCCACCACTGACAACATTTATAACAAACAAAGATTTACCACAACTTAAAGAGGCCCCAATGCAAGTGCCAAAGTGGCCTTCTCACACTCAGAGTGTGGAGAGATGTGTGAAAATGGTCACAGAAGCAGCTAGTCAAGTTTACAGTCACGAGAGGTGAGAAGGCTACATCAAAGGGCAAGTAGCAAGCTGAATGCTGATGTCAAAGAACCGCAACAAAAAAGACATGACTGCATTGGTTACTTTCAAATAAAGACTCTGAATGATATCTTATTGCCACTTTAAATGTTGATAGGATGTTTGCACACATTTGTTATGAATTTATGGAAAAATGGAATTTTTGAATTAAAATTGATGTAGGTAGGAGTTATTTTTTATTGTTTTTGAAGCAAGAATATTATTTTGTATGCCAAATGATTACATTAAATTACTACCAAATCACATGATTTTCAATTTAGTCATTTCACCCCCAAAATTGACACACCCTACTATGGTAATGCACTGATCATTTCTATTCCTTCAGCCTAAAGAAAGTTTTTTATAATCATATAAAGTTGTTGCATGATTTCTAAACAGCCAACACTACTTATAGACTTACCAGTAAGAACAAGCAAGTATTTCTGTGCACTTAGAATGGTGAATCAAAAAGTTCCCAGAAAAATTTTATAAAAACAAACTCAAAATAAAGATTTAGTTTTCAATATATCCACCATCTAACTCAACACTTTTCCATATGGTGTCGCCATTGTTCTAACCCATTTCTGTAGAAAGCTGGATCCTTTGATTGAAACCACTTCAAAACTGGAAACCTTGGACAAATGTGCTAGTGCATTGTTGTGGTGAAACAAAATTCAATGATATAACTTTCCAAGCCATTTCTTCACAAGAGCAGCATTCAGTTTCCACAAGACCTGTTCATAACAACTTCCTGTAACTGTCTGTTGTCCCTTTAGAAAATTGACTAATATTACACCTTCACAATCTCAAATCCCCAAAAATCACAATCACAATCCCAAAAAACTGTTGCCATGACCACCTTGACTGACCATTCAGCCTTGAATTTGATTGGTCCACTTGATCTCCTTGGTAGCCATTGTTTGGACTGAATTTTACTTTCCAGATCGTATTCATAAATCCAAGTTTCATCACCAGTCACTATTCATTGAAAGAAATCTTCAGGATCACTGTCAATTTGGTTGAGAAACTCAACTGCATGATCAGCCCTTTGTGTCTTGTGTTTGATGCTCAATGCTTTTGGCACCCATCCTTCAAAAAGCTTGCTCAATCCTAAACAATCAGTTAGAATTGATTGAGCTAAGCCAAACAAGATGTCCATATGTGTGGCTATCATTTGCAGTGACACTCGTTGATCTTCTTCCACAATCAATTGAACAGCCACAGTTTCCTCGTTGATTAATGTCATTGGTCTCCCACTTCATTGGTCATCTTCAATGTCCTCTCATCCATCTTTAAATCATTTCAACCATTCATAAACTGTTGTTTTCTTTGGGGCATCATCTATATAAACTTCATGCAAACTTTGAATGATGGCAGTTGTTTTCCCAACCAAGTTTTGCCAAAAACTTGGGCAAAACTTGGCATTAGCTCAAATTTCAAATTTTCCATGTTGTTGAATCCAGGGTTAGCAATATTGCCCACTTTTTTGAAGTGTCAATAAAATATCAAAAAGAGGGAAAAAGTGGGGTTTTTTTTTTAATATTCTAATAAAAGCACTTGTTTTGTATGCAGGATATATTATTTTCTAGTAATAGTATACATGGTTTCCATGTATACTAGATTCATTAAGATTTAAAATTGATACAATAAAATTTTAAAATAACTTCCTTTTGTTTCTCATGACACAGGGTTGGCAAAAACCTAGCAAAACCCAAACCCAACTACCCAGCAAAAAACCAGTTTGGATTTTGCTAGGTTTTTGCCAACCCTGTTATGACAGTGTTTATCACAGGTTACTGTTAAACTTTGTAAGTATTAATGATGATTTGCACACATTTTATCCATACAATTTGTGTTTAATTAAAATATTGACTAAAATACAACTAAATTACATCTTTTCCTCATTCCTCTTTTAATCATTATTAACTAATTATAAGTTCTATGAATAGAAAAGTTCAACTTTGTCTGGAATTTTTATAATTAACAGCAATATTTGAAAAAACCCACTGAAGTGGGCAAATAGGTAGATTTTTTCAAGTGGGTTTAAAAAAAAAAAAAAAAAAATCCTGGTGGAATAAAGTGGGTTACCCACTTTGGTGCCAACCCTGGTTGAATCTTGGGTATAGAAAAATATCTGTAATATTATACCAAAGCAATGAATTCCTATTAAAATTTGTATGTTTATAGCTAAGACCCCACTAGTTTTAGACAACTTTTTTTATTGCTTTAATTCAAGCATCGTGTTTGACATTTTTCCAGGAACTTTTTGATTCACCCTCATATTAGTGTTTTTTGCTCACCTCCGAGTGCATTGGCTGGTAATATCAAAATTTTTATAGTTGGTAGTTATTTTTTAAAATTTTATCATAATTATGCTTAAAACCATTAACAGAAAGGGTTTCCAGTATAGTTTCATCCAGATTAACCAATAAGTTCAAGTCATTAACTACTCTGAGTAGTTTTTTTTTATGCAGGAAGGAGGGGCTAAGGGCAAATGCCCACAAAAGTGCCCCTCCCATAGAAGAAGAACAGAGCCAAAATCAAGGTCTGGGGTCTTTGAGATGCCTCGACACACTGCGTTTGAAAGATGGGAGGTCATAGACAGAAGGAAAGATGGATTCAGGAAGATTGTTCCAGAGTTGACTGGTTGAGTAGATGAAAGACTGAAAATGCCGATTAACCACTGCATTAGAGAGTTGGACAGAAAAGCAATGAGAAAGTGCAGAAAGTCTGGTACTGCATGCTCTCCTTAGAGGAGGTGGTATGCAGTTATAGAGTTCAGAAGAGCAATGTCCATTATAATAGAAATAGTAGAGAGAAAGTGAGGCAACACTATGGTGAAGAGAGAGAGAGAGAGATTGAAAACAATCAGCAAGAGGTGTGGAGTTGAGACTAAAAGCCTTTGATTCCACCTAGTCAAGTACAGCTGTGTGGGTTGAACCACCCAACACATGAGAAGCATACTCCATATAGGGGTGAACAAGACCCCTGTATAGAGGACAGCAACTAAGTTGGGGTGAAGAAACCGCAGAGGTGGTACAGCACGCCTAACCTCTTAGAAGTTGTTTTAGAAAAAGTATGTGTGATTTTTCCAGGAAAGATCACGAGAAAAGGAAATGCCAAGAATGTTAAAAGAAGAGGAAGGATTGAGTTATGTGTTGTTGAAGGTAAGGGGATAGTCATGTGGAAGATTGTGATGAGTAGACAGATGGAGGAACCGAGTTTTTGAGGCAGTGAAAGCCACAAGGTTCTCTCTGCCCCCATCAGATATAGCAAAGATCAGAGGTCAGATGCTCCATAGCTGCCCCACACAAATCATGAAGCGACTGCTGTGAGGGATGCTTTGGGAAGCAGGTGGAGAAGTGAAGAGTGGAATCATTGGCATAGGAGTGAATAGGACAGGAAGTGTGAATTCAAAGATCATTAATAAATAAAAGGAAAAGAGCGAGTGACAGGACAGAATCCTGAGGAACACCATTGTTAATAGCCTCAGGAGAAGAACAATGGCCATCTACAACTGCAGCTATAGAGTGGCCAGAAAGGAAATAGAGAAAGGCACAGATAGGATAGAAACTAAAGGAGGGCAGTTTCAAAATTAAAGATTTGTGCCAGACACTATCAAAAGCTTTTGATATGTCTAGCACAATAGCAAAAGTTTCACCAAAATCCCAAAAAGAAGATGACCAAGAGTCAGAGATATATGCAAGAAGATCGCCAGTAGAGCATTCCTTGCAGAATCTGTACTAATGATCTGAAAGAAGATTCCTAATAAGGATAGATTCAAAAACCTTGTAAAGACAAAAAATCAAAGCAATTGGACAATAGTTGGAGGGTTGAGAGCAGTCACCCTTCTTTGGGACAGGCTGAATGAAAGCAAATTTCCAGCAGGAAGGAAAAGTACCAGGTGAGAAACAAAATGAGTGTTTTGCCTAGGCAGGGTGTCAGCATAGAAGCACAGTTCTTAAAAAGAGGAGGAGGAACACAATCAGGACCATACACCTTCCTGGAGTTGAGCCTAGATAAGGCAGAAAAACATCTTTAGAAGAGCTTCTAATTTCAGACATAATAAAGTCAGAGAGGGGAGATGGAGGGGCAACACCAAAATCATCCAGGGTTGAATTGTAAGTGAAAGTTTGAGTGAAGAGTTTAGCTTCGTCAGGAGAAGAGATAGCAACTGTGGCATTGGAATGGAAAAGAGGAGGGAAAGAAGAAGTATAAAGTTGTTGAAAAGATTCTTAGCTAGATGCCAGAAAGAGTGAAAAGAAATAGAATTGGATAGATTTTCACATTTTTGTTGGATGAAAGAATTTTTGGCGTCAAACAGAATTTGCACGATTCCAGGCAGAAAATTTCTAGTAAATAAGTTATCATGTTTTCAATGCCTTAAGTATTTTATAACTTTCAATTATATCTCCTCCATCTTCAAGTGTTGCAATCTATAAGTCTCATAGTCTGTCTTCATATGTTAAATGAGCAATTTCTGGAACCAGTTTTGTGGCTCTACAATGAACACTCTATTTTGACTTTATCCTTTTTTTTTTAAGCAAGGAGACCAAGTTTGCACTGCATACTCAACATGTGGTCTTACAAATGATTTATAAAGTAAGAGGAAAGTTTTTTAATATAATCAAAAGAAGATCTAATTAAACTTAACATCTGAGAAGTTCTTTTAACAATTTCATTAATATAATTTCAACTTTTAGATTGGAGGAATGTATTGTACCAAGGTCTCTTTCTTTATCTGTACTTTTAAGTTGAGTATTATTTGTGGTAAGTGTGATGAGAGTTGTTTGTCCCGAGTGCACAACTTTACACTTATTGGCATTGAAGAACAGTTTTCATTCCTTGGACCATTCTACAAGAGAGAGCAAATCATTTTCTAATTATTCAATCTCCTCAGGAGTGTTGGCTGGAGAATAAACTTTGGTGTCATCTGCAAATATTTTAAATTTAGATTTAATGTTTTGAGGAAAATCATTTATGTATAAAATAAAAAGGATCAGCTCCAGGACTGAACCCTGGGGTACACCACTTTTAACTTTTTTCCATGTTGATTTTTCTCTAACTGAAACTCATTGGGATCTACCATATAAATATTCTTCTATCCAGTTAACTATGTACGGTATGTTACTATCTCCACAGTATTGTTTTAGCTTATGCATTAATCTTTTGTGGGGAACACTGTTGGAAGCTTTGCTAAAATCTAAGAATATAACATCAAAAGGGCTGCTGTTGTCATACATAGTGGTCCAATCTTCAAGGGTTTCTATTAGGTTTGTTAAACAAGATCTATTAGGGATGAATCCATATTGAGAATTGTTAAGAGATGATATTACTGAGAAGAAAATATAAAATCTCATCCTTGATCATTTTTTCAGATTTTGCTGAAATTTGGTTTATAGGGAGTTTGTGGGCCCTGAATCCATTTCTGAAATTATAAGGTCAATCCGACCAACGGTTCAAGAGATATGACCTCGGGAAATTTGAGGTCACTTGCGAGGTCACTAACATTTGGCGACCCATAACTTGGGTAATAATGGTCACAATTATATAAAAGTATATATATTTAGAATCAGAAAACAACAAGGAATCCAAATATGCAAGTTTTAGAACTCTAGGTTGAAAAATAAAAAGGTTACTGTAACCAAAATTTGAGGTCACGATTTGACCTCTGGGGTATCAAATGAGAATTATTTTTTTTAAATGTAAAAAATGAAGGCATAGGCATTGGCTATTAGAATCAGCAAAAAAGTTTGTTTATGTTAGTATTTTTCATGTAACTAACATATAAGTGAACACCATATTCATAAGTTGTGCGTCAATTCTACCTATTTTTTCACACAAGCTCATAATTTGACCTATAGAAATTAAAATTACATTTTTTATAGATATAAAAACAAAGGCAAAAAATGTAAAATTGTATTTCACTGCTAATCTACACTGGCAATAATAGTTATAATAGTGAAAGGGGAAGACCTACTTAGAGGATTCATGTGCTAGCCTAATACAATTTTTGCATGCTCGATGCTCTCATCAATTTCTTTTTGTGGAAAAATGTATTGAATTCTGCTGCCTCCTCTTAGGGTAGGACAACTCATTACAGTTAATATATGATGTCCTGGCACTGCACATGAATCCTTGTTTGATGGATAATAATATGCACTTGATCCTGATGACCCAGAGGGATGTAGAAAGTTCACAGTGAAATCATCAAACTCTTCACAATATTCCTCCACAATTCTATACCAAACTTGCATGTCATAAATGCAGCCAACATACTCTCCTGGTTTGACACATTTTAGGTTACCAAGCATTGCAGGTTCATTAGTAAAATGACTTTTCCTTATTCTTTTCTTTTCTCCAATGCCACTTGAAATGGGATACACCATCAGTTCTTCCTTGTTTAGGGGAACAAATCTATGATATTTCTGAGTTCCAGGAATAGCCCTACTATCCTTGAATCGATGTTCCAACCGTTCTTCTGCATCTTTCAAATCAGCTGTAGTTACAAAGAAAAAATTTATCTTCTTGCTCAAGTTTTCTTCACAAAACTGAAACATGTGTTCTGGTGTAAGAATTTGCCTCTCTGTAGTTCTCTGCAAACTGGCACGAGCAGTAGCTCTTTTCACTGTTCCTCCAATCCCATCACATGCATTTTTGCCATGGGATGTAGCAAAGAAGTGCCATTCACAAGACAGACCAAAATCCTCTTCATGGTAACAGAGATTTGTGAAGTTGTATCTGTTCTTATATTGGCCAGCACATCCATCTGAGAAATAGTGCACCTTCTTCAATTGTGGGCATCTGAATTTAACATATGTCATAAGCTTCAATATGAATGAGTAAACCATTAGTGTGTTGTGTTTTAGTGATGCAGATAAGAAACAGACACTAAAATGGCTAAGTTCCTGGTCTGCAGATGATCTATAATAGATGACAAAAGGGTGAACTGTACACTGTGAATTGTCCCAGTGAAACCCTTGGGCAGCATCCTGGACAATGAAAGAATAATTCTCAGAGAAATCACCTACTATAACTACCTCGCTCTGAGGTGGTAGTGTTTCTTTCAACTGCTTGAAGTACTGTGATTGTTGCTGAGCAACAAAGTAGATGAACCATGCGGGATATTTTCATGCTTAGGGATGATAAGTATTCATGAAGTGGCTCCACCTTATCAACCATTGTACAACGGTCAACAGTCACCCATTGCTTGTAAGATATTTCATTTGGAGCTGATTTCACACTGTCAAGTAACTCAAGAAAATCCAGGACACCCTCTTCTCTTGGGCAATCATTGCAAAGTTGCATCATGCAAGTCTCTCTTTCTGTACTGCAGACACTGTAATCCATAAGATCCTTGTATGAAAGACCTCTTTCTCCCAATGCAGCCAGCTGCAATTTTGGATTTTGATGGTATGTGCAGACACAGACAGAATGAGTCCCACCACTACCGGCAAGCACACAATATGATGGCCGTAATTTTGCAAATGTGGAAAATCCTATTTTGGGATTCTTTTCATCATTTTTATATAGTTCAAACATCTCTCTTAAATTCCTGAGGACCAATCGTTTTTGCACCTTCAGCACTGATAACTTTCACGCAATCCTTTTGGCCAGGACACATACGACTAACCTCTTCTGACTCATAGAATCTTCTAACTATATCTTTGTGTTCTTCAGATATCACTTTTCCTTTGCTCATTAGTGGAATCTTCGGAAGGATTCCATGTTCTGATTTAAGTGAACGGCTTCTTTTCACCATGTATGTTGTAGTTTGAAAGAAACTAGCTGTTTTTTCAATTGTGTATGGTGAGTGTGTCAATATTTGTAGTTTGTGATGGTGATATTTGCTCTCCAGGAATGACTTTCAATTCATTCATTAATTTGTCTAGATGTTTTTCAGATTTAGTTTCAGGTTTTGAAGTATCACTTACCTCCTCGGTAATTTGAACACCATAACTGAGTTCTAGCCTCTCCTTCAGGTGTTTCTGAGCAGATGATAGCTTACCACGAGCCTTGCACTTTTTCTGGCTTAATGACAGCCCTTCTGAAAAGAACAGAAAAAAAGGTTTCACACACCTGAATATTAGTAATTAAATATTAATTATAGTACCTTAAATGCTATATAATTGGCTATATAGTAGATCAAACAGACCTTGTAGTAAAGTATAAGTTATTATATTAATTTATTACTTACTTTTTTTAACTGGTGTTTGGTCCAGAAATGCTAGAACTGGTTCAACTGAAGTTGAAGGATTTTCCTTTATCAAGCAATCACTGTCATTGTCCAGATCTTGAATTGAAGAGATGTTACTCAAGCCACTGATAGTAGATGATTCATTTGAATCCTGCTCAGACTCGTTGTTTTCAGTGGTACTAAGTATAGTGGGGTTTTTCATTATCAGTGTCCAGCAGTTCACACACAACAATGAGTCTTTTTTCACTCTTCCAGCACATTTTTCAACAAGTACATCAGTCACTTTTCTAAGATTGATTGTTATGTGTTTCTTGTGTTTTTGAATAGGGTCCTGGCAGTATTTCAAGTGCCGAACCATTGTATTTTGATCTGTAAAGATATAGGATTTACAATTAAGTAATATATATTTTTTAGAAAATATATAGCTATACACACTTAATATTTTAGGCCTTTATAGTCTCTGAGGCTCATTAAAACACCATACCCACCAGCCACCCACAGTGCTGGCTGGAACTGTACTAACCTGTAGACAAGGAATTTTGCAACTATCTGTGTTGATTCTGCACTTAGACAAGTAGCAACATGTTTCAACAGGTTTGTTTAGGCTACATGTGAGCTTAGTCTTCCCCTTTCACTATTATAACTATTATTGCCAGTGTAGATTAGCAGTGAAATACAATTTTTATTAAATTCTTGGAGCTTGAGGTCAAATTGATAGCTAAGATATAAAAATTCCTTGAAATGACAAGCAATTTATAAATATGGTGTTCACTTATAAGTTAGTTACATGAAAAGTACCAACATAAACAAACTTTTTATGATTGTTTCTATTAGTCAAGAACTCTGACTTTGTTTTTTATATCTATAAAAAATGTAATTTTAATTTCTATAGGTCAAATTATGAGCTTAAGTGTGAAAAAATAGGTAGAATTGACGCACAACTTATGAATATAGTGTTCACTTATATGTTAGTTACATGAAAAATACTAACAAACTTTTTTTTGCTGATTCTAATAGCCAATGCCTATGCCTTCATTTTTTACATTTAAAAAAAAAATTCTCATTTGATACCCCAGAGGTCAAATCATGACCTCAAATTTTGGTTACAGTGTAACTTTTTTATTTTTCAACCTAGAGTTCTAAAACTTGCATATTTGGATTCCTTGTCGTTTTCTGATTCTAAATATATATACTTTTATATAATTATGATAATTATTACCCAAGTTATGGCTCGCCAAATGTTAGTAACCTCGCGAGTGACCTCAAATTGCCCAAGGTCATATCTCTTGAACCGTTGGTCGGATTGACCTTATAATTTCAGAAATGGATTCAGGGCTCACAAACTCCCTATAAACCAAATTTCAGCAAAATATGAGAGATGAGGGTGTTAATTTCAATTTTTTTTGGTTGATCTGACAGAGAATGACCCAGGTAGCTTCTTATCTCATTCTTTGGGAATAGTTGTAATAATAGCAGTCTTCCAGTCTCAAGGGAGTCTAGCAGTTTCATGGGATTTATTAAATAGAAAAGTTAGTGGTTTAGCTAGTTGGTATGCTGCAATTTTTAAGATTTTAGGGTGAATGTTGTATGGACCCATACTTTTGTATTCATTTATTTGTTTCAAGATTTTGTGTAGGGTACTTCATTTTCCCTAACATGTAGATATCCCAATTCATTATCATATAGAGGCTGATGAATAATTGTCATGTGATTGGTTATCTTCAAATAAAAAACTTGATTCATTAAAAATTATTAAGGTTCATCAGGATCTCCACTGAATATTGATATAAAGTAGTTATTTGATAGTTTCAGCAATTTGTTATTTTGTTAGTTCTCCTTGTTCATTAATTACCTTAAATACTGGGGACTATTTTTTTTCTTTTGGCATACTTGTAAAAAGCTTCCTCATTTATTTTCCTATCATTGACTAAACTCTTCAAAACTATTTATTTTTCCCCGCAACATCAGGATCTCCACTGAATATTGATATAAAGTAGTTATTTGATAGTTTCAGCAATTTGTTATTTTGTTAGTTCTCCTTGTTCATTAATTACCTTAAATACTGGGGACTATTTTTTTTCTTTTGGCATACTTGTAAAAAGCTTCCTCATTTATTTTCCTATCATTGACTAAACTCTTCAAAACTATTTATTTTTCCCCGCAAATGGGCTCATTCCATGACAAATCATGCAAAAAAAAAAAGAAAGTGCACCATACCCTCATAGATTTTGCTTAAATTTGGTTTATAGAATGGTCTATGCTAGTAAGTACCAAATTTAAAATATCAGTTCAATCGGAGTTATGGTTCAAAAGTTATGCTCCCACTTGGGGGGGGGGGGGTGAAAACTGGAAATTTTCAAACCACCATAACTCAGTCCCTAATTGGCATAGAACAGTGATTTCAAGTGTGTATGAAAGGTAATTGCACACAAATTAGCATAAGCAGAAAAAATGGCTAAAATTAATAGAAAAAAAAAGTTACAACACTTTATTCCATTTGAAGGGGGTCCTGCCCCACTAAATTACAGATTTTTAAAATTTTCATATATATAAGCACACCGGACAAAAAATTAGTCACCCCTAATAGCACCGATAGTAGGAAGTTCAAGGTCACACAGAGGGCGCTGATGTAGCATTGGTAAGTGACAAGTAGCGGTGACGTAGCACACAGGATCAGATCTGTTTCGTGAGGTGGTGAAGAACAAAGTGTGTGTTGGATATAGTCTGCAAAATGGGTCATGAGGCAGACGTTACTCAGTGGCAAAAAGGAGCCATCGTGTTTGGCAGAGCCCCCAGACACAAAATGTCTGAAGTAGCCCAATTTGTTGGTGTGTCAACGCGTACTGTCCAGCGAGTTTACAAAGAGTGGTGTAGTTCGCAATCAGCTGAAAATCGACGGCGTAACTGTGGCCGGAAAACAATTCTCGACAATAGGGGCCGCCGCCATGTTTCTCGTCTAGTAACTGCAAATCGTTTTCAAACCAGAGAACAATTGCTCCAAGAAACCAATGAGGTTCTCCAGCGACCAATTTCCGAACGGACATTGCGACGAGAACTGCATGCGATGGACATCTGGAGCAGGGTACCACGGAAGAGGCCGCTGTTAACAGCAAGTCACAAATTGGCACGTTATAAGTGGGCTCAGAGGCACAAAAACTGGACTGCGGCAGATTGGAAACGTGTAATTTGGTCTGATGAGTCCCATTTTTGTTTGTTCTCCAATGATGGGAGGCGACAAGTACATTGCAGGTCCAATGAAGCCTTTAATCCTGAATGCGTCGAAGTTGTTCAGGCTGGAAACAGAAAGTGAAGCGCAGGAATAGACACCCACGGACTCTGGCAGAACTTCAGGACCGGCTGATGAATGAGTGGCAGCAAATCGATGTTCAGTACATGCACAACCTCGTAGAGTCTCTGCCTCGCCGGATTCGTGCGGTTATCAAGGACAGAGGCACCATCACACGTTATTAGGTACATTCTGAGAGGGGTGACTAATTTTTTGTCCGGTGTGCTTATATATAAAATGAGTTTCAACCTTATTCTATCAATATATGAAAAGAAATGTGTGTGTATTTGCATATAAAATAGGTATTTACAGATTTGAAAATGACTACTCTCACTTGAGAGAGAATAATTTCTAACAAACTGTTCAACATTCTCATTGACTTCTGGTACATAGATTGGTGTACTTGTTAAAAATGTAATACATACAGTATGTGTTAAACTAGTATTCTAAGAACTAAACATAAAACACTAGTACCTACCATAAAATATCTTCCCCCATTCAATTGTTGGGTAAATTGGTTGAACAAAAAATTTCATGTGAACATTAAAAAAGTGCCAATCCTACCCAGGATAACTATTGCCTAACTAGAGAGATCTTTATTTTGTTTTCTGTGATGTGCAAAGCATTTACTGTGTTCTCATTTAATGTACCAGTATATATTTTTTCATTTTGAACATATTTATGTACACATACGCATAGTGTTTTAAATAAGTAAAAGTGTTTGATGAAAATGTCTACACATAAAAGCTGTAACAAGCGCTGTTGCAACCCTTTTGAACTGCACAAAAAGCCTATTCTGCGAAACTTGAGGCCACTTCCAAAGCTTATTGAAAATAGTGACCCTAAATATAATTTCAGTGATGAATCAGAAGTTTGTATAAATTGTCTGAAATTAATTAATAAACATGCAAGACCTGAAGAATTATTCAGACTGCCAGAAGCAATAACTAGTAGTACTGAAAGTACAACTACTCCACCTGACATATCCCCAGAAAAAATTCCAAGAAAATGTACTGAAATGGATAAAGATATTCAATAAGAAGATCTTAATGAAACTTTGGAGCAACGTCATGTTACCCCAGTGAAATTACGCAAGTAACTAGCTATTAATGTGTGTACAGATAATGCATTTTTATAATGTCAGCTGAAATTTAATTCAGATATAGTTGTCTTATACCTAATACATATATATGAAATTATCTAAAAAATATACTTCAGTTCAGAAATTCAGATTGTTGCCACTAGATGTCATACTTATATTTATTAATTAATTAATTGTATTTCAAATATTTTTCAGATGCCCTGAGCAGTGGAAGCAGATCAAAGGCAGTTTCACAAAAATACAAAACATCTTCAATCTCCCTCAAGAGGAAGTTGGAAACTGCATTTGCCACTGAAGTTCAAGATGTTGGTGAGCCACTGAGTAAACAGCATCTCAAAGAAGCAGATTTGGAGAGGTAAGAAACTAAAAATAATTAACGAGATGACTTTGAACTATTAATGTATGTATGTAAATACCTATATATAGGTACAGTATTATAGGTTGTCATGTTTGGATATATATGTAGACTAGGGTGCATCAAAAATGGCAACTTTCAAAAATTGATTTGGCCCTATGTTATTATGGTTAAATTCCCTAAAAAAAATTCACATGCAAAATTTCAGGTCAATTGATTAATATCTACTGGGTCCACCTAGCTCCTAAACTTTTACAAAAATGACAATTTTTAGGATAAATTGCCTTAAATTATTTTTTTCACATATACCTTTATTTTATTGAATTGAATGACCCTTAAGGTACTATAGGCCTAGTATGTTTAGTTTGCTTGTGTTTAAGCCATAGCTACTATTAATAAACATCATTTGTCATCATGAAATACCTATAGCTATTTTTTCTTATTTTCAGGCATGTAGACTACTTTAATATTAATCTATGTTTCTATTACAGGTCAATTTTTTATATATGTTGGTGATAATAGTTGATATATGATATAATGGATAATAGTGGTAAAGCCAGTGAAGCCACTTCTTGTGGTAAAACTTGTTCAAGTGGTGCAGATAAAGTTGATGTAAAAACACGAAAAAAAACCTGTATATTTGGATTAAGTCCTGGCATCACAAATAATGATGCAAAGATTGTAGGATGTCGCTTGCCAACAAGTGAACAAGTTCTTAGATGTTTCCTATTTCACCAGCAACAGGGTCTAAAAGAGAGAAGAACTAAGCAAGATATAGCTAAAATTGTTTTAACAGAAATTCAACCATTCTACAATAAAGCCAACATACCAATGATTACTGAGAAAAAAGCATGTGAGAAAATAATTTCGTTGTCAGAAAAGAATGCGAAACAGAGAAATTCCATTGAAAAGAAGAGAGCTACAAAGTACAAAGACAAGACTAGAAGATATGGAAATGCAACTTAAAATGACTTTTCCACTGTGGATTAAAAATGCCGAAAAAATTATGAGTAATCCAGAAGATATACAATTTCTTCAATCTATGCAAGGGGATAGAATTGCTTCTTTTGGAGCTCATGATCAAACTTTAGCATCCAAAATGAAGCGCATTAATTTTCGAAAATGTGAAGAAAATGCGAGAAAAGAAAGGAATTGAGAGACACTGAAGCTTCTTGCAGTTATGTTGAATTAGAAAGCAGTAGCACAAGCGATACAACTACCATTGAGAGTGAGTCAGAAGCTAATGATGGAGCTGAAAAAGATGGAAAATCCACACAGTCAACAGTCTGTTTAGGTACTCAAGCTATCATTCCTCATGACATTCTGAAAAGACCGAAACTTGTTTCTTTGGCATCAGGAATGAAAATGACTCCGGCACAACAGGCTGCATTCACAAAAGCTTTTGTTGAAGAATGTGGTGGTAACACTAAGGCAGTGGCAACTTCATATGCTACAGCTGATAGAGCAAGACACGAAGTAGCCCAAAAAATTTCAAGTTCCATTAAAAAATCCTGGAATCCTCCTAAATTGGCCTCTCTTCATTGGGATTTGAAAATAATTTCTACTCTGCAGGATAAATATGTTACAGAAGAATGATTAGCCATATCAGTTGGAAATTCAATGGATCTCAAACTACTTGGTATTCCATCATATCATCCTAGTGCTGGTGGCAGTGGCCAATCTGGGAAAAACTTGACTGAAGAAGTTATGAAGCTACTGAAATTGTGGAACTGCTCCGATTCAATAGTGAACTTGGTTTTCAACACTACAGCAACCAACACAGGACATGTGAGCGCTGCATGCATAACTATCCAACAAGAGATTGGACGGCCTTTATTATGGTCTGCATGCAGGCATCATGTTGGTGAAGTTATTATGAGTCGTGTGTTTCAGGACATGAAAGTAGACACTTCGAGTGGACCAGAAATTAATGTCTAACAGATTTCGAGAAAAGTTTCAGTGGATTTCCAAGGATGAAAAATTGAAAAAAATTGACTTCAATCAGTACTCCAAAGCTGTCCAGGAGATTCTTCAGGAATGGACTGATTATGCAATTCAAATAAGTAATATAGAAAAGCAACATACACGATATGACTACAAACAATTTTCTGACTTAGTTGTGTTATACTTAAATGCAGGACCTAGTGATAAGGATATAACCCTTCAGCAACCTGGTGCTATACATAGAGCCAGATGGATGAGTAAAGCAATATATGCTCTAAAAATTGCATTACTAGAAGATAATATCTCAAAACTACCTTCAGTAACAATCACAAACAAGCAACAAATTCTGAAACTAAGAGACTTTGCAACCTTCATTTCACTGATTTACTACCCATGGTGGATGACCTGCTTTTCAGTTTTTGATGCACCATGGCACGATTTGCAGCTTTACAAAAGGCTTCTTAGATACGAGGAAGTAAACAAGCAAATAGCAAAAAGTGCTCTAACATCTTTGAAATGTCATCTCTGGTACCTTTCATCAGAGATGATTCCTCTTGTATTATTCAGTGATTTGGTTCCAAAAAATGAACTTCGTGCTATAACAAACCATCTACTTTCCTATAAACCACACAAGATTGAGACAGTGGTTCCAGAAGGTAGACAGATCTAGTTTTGGAAAGCCTAATTTCCCTACCAATCTACGATCGGAAACCACACTAGCTGACTTGGTTGACAAAAACTCATGGTTCATATTCTCTTCACTACAGTTAGACTATGATTTTTTAATGGTTGAGATTGTTGAATGGAAAACAACAGCATCATTTATCTCTTCCAAAGAAAAACTTTTGGCTATAAATGTCATAAATGATGGCTCTGAGAGGGCAGTAAAATTATGCAGTGACTTTTATGAGGCTGCAAGGACTGAAGAACATCTTCAAAATGTTCTCCATATTGTAGAAGCTGACAGAAAAGCCACTCCTAATCTGAGAAAGAGACAAGCTTCTTTATCATCTGTTTTAAAAGAAAAAAGGACAAAGAAGAAGAATTAAGATATCAATAAGCAATAAATCAATTTTTACAAGTATTTTATCATGAAATACCATTTTTAATAGGTGGAGGTGGTCGGTGGGATGCTTGGCAAGTTGGGTCCTCGTCCCGCATCCTGGTAACTCACTTCATGATTCTCAGAATAATACAAAAAGTCTAAAAAGATGGATAATTTCATGAATTGAGGCTAAAACTTGCCTAAAACTAACTATATTTACAATTTTTTTTTCAAACAAAATCTACAACGCTTACACAAGATTTTCTACTAAAACCATAAAATTCCACAATTGTCAAATTTTCATCTTCGAGGTAGACCCACTAAATATTGTCAGAACAGCTTGAAACGTGGACACTGAAGGTTTGCTGGGGATTGTAACCGTAACCATAATATCATAGGGCCGAATCAATATCCGAAGTTCGAAATTTCACCCCTTATACGCTGATGCACCCTAAATTGTAGACACGGGTGCCACACTCTATAGGGGCAGTTTTTAGAATTTGGAAATTTCGAATGGCCTTTAGTCATATTGTTTGGTTGGATGAGAAAACCCTAAATATGAAGTTTGAGCCCGATCGAAGTACATTTAGAGGTTCTGCATCGACCATTTCTGTTGTACCGTCTGTTCGAAATAATGGATTTATCTGGGAAACCTGTAACCATGGCACTATTACATATATACAGGGTTGAAAAAACAAAAAACCAATGTTTTTTTTAAAAAAAAAAAAAACTTAACTCAGATAACTCAATTAGGTACTGGTACTCAGAAATTAGAATTGCTGACTGTCTCATTTTTTAATTGGAAGATGTTAGATGTAAGAAGTGCTAACTTCACAAAAATGAAAATAAACCTAACAACAACATTTATATTTGTAGCTACATGCGTTTATAATGTAATTGATACAGGTAACTTCAATCCTTTTATGTGCAATGCCACTATTAAATAGGCCTGCTAGTGCAAGGTAGCTATATTATATACTACCATACATACTAGGCTACCCTGAACTGATGGTTTTTAGGTCTTATCAATATAAATATAAGTTTTAGTTTTAGAGCTATTAGTTTATGAATTAAATAATTGTGTTGTAAAAAAAAAAAAAAAAAAAAAAAAAAAAAACAGAAAAACGTGGTTTTTTTATAAATGGTTTAAACCAGCCAACCCTGCATATATATTGCTATAATTTATGCATTTCATAAATTTAAATATTTGTAATTAATATTTGCTTCTCATTGTATATATTTTCACTACTTTTCAGCATTGAGATCTGGCAACAGCGCAACGCCGGGTTAGTGTGGTGAGTCACACTGTCACAGTCTTCAGTCAATCAGTCTCCTTCACGCATTCAATGCGTGATCATCTCGTGATGGCTACCGCAAGCTCACTGAGATCCATGACCGAGATATGGCTAATCGGACATGCCAACCCAAGCCCCCTAATGGGAAACAGGTTACCTTCAAATGGTGAAGTGCTTCGCTGGTTTATACAGTTTCATAAGGTGCAAAAACAACTTTAACCGAGGCGGCGCGTAATGTGATCATCGAGGTGTATACTTTCTGGGCTATGGCCAGAATCCCGACCATGACCTCCAAAAGCACTGCGCGAAAACTGCTTAGACTTTACGACAATTGGCAGGCACTGCAGCACAGCCGGAAGCGGTCCGGCGCCACAAGTGAGGCAGCCAGGGCAGCCTTCACCGAGGGACTCGATGACATTTTTGACATGGCTCTCGACAACGCCCACTCCATCATCACCATCCAGGAGGATCGCGACTTCCTTCTTGCTCAACGTGAAAAGGGTCGCTGTGGTGTCATGTCCGGGGTGGACAAAATCCTCACTGGAATTGAGCAACGTGCATCCACGCATGAAGCTGCCAAAGAAAGGCAACGCCAAAAGCAATCAGAGCAATCACTGGCAACAGCAACCCTTACATCATCAAACTCGTCATCATCGCCTAATTGCTCAACAGAAGAGGAAACCAATCCACCTACAAAGCGCCATCGCAAAGAGAACATTATGACTAAAGACCTAGCATCGGCACTGGACCGGACCAAAACAAGCAACCATGGAGCCATTCAACTCATGAAAGCAGCTGCTTCCAGTCTGGATATTCAAGACACAGATGAACTGGCTCTCAGTCACGAGACGATTCGGCGTTGGCGATTGCGTCATCGAGGGGAAATCGCCAAAGAAGTGAAGATGACGTTCGATCCCAGTGTCCCACTCATCGTTCACTGGGACGGGAAGATGGTCTCCGACTTCAGCGGCAAGAAGGTCGATCGCCTCGCCATAGTCGTGTCCGGCGACGGCGTCGAAAAACTTCTCTCCGTGCCGAAGCTGCCTGCTGGAACTGGTCGCGCCCAAGCAGATGCTGTGCTGAACTCGTTGGATGACTGGGGAATCGCTGATCGTGTCGTCGGGCTCTCCTTTGACACGACAGCTGCCAACACAGGCGTCGTTTCAGGCGCTTGCGTCTTCATCGAGCAGGGCCTTCACCGCCAGCTGCTGAACCTGGCCTGTCGGCACCACATGCTAGAATTGGTGGCAGAGAAAGCCTTCATCAAGTGCATGGGCCCCTCCTCTGGTCCTGACATTAAACTGTTCTCACGACTGAAGGAGCGCTGGCAATCCGTCTGCACCGACCAATTCAGCGCCATCTCCAAGGAAGACCTTACTAAGCCGCTGCTCAAGGCGCGAGACGATCTGATCGCGCATTTCAAGGGTCACATCACCAAGGGCCAGCCACGGGACAACTACCGAGAGCTCCTGGAGCTGGCGATCATAGCGCTTGGATGCGTCCCCCAGCGAGGTGTGCGCTTCATGCGACCGGGCACACTCCACCGCGCCCGGTGGATGGCCAAAGTGATATACGCCATCAAGCTCCACCTCTTCCGGCAGCAGCTCCCCATTAAAGCTCGCGAGGCCCGGGGCATCCTGCGCTTCATAAACTTTACGCTGCTGGTTTACATTCCAGCCTGGTTTACGGCACCCCTTCCCGCCGCTGCCCCTCGAACTGACTTGGCGATGCTCAAGGCGCTGGTTGACTACGACAAGGTGGACAAGGATGTGTCCAAGGCTACCTCCCCTGTGTTTCGGCGACATCTCTGGTACCTGAGTGAACACCTGGCCGCCCTCGCTCTCTTCGATGACGACACTCCACTGGAGGAGAAGAGTCGAATTGCGACAGCCATCAAGGATGTTGAGGGCACAGAGGAGCCACCCAAGCGCATTGCCCTAGACGTCTGCCTGGAGGAGCTCGAGCGAAAGACAGTCGCAGACTTTTGCACGACATCCAGCATGCTTCTTTTCAAGCGGCTCGCGATCAATACTTCTTTCCTAGAGTTGGAGCCGGCTACCTGGTCGAACAATGCATCCTACCTGGTGGGGAAACACCGTGTCTCTACATTGAGCGTTGTCAATGTCCGGGCGGAGCGAGGGGTCGCGCTGATGCAGAACTACAATCTCGCACTCACCAAGGATGAGGAGCAATGGCAGTACTTGATGCAAGTCATTGAGAAGCACCGCAAAGAGCACCCAAGCGCCCGCAGCGGAAATCCTTAACGGGTTTGGGAGTACTTTATGGTATATTTGAATTTGCTTCATTTTTATAGGGTGTTACTCCTATTAATCCTGTATAACAATGTATAATCGTATATACTTTATTTCTTAGTTATTATTTTGATTTATATGGCCAGTAGGCTCAGTATATTACTATGATTAATACGGAATAAAATGTTTTTTATTTTAATAATATTAAGTTGTTTTGTTGCAATAAAATTGAAATTGATTTAATGATTTTGTATTATTAATAGCATTACACACAGAGAATAGTATCCTGCTACCCAGGCATGGTGGGACAAGTTTATTCCAATTAATTATGAAATAATGTTGAACAATATTGTTAAGGTGTTTGCACGGTTTGCTAGTTGCGTATTGTGTTGTTATAAGCTGGTTGCCAGTTGGTGTGGTTTGGATTACAAAGCATAAACTTATTAAGGTGAAACTTTGAAAAAAAACTTTTGAACCGCGACAAAAATATTAATATAAAAAAAAATATTGGAGATGGAATAAACTTAATGCTATGGAAATATAGCTGTGACTGTCCTCTACACCATGGTATATGATAGCATTTATATTGACATTGTACATGTTACTTTACCCCTTGGAGCTGGAGCAATTTCTTGGAGAAACTCATTACTTCTGACACATGGTACGCCAGAGATGGTCGATGCGGAACCCCTAAATATCCTTCATTTTGGCTAAAATTTCATATTCAGGGCTTTTTCACCCAAACTAACAATCCCACAAAGGGCAATCCTAAAAATCAAAAAATGTTTATGTGGCACCCTATTGTAGACATTAGCTATATTTCCTAAAATGTGACATCCCATATACTAAATATACTGGTATATGTTCAAATTCATGAAGTACAGTACTTCCTTAATTCTTGAATAATATAAATCATGTACTTACATCCTTAATATTGTACAGTAATTTGGGGTTATGTTTTTTTTATAGGTATGAAAACCTCATGAGTGATCTTGTACAAGACTTCAAATCCACATCATCATACAAAAGGAGGCTTCAGATACTTACACACTCACTATTTCCTATTTCTAGGACAATGGATTTGTTTGGTACAACCAGATACATGGTTGACAAAGTAGACATTTGAAACAAACATTTGGTATTATGCCACAGATTCCTATCTACAGTAAAGGAAGAAAACTAACAAGATATAATCTCTGAAATAAAGGAATTCTACGAAGATGAAGAAGTCAGTTTTTGTGTGCAGGGAAATCTGATTGTGTTAGCATAAGAAATAAAGATGGTGAAAAAGAGTACAAGCAAAAAAGTCTATTACTAGGAAATTTAAAAGAATTATATTTGAAATATAAAGAAAACAATGATAATAGCATAGGGTTTTCTACCTTTGCCAATCTGAGGCCTAAATGGTGTGTAATTGCTGGAGGCAAAGGAACCCACTCAGTTTGTGTTTGCATCCTCCACCAGAATCCTAAACTCATGGTATCAGCAATTGCAGAGAAAAACTTTACCTATTACACACTTATGGAAAAAAGTGTTTGTGATATAAATTCTTCTACATACATGTTACATGGATGTCAAGAATGCCCTGGTAGCATAGGCATATTTAATTTCTTAAATACTATATCTTCCTTGACAAGCAGAGATTCTGTCGAATATGTTCAGTGGATTAATACAGATAGATCAACAGTGGAAACTCATATAGCTTCTCCAGATGAATTTATTGAACACCTTTCAGAAAACATTTTCTCTCTTACTAGGCACCACTACATTGCAAAAAGCCAGAGTCAGTATTTGAAGACTATGAAACAGAATCTTCACTGTGATGAAATACTTGTGCTAGGGGATTTTGCAGGAAACTATCATTCATCACAAGATGAACCACAAAGTTTTCACTGGACAAATGACCAGGTGACCCTGCATCCATTTGTGGTGTATCACATGAAGGATGAGGAATTAATTCATACTAGTTACTGTATTATTAGCGATTGTCTTGAGCACTCAACATCAGCAGTTCACACTTTTCAGCAATATTTAATGAAGGATATTAAACAGAAATTCCCCAATGTACAAAAAGTAATTTATTTCTCTGATGGGTGTGGAGGCCAATACAAAAACAAATATAATTTCAGCAATCTATGCTATCATGAACAGGATTTTGGTGTGAAGGCTGAGTGGAATTTCTTTGCCATAAGTCATGGGAAAAATGCTTTTGATGGTATTGGAGGAACTATTAAGAGTTATAGCAAATGCTAGTTTGCAACGTACAGATACTGGTCATATTCTAACACCAAGAGCTTTCTATGATTTTTGCACTGAACACTAATTCAATTATTTGTTTTTATGTTACAAAGGAGGAGGTTCATGCGGATAAATTCAATCTTTCTAGTAGGTTTAATGAAGCTTTACCTGTTAAAAGTACACAGGGTTTCCACAGGTTTGTACCAGAGTCAGAAAACCTAATACAAGTTTATCAGACATCTGATTCTGATAATTGTAAATTGTTTAGAATAAGTACTGGGGCTGAACTAGATAGAGACAGTCAACTAGTTGAAAAAGATGAGTATCAAATTGGCCAGTATGTTGCCTGTAAATATGATGATAAAGTTTGGTTTGGAATTATTTTACACACTTCAGAAGAATATGGTGATTATAAAATCAGTTTCCTCACCTCATCAGGATCTACCACTCAGTATTATTTTCTGATGAAAGAGGATGTTTGCTGGATAAAACAAAGTGATATGATTTTTATCATGATGACACCAAATATCAAGCCTGGTGTTAAGATTATTTACTCCTTCAATCCAAAGCAAGTTCAAGAACTTAGTGGGAGTTTGGGACCAAAACTAGGATAAAAATCTGTTGAAAATTAACTATATATAAGCTTAAGTAGGTATAGATTATTAGCATTAAGAATTATTGCACCATGTGTAGCAATGTATTAATTACCTAACAGCTTGCATGAATTTGTAAAAATTAGTTAGCCATTTTGAAATCTGTAAATACCTATTTTATATGCAAATACACATACATTTCTTTTCATATATTGATAGAATAAGGTTGAAACTCATTTTTTGTATATATGAAAATTTTTAAAAATCTGTAATTTAAGGGGGGCAGGACCTTTCATACACACTTTAAATCACTGTTCTATGTCAATTAGGGACTGAGTTATGGTGGTTTGAAAATTTCCAGTTTTTGTCCCCTCCCTCAAAAAAGAGGGGGGAGCATAACTTTTGAACCATAACTCCGATTAAGCTGATATTTGAAATTTGGTACTTACTAGTACAGACCATTCTATAAACCAAATTTAAGCAAAATCTGAGGGTGTGGTTTTGACCACTGCATGTTTTGTCATGGAAATGACCCAATGATAAGTTTTTACTATACTAATACAATGCTTATTCATATATTTTTAGAAATTTATTATGGACATTTAAACACCTGAAGACTAAAGCCCCTACTGTCAATCACCCTTGACAATTGGTTAGGTTTAGTTGTGATATTTTTGTTAAAACTAAGGAAAATATTACAACTTAACCTAACTAGTTATCTATATTAGTGGTGCACCAATTAATCGGTATCAGTACCTGGCATGCCAATTAATCAGCCATGCCCGATACCGATTAATTGGTGCACCACTAGTTGTGACCCATTTAAAAAAAAAACAAAGAAAAGTGAAAAAAGGCATTTGTGCATTGACTAAAAATTTGATTGATCAAAATCCTGAATTGAAACTAACAAATAATCATAAAGCATATGCAACCTGTCAAAATATACTAGCAAATCATCCATCCCCAATGCCTGAATGTGAACCACTTGTAAAATCACCATCCACCTCATCAAGTGCCCTATCTGAACTAGAAACTGTTGGAGATGCAGTTGAAATGCAGTATGAGCTTAGTAAATTCAATGCTTCATTGGCCACACTTGATGAGACCCCAATAAAACCATGTAAACTCTGACAGCACTGGTTATGCAAAGAGAAAGTTGAGGAAAGTAGAAGTTGTGAAAAGAAAGCTTGAACTTGCAACTAAACAACCAATTTCATGTAGTGACTCAGATAATACAGAACTGGAGATTCTTCAACAGCTAAAAGTGAAATTTAATCAAGTGACAAGTCAAAGTGAAAAATTGACAATTCTTACTATCCTACCAAAAAGATGGACACAAGTAAAGATCAGAGAAGAATTTAAGTGCTCAGATTACATGGCTAGGCAAGCAAAGAGTTTGGTGAGGGAGAAGGGAGTGCTTTCAACTCCTAATCCACATTTGGGGAAACGCCTGAATAGTGAAACTGCTGCCAAAGTAATTGACTTCTATCATTCACCAGATGTAAGTAGACAAATGCCAGGGTTGAAAGACTGTTTCTGTAAAAGGAGCTGATGGTAGGCGGGAAAGAAAAAAATAAAATATATTTTAAATACCTAATAACTGCCTTTTTTAAATATAAAGTTATGTTGATGCCTCTTTTTTCATGGTTACCCAACTAGACAAGAATTGGTTCTTATAACTCAATTGGTAAAAATAAAGGAATAGGTTATTTTAATATGCATATTAAAAGGCAAATTGTCTAAAAATAGCAGACATTATAGATCTCAATGAGACAAATCTAATGGTACTTTTCTCAACACTAGCTCAAACAGTTCCAAAGAAATGGCACTCCAAAGTTTGGTGGAAAAAGGTACTTGGTCAAAATGGAGGTAGGTATGGTCCACTGAAATGGCTGTAGCGTCTATATTAACTTAATACAAAATCTTGTTCTAGGTTAAGGTAGACATATGTACCCAAAATTGGGTGAAAGGAGAAAAAAATTGGTTGTGACATCAAATGACCTACACAAGGTCAAAGGTCAAAAATAAAATAATTTTTTTTGACCACCGAGGTAAAATATGAATAGAAACAAAGTTGTAGATCTGCTTAAAAGCATTAAAATATTGTTTAAATGGTCTCTGTAAGTGCAATAGGAGCTGAGATATTTCATGTTGAAATATGGTATGACCTTGGAAATTGACCTTTTTTACATAAGAAATTTTCCTAGTGGGCACACTAGGGGCCATTTCAGTGCATTGAGGTGGCTCCACTATGTAAAAACTGCCTGTACATTGGCAACAACCAATTTTCACAAAACTAATTAATTATCAATTTAAAACTAAAGATTGATCCTCTGGATCCAGAGGATCAGTCATAATAGGCTACTATCCACAAATATGTTACACTCAATATCTATTTATAACCGACATGCAAATATATCAGATCCAAAGAATCCAGTCAATTTCATTATAGTACCCATCAATACCAGTACCTTGCCAACCAAAAATAAGTTACAGTCCATATCAACTGCAGACCAAGTCACAATTTACAACCATATACATTACAATATATATACTTAGGAGGAAAAGTGTAGGTGTGGCTGTAAAGACTGTACAGTAATGTAGAAATGCGTGTGCACCCATTTTGGGTCTCCCATTTAAAAGTTGTTTATGGGGCAAGTGAAGATCATGAGTTTTTAAATACCTCACAGTACTATGAGGGGCACTGCTCGGCAGAGGAATCTCTTTAAGTGGGGTGTGTAAGGACAGAGAGTATCCCCTAACCCAAGATGCTGCCTCCCTATATCCAACAACACTTGTGTTGAGCTGTGGGATCTATCACCTAAATGCACATAATATATACGGTATAAAATAAACTAGTACCATTCATGCAATAAAAACGGGCTTGAACACTATCACATATGACGCGTTCGGTGGAGAAGGGGCGAACACCACAAAATTCGAAAAATGAGTTTTTTGTCGTATAATTATCCTTTAAAACCTTTGCTTTACCTATGCAAAAAATTAGATGTTAGTCTGCACTCTTTCACGGTAAAATTTAGGTTTTAATGTATCTCAGAGAAATTCACTCCGCATCATTGCTTCACATTGAACACATCTATCTGAACACATCTATCTACTTTCTGGTCACTCGACAATGCCCTGTGATGCTCAATTTGGCCAAATTGAACAAAATATAAAAAATAATTACAGCAATATTATTTACACCAAAAAAGATTATGTTACGGCCATAACTACAGCCGTTTCGCAGCGCTTCCTAGTTGTAGAAATGAAACATGCTGATTTTCTCGATTTTGACGTCCTAAAAACGTGCATTGTGATTAGGAAATCAACAACTACTAAATTTACAGATGCAAGAAAGTTAATATTTGACTTTCAACACAAAGAAGGCTACATAATATCTACTGCATACCACACAACCCCAGATAATAGCCATCCCGTCAGACTGCAGAAAGGGAAAAAATCCTACAGTGTCAGTTTATTCAATCTAGCCCAGCATACACTGCAACCAAAGTATTCCCAATTGCTGCCAATAACTAAGGAAAAAATAAAAGATCTCAAAGAATTATCAGACCTAATGCCTGCAACTGCAGTGAACTATTATACAAGATTGTTAAAGGAACTGGAAGAAACCGAAACAGTTGAAGCAGGTAATACAACATTCGACGAAGAGGACCAAATAATGGATTACACCAGTTAACATCAGAAGCTATCAATAAATAATATTGTAAAATTTCTTGGCGTTTTATTATATCGACATATTACACAACAATATTTTACTCAAATGTGTTCAAATTCATACAACATTTCAATAAACCGGAAAAATACAAAGGTTTAAAGTTTACAAACTTTAACTGCATTTTGTGGCATAATTCGAAAATGTTGCGTTCGCCCCTTCTCCACCGAACGCGTCATATGTCCCTTGCAGACATCAAACTATCCAACCTTCTGAAAGAATCAAGTGTATCTGAAGTCACCACTTCTTCTGTTAGACTGTTCCAAAACTTAATTACTCTATTTGTAAAACTATGTTTTCTTAAATTTGTTCTACATCTTGGCTTAAATAATTTCATACTATAACCTCCAGTCTGGTTATTGTGATCTTTAATGAAAAGAGAATCAAAATCTATCTTATCCAACCCTTTTATCATTTTATACACCTCTATCATATCACCCCTTAGCCTCCTTTTTAATGAGAACATGTTTAGATATGCCAGTCTTTCCTTTTATGTCAATTGTCTTAAAGATGGGATCATTCTTGTTGCTCATTTCTACTTTTTCCAGTTTTTCAATATCTTGTATCAAATAGGGACTATTAAATTGAATATAGTATTCACGGAGGGGTCTCACATATGAAATGTATAGCTGCTTTATAATATTGGGTGATTTGTATTCAATGTGTGTCTGCATAAGATTCAGTCTAGCATTTGCTTTATTTCCAATTTCCATACAGTGATTTGAGGGTTTAAGTTCATTAGTCACAGTAACACCCATCTTTCTCTTTATCATCATTTTTAATCCAAATTCCATTCATATTGTATTCAAATTCTGGATTTTTTGGCCCAATATGCATAACCTTGCACTTATCAACATTAAATCTCATCTCCCACTTATCTGCCCAGGCTGTTACTCTAAGTCTTTTTGTATTGTCATTGCTCCTGCTACTGACTTAACATTATGGCCTAATTTTGTATCATCAGCAAATTTTGAGGTTTTACATGATAGGCCCTTCTCTAGATCATTTATATAGACAACAAAAAGCAGAGGTCCCAGCACAGACCCCTGTGGGACTCCGCTCAATATGGGTCTCCAAGTAGACTTACTTCCACTTAGATGAACTCTATTTTCTGTTTCTCAGCCATTCTTCTATCCAGTCAGCTATATGACCTCTTATACCATGGGCTCTAACTTTTACAACAATCTTGCATGAGGAACAGTATCAAATGCCTTTGCAAAATCTAAGTATACTATATCTACTGGCTCTTTATTGTCCAAATGCAATAGGACTCCATCATAAAATTCAATCAAGTTGGTTAGACAGGACCTTCCATTTCAAAAGCCATGCTGGCTATCATTTATAAGGTTGCACTCTTCAAGGAACTCAGTAACTTTACCTCTAATGATACTTTTGAGTAATTTGCAAATAATGGAGGTGAGGCTGATGGGTCTGTAGTTTTTTGCCAAGTTTCTATTTCCTTTTTTAAAGATTGGAGCCACATTTGCTTTCTTCCAATCCTTTGGAATTTCAATACATATCAATGATTTATTAAAAATAATTTCTAGTGCCTGTGCTATATTCTTTTTGGCAGCTTTTATGACTATTGGATGCATTTCATCTGGCCCTGGAGATTTTTCTATTTTTAATTTATCTATTACTTTTAGGATATCTAGTTTTGTTACCCTTAATTCATTTATTTCTCTATCTTGTCCTGGTAGTATAAATCAGGAATATTATTTAAATTTTCATTTGTGAATACTGATGAGAAGTATTTGTTGAGTTCTTTAGTTATTTCAAGATCATCATCTATATGGAGGGAGCCAATTTCCCTTTTCACTACTTTTCAAATTGAAGTGACTGAAAAACTTCTTAGGATTATTTTTTGAATTGTTGGCTAGGCTTTTTTCCAGGTCTCATTTGCTATCTCTCCAATTGCTTTCTTGCAAATGCTTCTTTTACTTTTATATATTTCGGAGTCTGTGCCATTTTTAGTTCTTTTGAATTTATGAAATGCTTTTGTTTTTTTCTCTGATTGCTCTTTTTACATTGCAGTTTATCCAAGGTTGTTTTTTTTATTTTTTCCAGTTCTGATTTTACACTGTGGGATATGCTTCCTTTGTATGTTCATTATTATACTTTTAAATTTTTCCTACATACTAGTTACTGTCTGTTCAGGCTGTAGAATATCTGTCCAATTTATTAGACACAGATCATTTACAGATAATATGAGTATCATCACGTTCAGAATATCAAAAGCAAATATAATTATAAAATATTGAAGCATAATTTTCTCATCATTTTGATACAAGTCACTATGTTCGCAGATACATCCTTACCAAATTATGTAGATTTGAATATTATGACATTTTTGTAGCGAATGTTTCCTGTTTTGGCTATAATATACTTTTTTCATAAAATATTTTTCCTATTGGGCTATTTTTTCGCTACTCTGTGACTTAATTAGTTGGTTGGTTTCTGTTCTATTTTTTTTTCTAATTGGATTCAGTTTGGTCGTGTTTGTGATAGAATTATGACGTGATGTTCATGTGGTTTCTGACCTTGAGAACTTGATTCATCATGGTCCCTAGATGAAGAGAAAGCATTGGATGTTTTTATCAATTACAGCATTATTCTCTCATCCTTAACTTGCCCAAAATGTGACAGAGTGCCTAATACGAAAAGATCAGAAGATATTTAGGTAAAATAACCAATATTAACCAGCTTGGCCAACTGTACACGCCCTTGATGATTGGTTAGGTTAAGTAATGATATTTTCATTAGTTTTAGGGTTTTTAGGTTACTTCTTCCACTTATGTTAGGTTAGGTTAATTAATGCCAAAATACATTTTTCTAGTAATATTTGATGTGTTTTGCTTAGATTTTGACCTCCATTTCCCTTGAAAATGAGCCAAACTTCGAAGTACTGTACTATAACTTTGTTGAATCTCATTTCCAAGGGAAATGGAGGTCAAATTTGAACAAATCATCAAATACTACTAGAAAAATATATTTTGGTATGTAAAATAACTGAACGTGTCTATATACATAATTACCTCATTTACTAGTCCATTTATATTTCCTCTTTTAAAATCTGGGATTTCTACTTTATTTTCACTAGGTCTTGAATTACAAACAATATTAAACTGAAGGATACAATGATCACCTAAATCTCCAGAACCATATGACCTAGAGTGTTGAAACAAGTGCCATTCTATTTTTCTCACTGAGATCTATAAGTATGCCAATTTAAAAAAAAAATTGGTGATGGTCACATTTTTTCAACTCAAAATTCCGTTGACATGGAATGACCTGTAATTTGGTAATTATTCATTTTAGTGCACCCTCTCCTTTCTGGACCAAAACACATTTTTCTAGTGTTTTTTGGTGTGATTTGTTCAAATCTGAACTTAGTTTCTTTGGGAAATAAGCCATTTTTAAGAAATTTTCAATTTTAAATTTTCTCAAAAACGCTCATATTCCAAAGAAATGAAGGCTAAATTTAAATAAAAAAACACCAGAAAAATATGTTTTATTTAACTTAACTTAACCTCACCTCACCCAACCCGCATTTTTTCGTAATTTCTTACCTTAAATAGCAACCCGAGGTTTCAAGCTGTTCTGAATACGAATTTATATGTTAAATTGTCATAGAATGTCTCCTTCTATCGAAAATGAAAGGAGCATTAAAACAAATATTAACCCTAAATTTAAACAAAAAATACCAGAAAAATGTGTTTCACCTAACCTATAACTTGTATTAACTGATAGTAATCCAAACCACAACCTTGATAAGCCAAAGCGAATTGAAGGAGCATTTTAAAATGAGTATGCATTATGGGAAATTCAAAATGCACGTCTCTGATTGGTCAGATAAGGTCACATGAAACAAAAACCAGATTTAATTAGCTGATTTGACCATGTTTCCAAATGTCACCACGAGATGTCTCTCCATAAAACCTAGAGAAGGACGGAGAGTGGCAAAATTTTAACCAAGGAAAGAGATAAACACTGGGTCAATGGCCTGTAATGGCTGGTTATCGACATCTAGATTTTTTTTTTCCATAAAAAATAATAATTATATTTCCTTGATTTTTATCAGTTTCCCTGAGGTTTTAAGGTGTCCTGAATACGAATTTATATATTAAATTGTCATAGAATATCTCCTCCTATCAAAAACGAAGGGAGCATTAAAATGAATATTAACCCATAATTTTCATGAATCAGCAATAGAAAATGTTGAATATGAACTAATAAATTTAGTTTTCTTCTTGTCATGCAGGCCCAATGCCTACATATAAGATTCTATATATCATAATTAATTTCATTCCCAATAGGCTATGTCACCAATCCCTGAGGCAATTTTGAAATTATTTGATTCAATAAATTAATAATGTTTAGTAATTGTTACTTTTCAGCCCAAACTACTATTTCCCATGAAACCTAGATTTTTCTCATGGTTTTTGATGTGATTCATGCGAATCTGACCTTCATTTCCATCGAAATGACCAGTTATTAAGATATACCTCATCCCCTACCCTATTAATATTTAGGAACCTATGGGGAATCATTTTTTAAGAAGTGAAAAACTCATCATTTCCAACAAAAATAAAGGTAAAAATATCATGAAACATCAAAAACCATGAGAAAAACCTAACCTAATATGAATATATTATTACATTATCATTTTAGCATCGGAAATTCAAAAATAAAAAATATAAAACCCTATACCAATCAATTTGCGATGCATGATATTTACGGGGACTCCGCCCCTATACCCCCAAGACCTAAATTATACAAATTAGATACACTACATTTAAAGGAAGAACACCATGCAATTCTGAATTTGAACTGAAAACAAGAGATGAACGAGGAACCAGATCAATCGATGATTTGCTGGATTAGGTCATGTGACAAAATAGAGGCCTGTAATTGGCTACCTCAAAAATATTTACATAGTTCGTCGCTAGATAGTACCACCTCCTATTATGGTAGCAATAGAATGCGCCTTCAAAAAAAAAAATTTCAATAAAATAACTCAAACTAAACATTTGCAATGGAAATGTTATTGATAAATGTTTTGTACCTGTTGAGACAATGTAGAACCCCTCAAAATTGTCGGGAAACATTCTGGGCTGAAAAGTAACTAATACCATTTGTTTTTAATTAAGAAATAAAGGTATCACATACAATACCATATTGTAAACATATATAGTTTTTCCATACCACAATTTCTCTCTTCTTCAAAGCCTGGAAAGGTATCTCCATAATAGTGCATTTTCACCAAAAATGAAGGTCAGATTCAATTGAAACAGCATGAAATACACCAGAAAAACCTATTTTTGTCACCAATTTGGGTGTATGAGTTCTACTGAATCTTTATCAATGGTAATCAGACTACTATCAGGTGGTCTATATTAGTTTGGTGATGCAGGGTGGGTAAAAGCACAAGATCTACTAGAGCATACTCCTCAACACCATATAAAATATAAAATGCCCTACTGCCTTGCACCTCAATTTCACATACCCTTAGCTTCGTACTGCCTCCAAAATTTGGCTATTTTAATCTAAAGTTGAGCTAAGCCTATTTGTCAGTTTCGATCTAGGGTTCATGGACTCGCAAAACTTACCTTAAACCGTGACCATATAATACCCATCTTGATGTTGAAATTTTAAATATGGCTCCGAACCAAGACTAACTAGTTAATGCATAGGCTACCGCCCACTCAGACTGTCAGGCTAAGTTTGGCTTTGCCTAGTTACTGTAAGCTTACACGCCAAGGTGCCGGCCCTACAGTAGTTTAACCCCAATAATAAATTTCTTGTCTTGGTTACGGAACCTCTTGGGCTAGACCTTGGACCAAAAACTTATCCTAGGCTAGCATAATACCCAAGTTCAATGGTTTTCTGCTACAAATTTACGATAACACTGAATGCTATTTTTCAAATTTGAAAAGTTATTGGTCTTGGGACGATAGTCCTGAAAACACAATCCTTTTCTTCTTCTTATGTATATGTTTTGGGTTTATAAGCCCTTTATAGAGACACCAAACCCTACCAATATTTAGTCGATCCACACTCTCATTAAAATATGTACATAATTTCATACAAACGATTTTGAATCGAAATTTTTAAGGACGATACTATCGGGTGCTATTTTCACCGTACGGTGGTTTTAGTATCGGGTGCTATTTTAACCGAACAGTGAACTGTTTTCACGGTGTTATTTTAGGCTATAAGCCTATAACCTAACGGCGATGCGGTGAGAAATGAAGTCACAGACAACTAGGTCCCATATGCTGAGACCAGGTATTATCACTGTACGGTGATAATAAAAATAATATAAATTGTGTACGGTCAAAATAGCACTCGATACTGTAAAACCACCGGACGGTGAAAATAGCGTCTCAGACTATAATCATTGTACGGTGAAAATAGCACCCGGTACTAAAACCGGTTAATATGTTTTAAATGACATGAGCTGGACCTGTAAATCAAAATAACTTGTTATGAAGTAGTTTTAGTCGCTTTATTGAAATTTGTCACTCATTTTTTGTGCAAACTATTAGAGAAAATAATAATAATAATATAAATATATATATATTTAGTGTATTTGTAGTCGGGGGTGGTATGACGTCATGTTACTCTGCGACTTAATTAGTTTGTTGGTTTCTGTTCTGGCTATTTTATTTCTAATACGCAGCACGGTTTTAGGCGAAATAAATCTTGCTTAACTAATCTTTTAGAATTTTTTCAAAGCGTGGTTGATGTTTACGATAGTTATTAGGCGATTGATGTAATGTATTTAGATTTTAAAAAAGCGTTTAACACCGTACCGCACAAAAGACTCATTGAGAAAACTAAGGCTCTTGGAATCAGGGGTGTAGTAATAAATTGGATAGAAGAGGGTTGCGAGGTAGGAAACAGAGGGTGGTCGTTGATGGAGCGGAGTCGTGTTGGGCTAATGTAGCGAGTGGCGTTCCTCAGGGTTCTGTATTGGGCCCCTTGCTTTTTCTTATATATATATATTATATATATATATATATATATATAATCTATTATAATATATATATATATATTAACGATTAGATGTCAGCCTAGTCAGTACAGTTTCAAGTTTGCGAATGACACGAAGCTGGGTGGTAGGGCGATTAATGACGAAGATAGAGGTAAAATCCAGAATTATCTGAATAAAATCGTTGATTGGTCAGTCACATGGCAAATGAGATTTAACGTCGATAAGTGCAAAATTTTACATATAGGTTCGCGTAACGGTAATTTTGCGTATAGTATGTCAGGAAAAGAGTTGATAAGCATAGAGCAGGAAAAAGATTTAAGAGTTATAGTCACTGGTGATTTAAAAGTAGCGAAACAAAGTACAGCAGTGGTCAATAAAGCGAACAAAGTGTTAGGTTTTATAGCTCGGAATTTTGAGTACAAATCGCGCGATATTATAGTTCCTCTCTATAAATCATTAGTTAGACCCCATTTGGAGTACGCGATCCAATTTTGGAATCCGCATATGGGCAAAGATATAGACAAAATCGAAAGAGTTCAAAGACGAGCAACTAATATGATTCCGTCGCTTAGGTCAAAGTCGTACGAGGATGGGCTTAAAGAGTTAAAATTGACTACACTCGAGACTAGGAGGCTGAGGGGTGATCTAATCCAGGTTTTCAAAATTATGAATGGGTTCGATAACATAGACAGAGATAGCTTTTCCGAAATATCTCAATATAATAGGACTAGAAATAACGGGTGTAAGTTGACAAGTAGAAGGTTCGAGACAACAGTTGCCAAAAACTTTTTTACGCATAGAATAGTAAATAGCTGGAATAGTTTGCCGGTAAAAGTAATTAGTAGCACGTCTATAAACATGTTTAAAAATCGATTAGACAAATATGTTGATAGATTGGGTATAGTTTAAGGTAGTAAAATTAAGGGTTGGATAAGATAGATTTTGATTCTCTTATCACTAAAGATCACAATAACCAGACTAGAGGTCATAGTATGAAATTATTTAAGCCAAGATGTAGAACAAATTTAAGAAAACATAGTTTTACAAGTGTTGTGGGATATAGGGAGTAGGGTGGCCCACGTTTCAATTTTTTTTTAAAAGTATAGGTGATCGTGGTTTTTCCCATTATTTGGCACTATACTAGCACATTGGTACCATTTTTACAAAAATTGATCAATATTTAGGGGTCTCCCATCGACTTTGAAATTACTAGTTTTTTTTAAAAATGCGTACTTTTTAACTTTTTACTGAATCAAAATAAATCATTAAGTAGGGATGTTTTCTGAATCCTCTTAATGAGAGAAGTCGTTTGGTGTGCCTGCCAATGTCATACGACTAACGGTTTAAAGGTTGTGCCTGTATACAGGTAATACCAATGTGCTAGTATAGTGCCAAATAATGGGAAAAACCACGATCACCTATACTTTTCAAAAAAATGAGTCACCATACCCGGGCGGAATGTATAATGTATATAGGTAATTAGAAAATGCACTATGCCTGTGCCAGGTACCTAACCTATTTCTTTTTTTGCAGATCATAACATTTTGAAATTCTGTCTGAGTTCCTCATCCTTTGTCATGGACAAATCGATGGCAACCATAACTGGAAGAACTCTTGAAGCTACAAATAGAGAGTCATCAAAAGGAAAGGCGAAAATAACATCGCTACCTTCTCTAAGATCGGCCTCGGAAATTTTTTTAGTTGGCCAACCGTCGTCCTCCATCAGTGGTAGCAAATTGCCAACAACACGGCAAGTTTTGCAATACTTCTTCAGTGCTAGCCAGTACACTGCTAACAGGAAAGACGCATTCAAAGAAACCGTAAACAACGTCTTAAAGTTTTGGAACATGGCCCGCATTAAAACAATCACAAAGCTCAACTGCGAACGGAAGCTAGAGGCATTGTGGAAAGAGTGGCACTTACTCCAAAAGAGCAGAAAACGAGAAACTGACGCCGGAGGAAAACGGCAGAAGTTTTCGGACAGTGTGGACAAGCTGTGGGATATCAAAGCATCTGACGCTGTCGAAGATATAAAGAAGAATCGACTGCTGTCCGACAAGGACAAGAAAGAAGACATTGACTTCTACCTCGATCAACGTGGTCCTCGGGTGGCAACAATGAGCGGGAACGATAAAGTTTTCGCAGTAAAAAGAAAGCTACAAGAAGGAAGAAAACGTCCTCGCCAGGAGCCGCAAACCTCAAAGTGTGCATACGAAACCGGAGATCTACAGATCTACAGAAGCTAAGGCTAACAAAGACCCTAAGATCCACTCTAAGGTTAGCCCGAGAGAAAGGAAAGAGTAGGGGGTTAAGAGAAGAGAAGAGAATAAGGGGTTAAGTAAGGAGCAACACCTATCATTCGTGGGTTAACTTTCATTCAGAAAAAGAGAAAAAAGTCTCACCATCATCATCCGCCGGCCACTGCCGACAAGTCAGAAACATAGTCGGAGAGAATAGGAGAGGGGTGAAAGATGAAAAGAAGTAAAATAAGAACGCTTACAAACCATGCAAACAGTCTTAACCAACAGTCATACCATGCAAACTACAAACATGCAAGAAAAGAGAGTTACAGACATGCAAAGTAAAAAAGTAGGTGAAGTTAAACAAAAAGTGGATTAGTTTACGACGAGCTACATCTACGTTCATGTTAGTCTAATTTTTTTTTTTTTTTTTTTATTGCTGGCATCATACGCTGGCATTGTTAGAAAATCTAGAAGAGGAAGAACCATTGTTGTCCCAAGGCGATATGATGACTAAGCTGATTGATGCAGCATTGCTTGTATATATTAAGTTAAGGTGTATATATAGCCATCGCATAATTGTAAGGTTAGTGAAAAATTAACTTGATTTAGAGCTAGCATTTTTGGGCTCTTGTGGCATCAGTATTTGACCACTCTGGTGGCATCATTTTGGGGCGCTGCGCGTCCTTTCTACTCGTTTGTGGGATGTCGTACGTACAGGGTGTAGTCTGATAGAGAGCTCTCTTGCAATTCAGTTTGGTTGTTTAGATACAAGATTGTTGCATCGTGCAATAGTCCAGGTTGCGTTGTTGTTGCAAGGTTGAGAAAGAAGACCATAAATAGTACCCTGAGGTGACGTGTATGTATATATATGTATATAGTCTAAAAGTCACTAAAGAGTAAATATCACTAAATCTAAGCTGAATGGCAAGACGAAGCCATAAACAACCAACGGGCTGTTCGTATTGCTTCGGTCTGGCCTAAACATGTTTTTTCCTATCTGACCTAATCTTTGGTGCTGAGTAAAATTAGGTGATGAATCTAAGGTAACAAATCGGGTAGGAAGTTGTTCGTACTTAAGTATAGTTAGGGGTAATGTCTATAGCTTCTAAATTGGTAATGTAAGAGAGAGTTAGGTAGGCTGTTGTGGGACACAGGAATAAAACGGTAGGCTTCAAGGAATACCTAATTCAACGCACCGGTAAGTGCTTTTGATTGTTTGCTAGAACCTAAGTAACCTAACTGGGGTGTCTACCCCACGCTATCACATTTGGCGACGAGGATGGGATTTGGCTCATTTGGTTAAATTTTGTTCATTGGGTTAAATTTGGCTCATTGGGTTAATTTGGCTTATTGGGTTAATTTGGCTTATTGGGTTCAAGTGGTTGTTTGGAAAATTGGATGCAGACTAGTGGGTCGTCCGATTTGGTTTGTTTGTGTGGGGGAAGCTACCGTACTATAGCGTAGGTCCCGCCGCCCTAATTCTAAAACTAATTCCTACTCAGCCCTAACTCTAAAACTAATTCCTACTCAGCCCTAACTCTAAAACTAATTCTTACTCAGCCCTAACTCTAATACAATTCACTATTCAGCCCTAACTCTAATAAAATTCACTATTCAGTAACTAGACCAAATTTAAACCTAACCTAACCTACTTCACGTGAGTTGGTCTAATTCGGTTTTGCTCTAGCATGTCGGTGATTGGCCATATAAGCCCCTACAAAGACAATGGGGAGGACTTCGAAGCTTATGCCACTAGGGTGAGGTTGTTTTTCGAGGCAAATTCCATTCCGGATGCTAAGAAAGTACCTACCTTTTTAACTATAATAGGCCCTAAAACGTTTGGTTTAGTTATGGACCTAGTTTCTCCTAAAGCACCGGAAACTTGCACCTATAAGGAATTGGTACAGGCCCTAACCGATCACTACAAACCCCGAGTAGTTCTCATCTATGAACGTTTCAAATTTTATTCAAGGCATCAGACGGGAAATGAAAGCATTGCAGAGTTTGTTGCAGGAATAAAAAGCCATAGCCGTACGTGTAAATTTGGGGACAAATTAGATGAAATGCTAAGAGATAGGTTTGTAATGGGTCTCAAAGAGGAGTCTACCCAGAGAGCCCTATTAGCCATACAGGACCTAACTTTTAGTCAGGCTGTAGAAATAGCTACGGCTAGAGAAGCAGCTGCTAAAGATGTTAGAGCTTTTGGAAATCATAGTAGTAAAGCCCAACACGTAAATAGCTTTAAATCTTCTAGGCCTGGCAGACCTAACGAGCCTACTAGACAGGCAAATAAAAGGTATGAGGCGAATATGACTAAGCCTACTAATTCTACTAAGCCTTCCAAGCCATGTACAGGGTGTGGAAAACACCATTGGAAGAAAGATTGCCCTTTTAAAGAAGCAGTTTGCCGAAACTGTAGTAAAATAGGCCACATAGCTAAAGTGTGTTATTCAAAGAAAACAAAGGGTGAAAATTCTAATTTTAACATTTCTAGTATAAATCCTCAAAAGGGAAATACTTCGAACATTGGAGTGGAGTACCTATTCTATGAGCAGCAAAGTGGGGAAAATACAGGCCCATATATTGTAGAGGTAGGCCTAAATGGAATTACAGTTCCTCTAGAATTGGATACGGGTGCTGCCCGGACGGTCATGTCCAAGGTAGTTTTTGATAAGATTTTCAAAAACACACCTAAACTACATGCATCTAAAACGATTTTGAAGAAGTACGGGACATAAAATACCTATTTGTGGAGAAGCATACGTCACAGTTACACTTAACCAGAAAACTTTGTCTCATCCCTTAACCCTTTTAGTGGTGGATGAGCAAGGGCCTACTCTACTAGGCCGTGATTGGATTGATGCTTTGGAAATGCCAATTGACAAAATCTTGCCAAGGGGTCAGGCAGATGTGCATACACTTTCATATCCATCTGACATAGACTCATTGTTAAGGGAGTTTTCTTCTATTTTTGGGCCTGAAGTAGGCAACCTAAAAGGCCATCAGGTCTGCATAGAAGTAGATCCTAATGTAACTCCGAAATTTTGTAAGGCTCGTTCAATTGCGCATGCACTGCGGGAGAAGGTAGATTTAGAAATTGACAGGCTGCTAAAAGATAAAATTATTGAACCAGTCACACACGCTAAGTGGGCTGCCCCAGTAGTTCCTGTACTAAAACCGGACAAGTCCGTGCGGTTATGCGGGGATTACCGTTTAACAGCAAATAGAGCCGTCCTTCTAGATTGCTATCCTATACCCAAGCCTGATGAATTATTTAGCTCTCTTGCTGGGGGAAAATATTTCACAAAACTCGATATGTCCCAAGCCTATGCTCAACTAAGTTTAGATGAAAACTCTAAAGAATTAACTATCATAAATACGCACCGAGGCCTATATAAGTACAATAGGCTATGCTATGGAATAGCATCGGCTCCAGGTATTTTTCAGAGGACAATGGACCAAGTTCTAGGTCACATTCCAGGGGTACTTTGCTTTCTAGATGATGTCCTCATTTCAGGTTCGACTGAAAAAGAACACCTAACTAGATTAACCACGGTTCTAAAAAGACTCCGGGATGCTGGACTTAAGCTAAAGAGAGAAAAGTGTTCATGGTCACTAACGAGGTTTCATATTTAGGGTTCCGCATAGATGCCTCAGGCATTCATCCAACGGTGGATAAACTAGAAGCAATAGAAAAGGCACCACCTCCACAAAACATCACACAGTTACAAGCTTATTTAGGTCTCCTAAATTTTTATAGGAAATTTTTGCCTAATGCATCGACTTTCCTTGAACCCCTAAATAAGCTATTACGATCTGGGGAACAGTGGAGATGGGAGAAAACTCAAAAGGAAGCATTTGAGGCTTCCAAGGACGTACTACTAAAGTCCACTCTCCTAGTGCATTATGATCCTAAACTTCCTCTCGTAGTTTCAGCAGACAGCAGTTCTTATGGAATTGGGGCAGTGTTATCTCACCACATTGATGGTGTAGATAGGCCTATCTGTTTTGCTTCTAGAACACTAACTGAGACGGAAAGACGATATGCACAAGTGGAACGTGAAGCATTAGCCTTAGTATTTGCAGTAAAAAAATTTCATTTCTATCTATGGGGTCATGAATTTAAACTAATTACTGACCATAAGCCTCTTTTAGGTTTATTTTCACCTAATAAAAATATTCCAGTTATGGCCTCAGGTAGGATTCAACGATGGGCACTGATTCTACAAGCCTATAAATTTGACTTAGTACATCGGTCAGGTAAACTTCTAGGTACGGCTGATGCGCTAAGTAGGTTGCCCTTAGAAAATCCAAATGATTGTGTACCTATACCTACAGAATGGGTTCACTTGGTGGAGTTTTTGGAATCCACTCCAGTATCTGCAGTACAAATAGAGCAGTGGACAAAATCAGACCCTATTCTGTCTAGGGTCATCCATTTCTGCTCAGTTGGTTGGCCTACTAAGGTTGAGAGTGAATTACAGCCTTTTATTCAGCGTCAGTCTGGCCTCTCTATTCAAAATGGCTGTCTCTTATGGGGCCACAGAGTGATTATTCCAAATAAAGGCAGGTCGAATTTAGTGAAGGAACTTCACGCTGAACACATGGGCGCAACAAAAATGAAAGAGCTGGCGAGAGCTTATTTCTGGTGGCCTGGTTTAGATGGAGAACTCGAATCATTGGTTCGTTCCTGTCAAAGCTGCCTAGAGAACAGAGATCTCCCAAGGAAAAGTCCACTTCATCCTTGGGAATGGCCTACTATACCGTGGCATAGGATCCATGTTGACTATGCAGGTCCTATAAATAATATTTATTTCCTAGTCATGGTGGACGCCTACTCTAAGTGGGTGGAAATTTTTCCAACCACTTCCACGACTTCGGGTGTAACGATTCGCTTACTCCGTTCAGTTTTCGCTCGATGGGGTTTACCCGTAGTCCTGGTTTCCGACAATGGTACTTGTTTTACCAGTGAGGAATTTCGTTCCTTCGTCCACCTAAATGGCATTAGACATGTCCGGTCTAGTGTTTTCCACCCGTCTACTAACGGTCTCGCGGAAAACATGGTCCGTACTTTCAAGTCGGCCTTGCGTCATTCTCGTGGGGAGGAAATGCAAGTGGTGTTGGATAAATTTTTGTTTAAATATCGAATAACACCACACACCACGACAGGGGTGTCTCCCTCTAAACTTCTGATTGGCCGGGGAATTCGTTCAGTTTTGATTTGTTACGTCCAAACGAAATGTTACAACAACGAGTTTTACGCCATCAGGAAAAACAGAAGTTGTACCACGACACTAAAAGAGGGAGAGTTCTAGAAGCGAAACCTAATGATCCAGTTGTGATTCGCAACTATGGGGCTGGACCAAAATGGGTTCCTGCAACTGTGCAGGAGAGAACGGGCCCTGTTTCCTTCAAGTGCCAACTAGAAGATGGTCGTTCTATTAAACGCCATCAGGACCAGATATGGGAACGGGAAGTGCAGAAGGACCAGAGTCTTCCGGAAGAGAGAACTGATCCTCCGGAAAATGGTTCAACTTGCCCGCCTATACAGGTTGCACCTGATCCTACTACATCAACCCCGCTCCGCAGGTCGTCTAGGGTCCCTCATCCCCCTGACAGACTAAACTTGTAGGGGAGGAGTGAGGTGACGTGTATGTATATATATGTATATAGTCTAAAAGTCACTAAAGAGTAAATATCACTAAATCTAAGCTGAATGGCAAGACGAAGCCATAAACAACCAACGGGCTGTTCGTATTGCTTCGGTCTGGCCTAAACATGTTTTTTCCTATCTGACCTAATCTTTGGTGCTGAGTAAAATTAGGTGATGAATCTAAGGTAACAAATCGGGTAGGAAGTTGTTCGTACTTAAGTATAATTAGGGGTAATGTCTATAGCTTCTAAATTGGTAATGTAAGAGAGAGTTAGGTAGGCTGTAACTTGGGCTGTAGGTAGAACTGGCCCTTTAGAATTTGGCCGTTCACGGCTCAGCTGGGATTTTGAACCCAACAAATAAATAAAATAACATGGTCCTTCAGAACCGGATTCTACCCCAAGACTGAGTCAGTGACTATTTTTCGACAAAGTTCTGATTGTGCAAATTGTAGCCCAAGTTAGGCCTAGACGGGTTGAGTATTATTGAGTTAAGGTCCCAGGGTAGAAAGTTTGGTCGCCCAATTGCGAAACTTGGCCAGTCGTCTGTCGTTGTTTTTGGCCTACATTTTACCGGTTTGGTTAATTTTCGGTTATTATTGAATTAAGGTCCCAGGGTAGAAAGTTTAGTCGCCCAATTGCGAAACTTGGCCAGTCGTCTGTCGTCGTTTTTGGCCTACATTTTACCGGTTTGGTTAATTTTGGGTTATTATTGAATTAAGGTCCCAGGGTAGAAAGTTTGGTCGCCCAATTGCTAAACTTGGCCAGTCGTCTGTCGTTGTTTTGGCCTACATTTCACCGGTTTGGTTAATTTTGGGTTATTATTGAATTAAGGTCCCAGGGTAGAAAGTTTGGTTGCCCAATTGCGAAACTTGGCCAGTCGTCTGTCGTTGTTTTTGGCCTACATTTTACCGGTTTGGTTAATTTTGGGTTATTATTGAATTAAGGTCCTGGGGTGGAAAATTTGGTATTCCATACTGGTGTTTGGTTAGTACCCCACCCAGCAATTCAGTTTATTTGAAAGTAAAATTTGCGTTTGATCAGTTTGGTTAAGTATTTCTGCCAATTCAGCTCATTTGGCATTGAGCCCAATTGTTGTTTGCATTGAAGATGAGTGCATCTGAATTGAACAAATTTATAAAAAGGAGAAGCACCTACAAAGGTCTAATTACAAAGGTCATTGCCACTATAGATTCTGCCATAGAGCAAGCGGATTTACGCTTAGTGACTGCGCAGCTTTCCATATTAGAAACTAAAAAGGTTGCTCTAAGTGAGGTAAATGTTAAAATTGAGGCTCTAAAAGAAGAGGATGAAATAGAAAATAACATAATTTACTTTGAAGAGATTATTGATGATATAATTAAAGTAGGCCTCCGAGCAAAAGAGTTTAGCAGCTCTGTACAGTTAGAGACCAGGTCTAATAATGAAACACAACACTCAACAAATGATGTTTGTGAAGTTAAGGTTAACAGATCTGTAGTTCAATTACCGAGGCTTGTACTCAAACCATTTTCTGGGAGTATTCAGGAATGGCAAGGATGGGCAGACAGTTTTCAATCAGCAGTTCATTCTAGTCAAGTGTTAAGTGCCGTGGAGAAGTTTAATTATTTGCAGTCCCTCTTGGAAGGGGAGGCAGCAAAGACTATAGCAGGATTAGCATTAACAGAGGCTAATTATAATGTGGCTTGGGATATATTAAAGAAACGGTTTGGTAAGCCAGAGATCTTAATTAAAAGCCACCTCCGTGCACTTTTAGCTATACCTCCTGTTAATAATCCTAATAGTGTCAAGGAGTTACGGCAGTTATATGATGAATTTGAAATTAGAACTAGGTCCCTGGATAACTTGGGTGTAGGAATGGAAAGGTATGGTATAATGTTGGTTCCTACACTGGAGTCTAAATTGCCTAGCTCAATTTTGCTTGAATTAAGTAGGGGACACTCTACAGAACATGTGTGCATCCCCCTTCAGCAGATGTTAAGTCTTTTAGGCACAGAATTAGCAAGACGAGAGGGAATTGAGTTTGCACAGTGGGATGGTAAACAACGGGACAAAGGCAGGCACAGCACCAAAGTTTCCACAAAGAGGAATAACCCAGGTACAGTGTCAGCTCTACATGCATCCTCTGAGAATAAATTAAAGGGAATCAAGGAATGCATATTTTGCGAAGGCAACCACAAGTCATATAAATGTGAGGTGGCTGAGGCATTACCCTTTGAGGAGAGAAAGGACAGGGTAACTAAGTCCACAGCATGTTTTAAATGTTTTTTGAAAGGTCACAGAGCAAGGTTTTGTAAGTTTAAAATTTTGTGCAAAAAATGTCATGGTAGGCATCAGCCATTATTGTGTGAACACACTCCTAGTAGGCTATAGAAAACTGATGAGTGGGTAGTTGGGAGGTAACGAAAATGGTTCACTGAGTAGGTAGGTAGTTAATCTAACAATTATTAAATTCCTTTTATGTCAATAACTGGGTGGAAGAAACCAATTGGTTGCTCACCAGAGTTATTCTCCACACTAGTATTTATATACTGTGTGGGAGGAGCGTGCTCGGTAGTGGAGATACATTACCGCTCAACCAACCGAGGAATAAACCAGGACAACGCTGGTACGAGAAGCCCCGCGAAGAGGAGAACAGGGGGAACGAAAACGAAGAACGGGGCGAGAGGACGTACCAGCAAAGTGCGCTCTCGAAAACATAACCGGAGAAGGGAGACACTCCGATAACAAAAAGTAAGTGACTAATTGAGTTTTTACACCAAAGTTAATCTCATTAAATTAAGCTGGGTCAGACAAGTTAGGCCTACATTGTGGCCTAAGACCCAGCATCAACTCATAGCTTAACAAAGGTGAAGGTAGATTGCCCTAACCTAATTCTTGTGAGGAATCCTACTGTGGACCTCAATTTATCTGCCCGCTCTGGACCATTTCCGGAATCTCTAGGCTGACCCCTCTAGGCTAGACTTGATCTACCCTATAGTTAGACTGGAGATATAAGGGGTGGGTTAATTGTGGACCAATTCATACAGAGCATTTTTCGCATTGGTGGTCCGTGTGTGGGGAATTTACAAACCTTAACCTTACTTAACAAAAATTGCAGAATTAGGCTAAATGGTCTAGCCTAAGCCTAACCTGAGCAAGCCTAATTAGGTCTACAACCTAGGGCCTAACTAGGAAACATTTACATTTAAGGAGTCTCATTCTCTTATAAGCCTAACCTGAGCAAGCCTAATTAGGTCTACAACCTAGGGCCTAACTAGGAAACATTTACATTTAAGGAGTCTCATTCTCTTATAAGCCTAACCTGAGCAAGCCTAATTAGGTCTACAACCTAGGGCCTAACTAGGAAACATTTACATTTAAGGAGTCTCATTCTCTCATAAGCTTAGACCTGAGTGACACACAAGTACTTGGGGGGGATTAAACCAAATTTAAACTTGCTGTTTTGTCTGTGCTCTCTCTTCTCTGGTAATTTCTTCTTGTCCAATATTTCATTACGATCCCCAGTTAAACAACATTAGTGAACAAGCATTTAAAATGCATACAACTCCAAGCATCCAATTCTTCTTTTAAGGAAGAATCACTCAACAGATTTTTTCAACAGGCACATGCATTCCTTGCAATCTGTGTATATATATATGTATATATACACTGTACTCTTTACATGTGCCACAAATACACTCAACCTATCTGAACATAAGCAATGATTGCATGGGTTACTCAAAAGGTCTTATGGCCTACTTTGGCCATAGCCCAAACACTGAACCTTGGTCTTGTGGCCTACTTTGGCCATAGCCCAAACAACTGAGCCTTGGTCTTATGGCCTACCTTGGCCATGGGCCAAACAATAAAGGTCTTATGGCCTACCTCAGCCATGGGCCAAAACAATGAGCCTTGGTCTTTTGGCCTACCTTGGCCATGGGCCAAACATTAAATGTCTTATGGCCTACCTTGGCCATGGGCTAAACATTTTCTTATGGCCTACCTTGGCCATAGGGAAAACAATTACAAGGGTCTTATGGCCTACCTCAGCCATGGGCCAAAACAATGAGCCTTGGTCTTTTGTACCTTGGCCATTTTCTTTTACCTTTTTTTTTTTTTTTTTTTTTTTTGCCATGGGCTAAACATTTTCTTATGGCCTACCTTGGCCATAGGGAAAACTATTACAAGTGTTTTATGGCCTACCTTGGCCATAGGGAAAACTATTTGGGTTACTCACTCTCCTGGCTGAGATTGAGAACATCATTAACAATAGACCACTCACTTATGTGAGTGACAACATTAATGACCCAGAACCATTAACTCCAAATCATTTGATTCGGGGAGAACAAGTTAGTCTCCTGCCGGACTACAATATAGACTCTTCAGAAGACCCAAACTGGACTCAACGACATGATGAGCTCCAGACTAAGTTACAACATTTAAAGGATTGGTCTGACACAATTAAGGTAGGGGACCTTGTTCTCATACATGACAGTACTCCAAGACAAAACTGGCCTCTGGCTAGAGTTTCAGAACTCAGACCAGGGGCAGATGGGGTAACAAGAGTGGTCAAATTAAGGACTTCAACGGGTGACACAACAAGAGACATTTCTCTTTTGTACCCTTTAGAGTCTGGACCCAAAACAATGGACTTTGGAGAACCTTCTCCACTGACAGTAACAACTGGAGACACTGAACTTCCAGTAACTATTCCTTTGACAGTAGGAGTGGTAACGCATCCTACTACAACATTGACAGACACAAGACCTCAGCGACAAACAGCATTAAAGGCGCGACTATTTTTACAACAAAAAATAGATGCTGGGGAATTGTAATTTTATCTTCTAACTTTCATTTTTTCTTTTCTTATGGTAAAGACCATAGACAGTTTCATCCTATGGATGTATATTTTCTCTTCTAATTAAATGCTACACCTTCTCCATGAGAAGGTGAGGATAGGCACTGTTAATCAGATTAACAGGCATTTACAGTTAAATAGTTAGCTAGTCTACACTCAGACAAAAATTGGTGACAATGACACCAAAATTTTTATCTCCCGGGGCCCCCAGTATATAGAAAACTGATGAGTGGGTAGTTGGGAGGTAACGAAAATGGTTCACTGAGTAGGTAGGTAGTTAATCTAACAATTATTAAATTCCTTTTATGTCAATAACTGGGTGGAAGAAACCAATTGGTTGCTCACCAGAGTTATTCTCCACACTAGTATTTATATACTGTGTGGGAGGAGCGTGCTCGGTAGTGGAGATACATTACCGCTCAACCAACCGAGGAATAAACCAGGACAACGCTGGTACGAGAAGCCCCGCGAAGAGGAGAACAGGGGGAACGAAAACGAAGAACGGGGCGAGAGGACGTACCAGCAAAGTGCGCTCTCGAAAACATAACCGGAGAAGGGAGACACTCCGATAACAAAAAGTAAGTGACTAATTGAGTTTTTACACCAAAGTTAATCTCATTAAATTAAGCTGGGTCAGACAAGTTAGGCCTACATTGTGGCCTAAGACCCAGCATCAACTCATAGCTTAACAAAGGTGAAGGTAGATTGCCCTAACCTAATTCTTGTGAGGAATCCTACTGTGGACCTCAATTTATCTGCCCGCTCTGGACCATTTCCGGAATCTCTAGGCTGACCCCTCTAGGCTAGACTTGATCTACTCTATAGTTAGACTGGAGATATAAGGGGTGGGTTAATTGTGGACCAATTCATACAGAGCATTTTTCGCATTGGTGGTCCGTGTGTGGGGAATTTACAAACCTTAACCTTACTTAACAAAAATTGCAGAATTAGGCTAAATGGTCTAGCCTAAGCCTAACCTGAGCAAGCCTAATTAGGTCTACAACCTAGGGCCTAACTAGGAAACATTTACATTTAAGGAGTCTCATTCTCTTATAAGCCTAACCTGAGCAAGCCTAATTAGGTCTACAACCTAGGGCCTAACTAGGAAACATTTACATTTAAGGAGTCTCATTCTCTTATAAGCCTAACCTGAGCAAGCCTAATTAGGTCTACAACCTAGGGCCTAACTAGGAAACATTTACATTTAAGGAGTCTCATTCTCTCATAAGCTTAGACCTGAGTGACACACAAGTACTTGGGGGGATTAAACCAAATTTAAACTTGCTGTTTTGTCTGTGCTCTCTCTTCTCTGGTAATTTCTTCTTGTCCAATATTTCATTACGATCCCCAGTTAAACAACATTAGTGAACAAGCATTTAAAATGCATACAACTCCAAGCATCCAATTCTTCTTTTAAGGAAGAATCACTCAACAGATTTTTTCAACAGGCACATGCATTCCTTGCAATCTGTGTATATATATATGTATATATACACTGTACTCTTTACATGTGCCACAAATACACTCAACCTATCTGAACATAAGCAATGATTGCATGGGTTACTCAAAAGGGTCTTATGGCCTACTTTGGCCATAGCCCAAACACTGAACCTTGGTCTTGTGGCCTACTTTGGCCATAGCCCAAACAACTGAGCCTTGGTCTTATGGCCTACCTTGGCCATGGGCCAAACAATAAAGGTCTTATGGCCTACCTCAGCCATGGGCCAAAACAATGAGCCTTGGTCTTTTGGCCTACCTTGGCCATGGGCCAAACATTAAATGTCTTATGGCCTACCTTGGCCATGGGCTAAACATTTTCTTATGGCCTACCTTGGCCATAGGGAAAACAATTACAAGGGTCTTATGGCCTACCTCAGCCATGGGCCAAAACAATGAGCCTTGGTCTTTTGGCCTACCTTGGCCATGGGCCAAACATTAAATGTCTTATGGCCTACCTTGGCCATGGGCTAAACATTTTCTTATGGCCTACCTTGGCCATAGGGAAAACTATTACAAGTGTTTTATGGCCTACCTTGGCCATAGGGAAAACTATTTGGGTTACTCACTCTCCTGGCTGAGATTGAGAACATCATTAACAATAGACCACTCACTTATGTGAGTGACAACATTAATGACCCAGAACCATTAACTCCAAATCATTTGATTCGGGGAGAACAAGTTAGTCTCCTGCCGGACTACAATATAGACTCTTCAGAAGACCCAAACTGGACTCAACGACATGATGAGCTCCAGACTAAGTTACAACATTTAAAGGATTGGTCTGACACAATTAAGGTAGGGGACCTTGTTCTCATACATGACAGTACTCCAAGACAAAACTGGCCTCTGGCTAGAGTTTCAGAACTCAGACCAGGGGCAGATGGGGTAACAAGAGTGGTCAAATTAAGGACTTCAACGGGTGACACAACAAGAGACATTTCTCTTTTGTACCCTTTAGAGTCTGGACCCAAAACAATGGACTTTGGAGAACCTTCTCCACTGACAGTAACAACTGGAGACACTGAACTTCCAGTAACTATTCCTTTGACAGTAGGAGTGGTAACGCATCCTACTACAACATTGACAGACACAAGACCTCAGCGACAAACAGCATTAAAGGCGCGACTATTTTTACAACAAAAAATAGATGCTGGGGAATTGTAATTTTATCTTCTAACTTTCATTTTTTCTTTTCTTATGGTAAAGACCATAGACAGTTTCATCCTATGGATGTATATTTTCTCTTCTAATTAAATGCTACACCTTCTCCATGAGAAGGTGAGGATAGGCACTGTTAATCAGATTAACAGGCATTTACAGTTAAATAGTTAGCTAGTCTACACTCAGACAAAAATTGGTGACAATGACACCAAAATTTTTATCTCCCGGGGCCCCCAGTATATAGAAAACTGATGAGTGGGTAGTTGGGAGGTAACGAAAATGGTTCACTGAGTAGGTAGGTAGTTAATCTAACAATTATTAAATTCCTTTTATGTCAATAACTGGGTGGAAGAAACCAATTGGTTGCTCACCAGAGTTATTCTCCACACTAGTATTTATATACTGTGTGGGAGGAGCGTGCTCGGTAGTGGAGATACATTACCGCTCAACCAACCGAGGAATAAACCAGGACAACGCTGGTACGAGAAGCCCCGCGAAGAGGAGAACAGGGGAACGAAAACGAAGAACGGGGCGAGAGGACGTACCAGCAAAGTGCGCTCTCGAAAACATAACCGGAGAAGGGAGACACTCCGATAACAAAAGTAAGTGACTAATTGAGTTTTTACACCAAAGTTAATCTCATTAAATTAAGCTGGGTCAGACAAGTTAGGCCTACATTGTGGCCTAAGACCCAGCATCAACTCATAGCTTAACAAAGGTGAAGGTAGATTGCCCTAACCTAATTCTTGTGAGGAATCCTACTGTGGACCTCAATTTATCTGCCCGCTCTGGACCATTTCCGGAATCTCTAGGCTGACCCCTCTAGGCTAGACTTGATCTACTCTATAGTTAGACTGGAGATATAAGGGGTGGGTTAATTGTGGACCAATTCATACAGAGCATTTTTCGCATAGGCCTACCCCAGAAGTAGAGACATCAGTGGCACATGCCACTGCTATGCAAGGGAGTAAAAGTAAAGGGGGATTATTGCAAACAACTGCAGCCTTATTAATTGGGAATGAGGGAGAAGCTACTGTAAGAGTGTTGTTTGATAGTGGTAGCCAGTGTAGTTTTATTAAGACCAGAATTTCCAGAAAATTGAAGTTTAAAGAACTTAAGAGGGAAAATTTAAGAATTTCTGGGTTTGGGGGTTCCGTTCAAAACCGAACCAAATTTAAGAAGGTAGAAGTTCTGGTTAAAGGGTTGTTACCGCAAAGTCCCACTATCAAGGTCCAAGCTGTAGAGATTGAGGAACTTTGTGCTCCAGTCACTACTTGTTTAGATATGGCATGTGTCCAAGAATTGCAAGTTAAAGGAATTAATTTGGGCAATAATAAGTTTGAAGGAACAGAAGATATTAGTCTTTTGATTGGAGCTGACTATTATTGGGACTTCATCACTAATAATATTGTCCGCACATCTCGAGGCCAGGTAGCTATTGAAAGTAAGCTAGGCTGGATGCTACATGGTAGTTATTGCAATGAAATGGAAGTTAAGGCTCTTTTTGTTAAGATTGAGGAGAACAGCCATGGTCTGGAAAGGCATTTGAAAGCGTTTTGGGAACTTGAATCTATTGGCATAAAGGACAAACAGGCAAGTACAGTGAACAATGATGTTTTAGAGCAATTTGAAAAAGGGATTGGGTTTAGAGATGGTTGCTATGAAGTTGGCCTACCATGGAAGGATTCTTGCAAACCCGGTTCAAACCTTCAGCTCGCTAATCGGAGGTTGGAGACTTCATTGTACAGGCTAAGAAAAAATGAGGAGTTGTTACTTGAATACAATGAGGCCATCCTAAGTTATGTAAGGGAGCGCTATGCTGAAAGGGTGCAAGGTGAGCTGGTGAGCCAGGAGGCACATTATCTGCCACACCATGCAGTGGTACGGCGAGACAAAACTACCACCAAACTGAGGGTAGTTTTTGATAGCTCAGCCAAGGACAAAGGTGGTGTGTCCTTGAATGACTGTTTGGATGCTGGGCCAAATTTAAATGCAGATTTATTTTCCTTGTTACTGAGATTCAGGTTTGGTAGAGTAGCATTGACTGCAGATGTGAAGCAAGCCTTTTTGCGGATAAAGTTAAAACCAGAGGACAGAGATGCAGTAAGGTATCTGTGGGTGGATACGAAAGACTTGTTGGAAAATGAACCTAAGGTTCAAGCATATAGAATGAAGTCAGTGTTGTTTGGCTTCAGCTCTAGTCCATTTCTGTTGGCAGCTACTATGAAGTACCATTTTAAGAAATATTCTGAAGTCTATCCTAACACTATTGAACACATAAGGAAAAATTTTTATGTTGATAATTTGCTGTGTTCCGTGGATAATACAGAAATGGCTAAACAGATATTCATGGAGGCTAGAGCTATAATGAGGGAGGCTGGCATGGAGCTTAGAAAATGGCAGACCAATCATTCGCAATTACAAGAGTTTATGAGTCATTCCTGTGTAGTACCTGATGCAGCAGAAAGTATTGAGGATTCTGGTATTAAGGAGTTGTGGGCAATAGACGCAAAGGTGCTAGGCATTGTTTGGCAGCAAGATGATGATTTGTTTACCTTCAATGGGAAATCTTTAGTAGAGCTGGCTGAGAATGAGACAAGGTGGACAAAACGTACAGCTCTTAGTTTGGCTTCAAAGGTCTTTGATCCTCTTGGATTCCTGGCTCCATTTGTGATAAAGTAAAAAATTTGGTTTCAGAGCCTCTGGGAAATTGGACTTGGTTGGGACCAAGAGTTACCTGATCATATGGTGGTAAGGTGGAAATATTGGTTCAAAGAATTGGCACATCTTGGAGACATTGAAATCCCAAGATGGTACTTTGGAGAGTTGAACAATAGTCCAGACAATTTGGAGCTGCACATCTTTTGTGATGCAAGTGAGGAAGCCTACGCAACTTGTATTTATATAAGAGGCGCATTGCAAGAGGAAGTAAGTTGCGGGTTGGTTGCTGCAAAGAGCAGAGTAGCACCTTTGAAAAGGCTTTCTGTTCCAAGGTTGGAATTGATGGGTGCAGTTATTGCTAGTCGGCTTGCAGTTATAGTGCAAAAGTCTTTGGCCCTCTCTGAAATTCCAAGCTATTATTGGACAGACTCCAAGGCAAGGAAATGGAAACCATTTGTTGCCAATAGGGTGGAGGAAATTCAAGCGCACACAGATCCCAAGCAATGGAAGCATTGTCCAGGCACCCAAAACCCCGCTGATTTACCAACACGAGGAATTTCGGTGAAAGATCTTGCACAGTCAAGTTTGTGGTGGAATGGGCCGGAGTGGCTAAAACTTGGAAGTGAAAACTGGCCTTCTAATCAGCCTATTGTAGGAGAATGCCAGGCTGAAGAAGCATGGGTGAGTGAGGTGAGAAAATGCGCTGTGAACAGTTGTCAAGTTATGCAGCAGGACCCCATATTGAGGCTTGAGGACATTAGCAGTCTGAAAAGATTGTTAAGAGTGACAGCATGGGTATATAGATTTACCAACAACATTAAGGGAGAAACAAGAAGGGAAGGAATTCTGAACAGTAATGAGATTCAGCAAGCCAGGAAATACTGGGTGGTATATATGCAGAAGGAAAAATTTGGTGAAGAGAGAGAATTGCTCACCAGCCATCCATTACAGGTTCTACCAACACATTCTGCGCTCAAGGGTTTGGATGTGTTTTTGGATCAGGATTTATTGAGAGTAGGAGGTAGACTACAGTTTTCTGGGCTTCCAGAGGAGAAAAGACATCCAATTTTGCTACCTTCTGGGGGGCACTTTGTGGGCCTTTTGATCCTGGATACTCATCATAAGCTGTTACATGCTGGAGTTAGAGAAGTGATAATAGAGATTAGACAACAATTTTGGATTCCCAAAATTAGACAAGTAGTAAAAAAGGTCTTGCATAAATGTGTGGTTTGCAAGCGTTGGAGTGCAAAGCCTTATTATGAAAAGGTGGCTCCACTTCCACGAGAACGGTGTGTCTATACTGCCCCATTTGATGTAGTGGGAGTAGACTTTGCAGGGCCAGTCTATGTGTATGAGCGAGGGGAGTCTAACAAAGGTTATATATGTCTTTTCACCTGTGCTACCACCAGAGCAATCCATTTGGAGTTGGTAAGCAACTTAAGTAGTGATGTATTTCTTTTGGCCTTTAAAAGGTTTGTGAACAGAAGGGGTTCCCCAAATAAAATCATATCGGATAATGCAAAAACCTTCAAAAAGGCTGCAAAGGAACTCCAAGAAATTTGGTCCTTGCTAAAAGAGGAAGGATTCCAATCCTACTTTTCACACCAAGGGGTACAGTGGGAGTTTATTGTTGAGAGAGCACCATGGTGGGGAGGATTTTGGGAAAGGCTAGTGAGAAGTGTAAAGTGTCCATTAAAGAAACTTTTAGCTAATGCTCATTTGAGCAAAGAAGAATTCTGCACTGTTTTATGTGAAGTAGAAGCAATGGTGAACAGTAGGCCTATCACTTTTGTTTACAACAGTAGGCAGGATGCAGAGCCATTGACACCAAATCATTTTCTTTGTGGTAAACGATTAACATCAAGCCCCAGTGTGCCAGAAGACTTGCAGCCTATCCAGAGCACTCAAGGAGAGTTAACCAGACGGTTCAGGTACCTTGAAGAGCTGCAAGATCAGTTATGGAAGAGGTGGCAGATGGAATACTTGCCAGAACTCAATTATTACCCATCAGGCAAGGTAAAGGGCTCCATTGCAAATTGTATCAAGGTCGGAGAAGTGGTAATGATTGGGGATGAAAGACCAAGGCAATGCTGGAAGCTTGGCATAATTGAAGAGTTGTTTGTTGGCAAAGACAATTTAGTTAGGTCCACTGGTAAAGACTTCAGGAGGAAAGTTAAAGAGACCTATACAAAAACTCTATGCTTTAGAAATCAGCAAAAACACAGATAGTCAAGATGAAACATTTGAGTTACAGCCTTATGGAGAAGGCTTGGCTAACCTTGCCGAAGGTAATGACAACAATGCCTCTTCGGTGGGGAGTGTTAGAAAATCTAGAAGAGGAAGAACCATTGTTGTCCCAAGGCGATATGATGACTAAGCTGATTGATGCAGCATTGCTTGTATATATTAAGTTAAGGTGTATATATATCCATCGCATAATTGTAAGGTTAGTGAAAAATTAACTTGATTTAGAGCTAGCATTTTTGGGCTCTTGTGGCATCAGTATTTGGCCACTCTGGTGGCATCATTTTGGGGCGCTGCGCGTCCTTTCTACTCGTTTGTGGGATGTCGTACGTACAGGGTGTAGTCTGATAGAGAGCTCTCTTGCAATTCAGTTTGGTTGTTTAGATACAAGATTGTTGCATCGTGCAATAGTCCAGGTTGCGTTGTTGTTGCAAGGTTGAGAAAGAAGACCATAAATAGTACCCCTTTTGTTTTTATATTAAATTCATGTAACTAAGATCTAAGGTAGACCCGCATCGAGTCAGCAACCCTGAGGTAGGACCTAATAGGATCTCAAATCCGTAAGTTTTAATTTTAGCTTAACTTGGGCTGTAGGTAGAACTGGCCCTTTAGAATTTGGCCGTTCACGGCTCAGCTGGGATTTTGAACCCAACAAATAAATAAAATAACAGGCATGTCACAAGCTGGCATTCATCGTCAACAGACTCATCCTCGAGCACCACCACCAGAGCTCCTGTTGCTAACTTTGTTTTTTTAAATTAAACAACGTTAACACTTTTAAAATGTCTGTCAAGACGGTTCTTAAACATATTAACGCTGGTAGAATGAACCACTGACGCGGGAAGATTATTCCATTTATCAATTACTTTAAACGTAAAGAAGTTTTTCGCGATATTAGTAATGAAACGTCTGCCACGCAACTTAAATCCGTTATTGCGAGTATTACTATTATCGAAAGTGAACAGTTTGTCAAAATTTACGTTATCGATGTTATTAACGATTTTGAAAACTTCAATAAGCTCCCCCCTTAATCTTCTAGTTGCGAGTGAATACAGGTCTAACTCTTTAATCCTATCTTCATAAGGCTTATTGCGCAATGACGGAATAAGTTTCGTGGCACGACGCTGAACCCTTTCTAACCTATCAATATCCTCACGCAAGTACGGGCACCAAAACTGAACTGCATATTCTAAATGAGGCCTGACTAGGGACTTGTAAAGGGGCAATATAATATCCTTCGATTTAAATTCGAAATTACGCGCTATGAAGCCTAACATCCTATTAGCTTTTGCGCAAGACTCCAGGCACTGGTTCCTAACCTTTAAATCCTTAGATACGCGTACGCCTAAATCTACTTCCTCGTCAACGCTCACTAACTCCCTATCATCCATCGTGTACGTGTAATTATTGTTGCGAGAACCTATATGCAAAACTTTACATTTGTCTACGTTAAATTGCATCTGCCACTTATCTGTCCACTCCATAATCCTATTTACATCGTCTTGGATCCTATTACTATCGTCCTCGTTAACAACCTTACCGCCTATTTTAGTATCATCCGCGAATTTTGATACGTTACTAGTCAATCCTACATCTATGTCGTTAATGTAAATTACGAATAGCAATGGGCCTAACACTGAACCCTGTGGGACACCGCTACCTACATCTAACCACCCCGATTCACTACCATTAACTACGACCCTCTGTCTCCTAGCACGAAGCCATTCTTCTAACCAGTTAGCTACCTGACCGCGTATACCGTGCGCTTTGACCTTCGCAATTAGTCTCCTATGAGACCATGGAGAATGATGATACTGGCATGTCAGGAGAGTCGGAGACAGAACTAGCGTTCCCCCTGCCGAAAGAGCCAAGTGTGTCTGTCAATCTTCCTCGCCGCATCCTTAATGCACCTGCTGTCATGGAAGTGGCTGATCGTTTCCGCATGTCCAATAATCAGGTGCGTATTGTGTATAGTATTCATCGATAGCGTCAGTTTTAAAGTGTCCCGTAACCCACGTGTATTCTTGACAGTTTCCTTTCCACTTTCCATTCTCTACATAGGTAGTAAGCATTGTGGCTGCTATCACACGTTCGGCGGATCCACCAGCAGACCTCAATCAGTTCAGCATCTCGAAAGAAACGGCTCGCCGGGGAAGAGTGTCACATCGCCGTGAAGTGGCGACGGCTGTGAAGGACTCCTTCACGCCACCGAGGCACACTGTTGTCCACTGGAATGGAAAAATGGTCAAGGTCAGTTGATTAAGTTTTCATAGCTATCAATTTAGTAATGAGATTCATGAAGCATAATGTCAATTAAAAAGAGAACTGAATGTGAATAAAAATAGGCTACTTTACAACCATGAAATTGAAATATATGGCATGTGTTTCAGAACTTCCTTGGAACGGCGGAGCACCGCCAAGCAATTCTCATCTCCGGGGCTCCTCATTGCACAGAAGGAAAGTTGCTGTCAGTCCCAGCTGTTGCTGACGGCACCGGACTGTCGCAGGCGCGGGCAACCATACATACTCTCGAAGATTGGGGATGTGAGGAGAGCGTCATCGGACTCCGCTTCGACACGACTTCCACCAACACGGGGAGGGTGCAGAGTGCAGTTGTCCGGCTGGAAAACATGCTCGGGCGACCGCTACTCCAGCTGGGATGCCGTCATCACGTCCTAGAGCTTATCGTGGGGGCAGTAGCCGTCACCCTGCTCGGAAGGACTACGGCACCAACTGATCCTTTGTTTCAGCAGTTGAAGAGAAGGTTAGTTCATTTTTTGTGCAAGGTAAAGTTAGGACACACATGATATTCCACTAGTTTATAAAACAGCAAGCCAAACCGGAACTTCAGAGTTTTCTCACACATTTTTCTTGTTTATTATTTCTGAAGATGGGACGAGCTCGATCTCTCGACCTACTGCAAGCTGCAGGTCGAGAATCTGGCGGAGAGTACGTGGCTAATAGAACTCCGGGGACGCGGCGGTCAGCTTCCTGAGCACAGCTTCTGGTTTCGTCGGAGACGATTACCGGGAAGTGGCAGAGATCACGCTCCTGGTACTCGGGACACAACCACGCCGTGGCATTCACCTCATGCGCCCAGGAGCCTACCACCACGCAAGATGGATGGCTAAAGTTAGTATTTTCAAAATTTTCAAACAAAAATAATCTAGAGATAAGTTTAAATGTTATTCAAAGATAAACATTTCATTATAACGCAAACAAAGTAATTGGTAACAATAAAAGTATAGGTGATCGTGGTTTTTCTCATTATTTGGCACTATACTAGCACATTGGTATTACCTGTATACAGGCACAACTTTTAAACCGTTAGTCGTATGACATTGGAAGGCACACCAAACGACTTCTCTCATCAAGAGGATTCAGAAAACATCCCTACTTAATGATTTATCTTGATTCAGTAAAAAGTTAAAAAGTACGCATTTTTAAAAAAAAACTCGTAATTTCAAGGTCGATGCGAGACCCCTAAATATTGATCAATTTTTGTAAAAATGGTACCAATGTGCTAGTATAGTGCCAAATAATGGGAAAAACTACGATAACCTATACTTTTAAAAAAAAATTGAAAAGTGGGCCACCCTAATAGGGAGGCAGCATCTTGGGTTAGGGGATACTCTCTGTCCTTACAGTGGCGGTCCTAGCTTACATGCCCTGGGCGAACCTCACCTTCAGCGCCCCCCCCCCCTGTTCGCCAACACACACACATTCGAATCCCCCCAAAATAAAGGACAGACATAACTCTTTCACAAAATAACTTTTTATTAGACTAATTGTTGGAACTTCAGAACCAAAACAAAGACTCAAATTTCTGAATTTTACAAATCCTTCATCACGTAAATAGAATAACTCACTTAAGAGAATGTAATTATGATAGTATGAACAGGAAAAATACAAATTAAATTGCACAACTGCCATAAATAAACTAGAGAATCAAATTTCTAAATTGTACAAATGCTCTATCACATAAATAGAATAAGACACTTAAGAGAGAGTAATTATTATGCTACACTTTGAACAAGAAACAAAATAAATTGCACCACAGCACAACTGCCATCTAAAGCCTGACTCTTCTTACCTTCCTTGATGCAAAGTCATGAATTAAATCATCATATGAAATCTGCTCAGCAATTGTATGATTTATACTGATGATGGCCAGACCGGTAAGGCGTTCCTGTGACATAGTTGACCTCAGGTAGGATTTGATGAGCTTCAGCTTTGAAAAGCTCCTCTCTGCTTCAGCAACAGTGACTGGAAGAGTAAGACCAATTCTGAGAGCAGTCCACAAATTTGGATATATTTCAGAGAGCTCCCTTTCATGGATAAATGTCAGCAGTTCAAGCAAGGATATGGTCTTTGATGGCAAGTCAGGCAAGTTCTTCAGCTCCTGTGCAAGCTCTCTGCCATCCAAGTCAGATTGTCCCTTAAAGTGTAGTGTAGTACTAAGGTTCACACATTGTTCTGTCAGCTCCTCAAATGTGAGATTTTGGAAATGTGTCAGCACTCCAAACTTCTCTCCCACAATTTCCAACGTGGAAAATCTTTCCTGAATGGCTGATGTTGCAGCATCAACCACTGCATTGAAAAATGTCACCTCCAGCTTCTTCAAAGCATCAATCAAGGGCTCATCAGATGCTTCATAGGAGAAGTGCCGCTTTGTGGACCTCAGCCGTTTTTGTTTTAACACAGCCTCCACATTCATTTGTTCACAGATATCTGTGGCTGCCATTTGTGCAGCCACAAAACCTGTTGCCCTGTAATTGCGGAGACCTCTCTCTGTTTTTTTTAGGAGATTTACTGCAACATCAACGTGCATGCTAGGAGACTGCATCTGCTTGCTCACATGCTGAATTTGGCACAACAGGTCATGCCACACCACTGAACAAATGGCGAAGCGGTATGACCCAACCTCCTCTGACAGAGATTGAGCCTCGACCTTTATTACAGAGTCTTTGGTGTGGTCCCTCACCTCGATCAGTGCATCTCTCACTGCAGCTGCCTGATATCTCAGGGGCTCCACACTCTTGATCTTGCTTTCCCACCTTGTATCAGACCACATCTTCAATGTGATGTTCACATGTTTTTTCAAAATGGCCCATCGTTGTGTGGAGGCTGAAAACAAGTTGTAAAGCTTCTGCAAGATGCCAAAGTAACTTGTGGCATCAATAGATCCCTTAGCAGCATCGGCCACAAGCAAATTCAGAGAATGAGCCCCACATGGAACAAACAGAGCTCTGGGATTAATTTCTAGAACAAACAGAGCTCTGGGATTAATTTCTAGGAGCCTGGATTGAACACCCTTGTTTTTTCCCCTCATGTTGGCCCCGTTGTCGTATGATTGTCCTCTACAGTCCATGAAAGGAACTTTTAGCTCCTCCAGTCTCTTCAGAATCAGAGATGCCAAATGTTGACCAGTGGACTCCTCTGCCTCCAAAAACCCCATGAAATGTTCCTTTATATGGGGCTTCCCCTCCAGTGACACAACCCGAATCACAACTGACAACTGTTCAGTGTGGCTGATATCTGGAGTGCAATCTAGAATTATTGAAAAAAACTTTGATTGTTTGATGTCGCTCACCATTGCTGAAATGGTCTTGCTGCTCGACAAATCAATGAGTTCGTTTTGTATGTGGTGGCCGAGGTAGCTGGTGTGACTGGAGGTCCCTTTTTGGACACGGTTAATGTGCTCTTGCATTATAGGATCAAATTGTGCCATCAGTTCAACTTCTTTCAGAAAATTGCCATTTGATGGTGAGAACAATTTTTCTGTATGTCCCCTTAGTGCCAAATTCCTAACTGCCAGAGAATGCACAATAGCAGTGAGACGTGTCAGCACCGCTCTCCATCTCAACTTCTCAGCCTCCAGAAGTGCCATCTCCTGCTTGTCAATGGTCTCCCCCTTTCTCATCCTCACTGCCAGTTCTTTCCAGATTTTCATAGAATTTAGGTGTTCTGAACTGTTGTCATGTGATGTGAGCAATGAGCTTGCATGCTTCCAGTCCGAGAGTCCCAAACTTGTTAAATTTATTTTCCTCTTGGAAAATAATGTACAACAGAAACAGAAAAGGCTGTTGTTTTTTAAGGAATAGACCAACCAACTTCTGGTTATATTTTCCCCACTAACCAATGACTTCCTGAAGTATTGATGGTGGAAACTTCTTCCGTCACTGTCGTTTCTAGGGAATACAAAGTCAGATGGTACTTGACTTGGTCCCCTGGAAACCAGTTGTGTTCGAATTCTCTCAGTCAGAACTGAAGGCCAGTTAGCAGGGTCGGTGGACAGAGACTCATCCTCAGGAGGCGATTCTGCTCCAGGCCTTTCTAATAGAAAGAACAAGAGCATTACTCATTAGTATACACACCTAAGTTAGATAACACATTATTCACAGCACTTTGTTATGGTGGTGGTGTTATGGAATTATGGTGGTGAAACACCACACATACCCAGTAACCCAGACCCAGTGATAATAACATTATAATTTATAACTGTTTGCAAAATGCTTTGCAGGGATGCACACACATACACACACACACGCACACACTCACAGACATATGTGCACACAAACTCACCTGAAGAGTCCTGCCGGGGAGAAGTAGAAGCAAATGGGTCTTCATCCTCAGGATCAGACTGCATTTGTGGAGACATATGTGAGGCTGAGGAGGTAGATGGCTCCTCAGCCTCAATAATGGCAGAAGTAGACGGCTTCTCATCCTGGCTAGTGGCAGAGGGTGTTCCAAAATATTTCAAAAGTGCCCCTGCAAATAGTAAAATAGAACATAACAGACCAATGCATGAATAGGCTAGTACAATTAATTTAACATGTTATTAAGCACAATTTATTAAACTTTTAGAATAGGAAACAAATGAATAATACAACCTCCTTGGTTAATGGCTAATTATATACATAATAGTACACTTCAAATGACTCAGAAAGCTATATCACAAAATAGCAGTGCAATATAGCAGTGAAGAGTAGATGACATAGCTCTATACCTTTATCTTTTGCTCGTTTCTCCTCTTCTTCTTTCCTCTTTTTTCTAAACTGAGCACCTGATAGCTTTGACCTCTTCTTATCCATTTGCGGTTATTTGACAGACCTTAGTGGCTTAGTGTGAAGATTCGTTCTGTAATAAATAATATACATTTCACTATTTAACCAAACCCAGAAAAATAACATTACATATGTTAAAGTATGGGCCTTTATTCCCAATAATATTAATCTGGCAGCATTTTGCATTGTTTAGGTCTTTTATGGGAAGGTTTATGGAAAATGCAATAGATGGTTTTTTATTAATAAAAATATATTTATTGATCTTTTATTATTTATTTTATTTTATTTTTTATTTTTATTTATTTCTTTATTTATTTATTCTTATTTTTATTTTTATTTTTTTTGCAGGCGCTCATGCCGCCCCTCCACAAATGCCGCCCTGTGCGGCTGCCCATATTGCCCATATGAGGAACCGCCACTGTGTCCTTACACACCCCATTTAAAGAGATTCCTCTGCCGAGCGGTGCCCCCCATAGTACTGTGAGGTATTGAAAAACTCATGATCTTCATTTGCCCCACAAACACCTTTAAATGGGAAACCTATAATGGGTGCACACACATTTCTACATTACTGTACAGTCTTTACAGCCACACCTACACTTTTCCTCCTAAGTATATGTATTGTAATGTATATGGTTGTAAATTGTGACTTGGTCCGCAATTGATATGGACCGTGACTTATTTTTGGTTGGCAAGGTACTGGTATTGATGGATACCGTAATGAAATTGACTGGATTCTTTGGATCTGATATATTTGCATGTCGGTTATAAATAGATATAGAGTGTAACATATTTGTGGATAGTAGTCTATTATGACTTGATCCTCTGGATCCAGAGATTCTATCTTTAGTTTTAAATTGATAATTAATTAGTTTTAAATTGATAATTATTTAATTTTGTAAAATTTGGTTGTTGCCAATGTACAGGCAGTTTCTACATAGTGGAGCCACCTCGATGGACCGAAGTGGCCCCTAGTGTGCCCACTATAAAAATGTCATATGTTCTTCTGTTCTTTGTGGTTCGGAACCCACGTAAAATTGTAGGTCCCCTCCGCCACCACGGAGGACATGCACAATACATAATTACGAAAACAGTTAGGTAGACCAGCCATAAGTGGGTCCTAGGGTCTTTGTTGGTCTGAAACATTATGTGCCCTAGATGATTAATTAAATGATTAATTGAATACCCGGTTAGGTTAATTGAATGCCCGGTTAGGTCAACTGAATGCCCGGTTAGGTCAACTGAATGCCTGGTTAAGTTAATTGAATGCCCGGTTAGGTCAACTGTACGCCCTTGATGATTGGTTTAAAGTCGTGATATTTTCGTTAGTTTAAACTAAAATGACGAGAGCAAACTTTTCTTGTTAATTTTGAGGTGTTTTGCACGTTTCCTGTGGTAATGCGTCGTTTACGAGATCTCGTAACATGAACATGTTAGGTTATGCTTTATTGTATAAAATGTAGTCAAAAATACATTTTTCAAATGTATTTTGGTGTGCTTTGTTCGAATATGACCTTCATTTCTTGTGCAAATGAACAGAAATACAGTTGTCATTGCATGGCCCAAACACGTATTTCTGTTCATTTGCACAAGAAATAAAGCTTATATTTGAATAGAGCATACCAAAATACACTAGAAAAGTGTATTTTTTATTTCAACTTCAGGCCATGTCATTTGCGACATAATTACTACTAAAACCACCGTACAGTGAAAATAGCGTCTCAGGTTATAATCACCGTCCCGTGAAAATAGTCACTTCGACTATTTGAGGTCCTAGTGAGACCTCAACATTTATTTCAAGCTCTCGAGCCACTTAAATTGTAAATGCATCTTCTCAGATTTGGTCTGACTGGATTTGCGTGTAAAGCTAAAAATTGTGATGGCTGAGGTATTTTTATAAATTTATGGTCTTACTGGGTTTCCTCAATTTCACAAAAACAACATGTCCTTAGTGTGGTAACAAACTCAATTACCGTGAAAATCAGCACGTGTGGCATTGTAGCCACTGCCGGAAGGTTAGGTTTGGTTACTTTTGCTGTGAATATTACTAATGAAAATAGGTTTTTCTGGTTGTATTTCATGCTGTTTCAATTGATTCTGGCCTTTTTACCCCACAATTTCTCTCTTCTTCAAAGCCGGGGGGGGGGGGGGGTATCTCCTGGATACTTTAACCCCATGATGCACTTAGATTTAAATGAAATTTCAAAAATTTTCACTCACTGGCTTTGGATGTGACGTTCAAAATTTTGACTGGCTTTTTCTCGATTTAATAAGTGTGTAGGAAATGCAGGAAAAATGGTATTAGCGAAAAGACAATAATTTCCACAATACAAATCAGAATAATAAAAACTAAAAAACAAAGAGGAAAAAGAAACTCACTGTGCTAATGGTAAGTGGAGACTGGAGATGCACTTCTAACATTTTTAATATCGGAGTGCCATTCTGCGAAGGAAAATGACAGATTGCTAACGTCTGCATTTTTATTCGATACATATAATACTATACTTCCCTTCTTCTCAACACATTTTGTCCAGTGGTAAATTTACCAAATTCCTGATTCGAGTATACAGAAGTCTCTTTACAAGAGTTACTTCAACGTCTTGGACACCGTTAGGGTGACTTCCATCTGTTCCCAAAACTGAAGAATAACATTTGTGGAATTTGAAAATAAAAAACCCACTCTAATAGACAGAGTTTATTTCCACGACAGTTTCGACGCCCACTGGCATCCTCCTCGGGTGGATACAGAAACACGAATGAACCAAAACAAGAGGGAAAAACAGTCCAGGGACCGACCGTTAAGAAATTCGCACCTAGGTTAGATCCCATTCTCCAGACACCGGAAGGGCATTTTCATTAAGTACATTCACGCAAATTTAAAACTATCTTCCTGTTCTAAACATACAGATTCTATTATATTTTTTTATATAATTATTACATTTATTATTAAATTTATTACATTTAATATTGCATAATTATTTATTACAGAAATTATAAATTTATTATTACATTGGTTATTACATTATTGTTTATTATACAGAACTTATAAACCGAAAAACGAATGAAAAAAGCCGATTAGGAAACAATCCAGAGACCATTGAGAAATTCGCACCTAGGTTAGATACCGTTCTCCCGACACTGGAAGGGCATTTTATTACAGGGTCCGCTTATAAGTACATTCCCACAAATTAAAACTATCTTCTTGTTCTATACATACAGATTCTAATATTTTGACATAATTACTGCATTTATTTATTACATTTACATTTTTTTAACATTTATTATTATTACCTTTACCCTAATTATTAAATTTATAATATTACCTTTATTATTACATCTGTTGCATTTATATTTATTTCCACATTTATTACTTCCATTATTACATTTACTAAAAGCGAGTAAGGAAACATTCCAATCCAGAGACATTTAAAAAATTCACACTTAGGTTCGAACACGTTCCCACGACTCCGTAAGGGATTTTTTGACCAAGAATCTCATTAAAGGGTCTAACTTATAAGTACCTTCGCACAAATTAAAATTATCTACTTTTTCTATACACACAGATTCTATTATTTTTCTTTTGACATAATTATTACATTTATAAAGTACCTTACTTGATTCCCAATCTATAGCATGATTATTTTGGCTGACGTGATAAAAAATGGCATTATTAGTATTACAACTTCTGATTTAATCAGAAGTTGTAATACTAATAATGCCATTTTTTATCATTTAATTGGTGACGGTGAGTTGAAGTTGAAGTTCTGAAGGCATATTTGTGTTCTTTAATACGGGTTTCAATATTTCTTCCAGTTCCTCCCACGTATACTAAATCACAACTTTTACAGGGAATGCTGTAGACACAGGCTTGTTCCTCTTTTGCCACGTTATTCCTAACCAATTTACTTTTCACGGTAGACGAATATTTGAACGCCAAAGCAAACTTAAAATCTTTCGTCGACGGTTTTACTCTTTCTAAGCCGGCAATGTAAGGCAAACTCACATATTGTTTTTGGTTAACTGAAGGTTCCCGAGGGGCATAAAAAGATTTTCTGGCTTTAAAATACGCCTTTCTGATAAACCACTCGGGATATTTTAAATCCTTAAAAATGTTCCAAATCTTTGAATTTTCCGGGTCTAGCAAATGTGGGCTACAAATCGTGAGTGCCATTTTTTATCACGCCAGCCAAAATAATCATGCTATAGATTGGGAATCAAGTAAGGTACTTTATAAATGTAATAATTATGTCAAAAGAAAAATAATAGAATCTGTGTGTATAGAAAAAGTAGATAATTTTAATTTGTGCGAAGGTACTTATAAGTTAGACCCTTTAATGAGATTCTTGGTCAAAAAATCCCTTACGGAGTCGTGGGAACGTGTTCGAACCTAAATGTGAATTTCTTAAATGTCTCTGGATTGGAATGTTTCCTTACTCGTTTTTAGTAAGTGTAATAATGTTATAATAATGTTATAATGTTTCAGACCAACAAAGACCCTAGGATCCACTCATGGCTGGTCTACCTAACTGTGTTCGTGTATTGTGTATGTCCTCCGTGGTGGCGGAGGGACCTACAATTTTACGTGGGTTCCGAACCACAAGAACATAAGAAATTTATGTAAAAACTGCCGGTAAATTGGCAACGACCAATTTTTACGAAACTAAATAATTATCAATTTAAAACTAATTAATTATCGATTTAAAACTAAAGATAGAATCTCTGATCCAGAGGATCAAGTCATAATAGACTACTATCCACAAATATGTTACACTCTATATCTATTTATAAAGGACATGCAGTGGCGGTCCTAGCTTACATGACGCCCTGGGCGAACCTCACCTTCAGCGCCCCCCCCCCTGTTCGCCAACACACGCACATTCGAATCCCCCCAAAATAAAGGACAGACATAACTCTTTCACAAAATAACTTTTATTGGACTAATTGTTTGGAACTTCAGAACCAAAACAAAGACTCAAATTTCTGAATTTTACAAATCCTTCATCACGTAAATAGAATAACTCACTTAAGAGAATGTAATTATGATACTATGAACAGGAAAAATACAAATTAAATTGCACAACTGCCCTAAATAAACTAGAGAATCAAATTTCTAAATTGTACAAATGCTCTATCACATAAATAGAATAAGACACTTAAGAGAGGGTAATTATTATGCTACACTTTGAACAAGAAACAAAATAAATTGCACCACAGCACAACTGCCATCTAAAGCCTGACTCTTCTTACCTTCCTTGATGCAAAGTCATTGATCTTTTATTATTTATTTTATTTTATTTTTTATTTTATTTATTTCTTTATTTATTTATTCTTATTTTTATTTTTATTTTTTTTGCAGGCGCTCATGCCGCCCCTCCACAAATGCCGCCCTGTGCGGCTGCCCATATTGCCCATATGAGGAACCGCCACTGAGGACATGCAAATATATCGGATCCAAAGAATCCAGTCAATTTCATTACGGTATCCATCAAGTCACGGTCCATATCGATAGCGGACCAAGTCAAAATTTACAATCATATACATTACAATATATACACTTACGAGAAAAAGAGTAGGTGTGGCTGTAAAGACTGTACACTGGTAGGGTGGAGCGAAAAATACTTTTTTTCTAGTATGAAGTTCTAATAGTGATTAAAAGTTGCATTTAGTAGATGAAATATGCCTGCCAAAACATGAGTTCATTTGTTTAAAATTTTCAGCTGCCACCAGGGCGCTAAAGTTAACACAATTTTGTGTAAAAAGGAAAAAAATGCTTCTATTTTAGGTTTGTCAAACTATTATAAAATTTTATCTTAGAATTATCTAATAGTTTGATTAAGATTCGTAAATGATAGGAATTCGTTTTGTAAAAATGCCTTTTCATATGCTTAATATCTTCAGCTGCCACAAGAGAGCTGAAGTTAACACAATTTAGAGTAACTGAGTCATGTTGAGACTACACTGAATGTTGTGGGGGAGGGTTTGGGGAGGGTTGTGGGGGAGGGTTTTGGTGTGAAGGAATTTCTTTCTGTGAGTCATTAGAACAGTGTGTTAACACTTGTCTTCTTAGGTAGTAGGCCTAGTCGCTCAGTTGATCGGAGAGTTTTTTAATATGATCGGAATATTATAAAACTTTATTTTAAAGTGATTTATATAGAGATAATATTGATTTTATTATAAAATGCTTGTTATAATGTATTATATAATTTTAGTTTATTTATATAATATATTATATATTTATATAATATATATATATACTTATAAAATATATTATATATATTAATTATATAATGTTTTGATGTTACAGGATATTTTGTGATTGTGAATTTTTCTTAAAAATATTATGGCATCAAATACTAAATATAAACATTTCACTAGAGAACATATGAAGTGTGCCATATTTGAAGTACCTTGTGAGATGAGTGATATGCAACTACCAACTTATAACTGCATTATGAAAGATTACCTGTTCACAAAACATTTAGTGAAGGAGCAGATGAATAACAAGGAGCCTTCATTTTCTGAAATAGCAGAGGCAGTTTCCAAAAAGGTAGAAAATATTTGGAAGAAGGCCTCTTTGCCAATAGTTTCACATACACGCGTTTTACAGATGATGCGAGTGTACCATGATAAATACAGGTCCTTATTAAAGCCATACAAGTCACGCAAGGATCAGCCTAAGTACAAAAATCAGCTTGAAGAATTTGAAAACTCTTCAAAATGCACTTTGTTTGACATCTGCACCTGCAAATGTAAGGAGTTTAGGAGATGCTCATGTGAAAAGAGTAAGAAAGTCCCTCCAAAAGAGCAGGATTTTTTAAATGACCAACGAACACGCAGAATAATGGTGATAGGAAGCATTGACATAGCACACACAAGACGATTACAAGCAAGAGAACATCGAAAGGAAATGGAAAAAGCACGTCTGGAATCCTCACAAACAACTAGTGCTGCTATAACCAATACGTCCAACTTACAAATCGAAACAGAGACAAGTGAACTTCAACAACTAGAAGAGATATCTGAAGATAATGAGGAAGATACAACCTCGACTCAATATGTAATATCAGAACAACAGATGCGTGAGCCACTGCCTTCATTAGCAATTACTTGTGATAGATTTAAAATGTCGGACAGAGCTGGGGCTGCTATTGCTTCTGCAGTATTGGCAGATCTTAAAATTGTTACTCCCGAAGACAAAGGGAATATTATAGACAGAAGTAAGCTAAGACGTGAAAGACAAAAACAGAGAAAGGAACTACAACAGATAGGAGAGCCAAAAACCATGCGGGGATTATACTTTGATGGCAGAAAGGATAAAACAATGATTCAAGTCCAGGAGAGTGATGGCTCTAACCACCAAAGAACCAAACGCGAAGAGCATATCAGCATAATATCTGAACCACACTCTCTGTACTTTGCACATGTGACACCTTCCAGTGGCAAAGCTAAATACATTTGCACAGCGCTAGTGAATTGCTTGAAAGAAAGGAATGTTGATATAGGGAACATCGTTGCAGTTGGCTGTGATTCGACAGTGGTTAACACTGGTAGTATTGGAGGCACAATAAGATTACTGGAAGAAGCCTTTAATAAGCCATTGCAGTGGCTGATATGCCTTTTACACCTTAATGAACTTCCATTGCGCCATCTGTTTCATCACTTGGATGGTACCACTACTGGACCAAGAGCATTTTCAGGAGAAATTGGCCGAGCACTTTCAGACTGTGAAAAGCTTCCCATAGTTAACTTCAAACCCATTGAAATTCAAGAGGACATGTGTGAAGTTGATGTAGATGACATAAGTACTGACCAGAAATACCTTCTTGAAATTCACAAGGCTATATCAAGTGGAACATTCTCAAAGAGTCTTAGTCATAAGAGTCCAGGCAATATATCACATTCAAGGTGGCTCACCACAGCAAACAGGACTCTGCGGTTATATGCAAGCACAGAGAATCCTTCAGGCAATTTACAAGAATTAGCTACTTTCATTGTTAGGGTATACGCACCAATGTGGTTTCAGATAAAGCGTAAACCATTATGCCAATATGGTGCTAAACATATGTGGCATATGATTGCAAGAAGCCGGTATCTCCGTGAAGAGCTTAGGAGAGTACATGACTCAGTCATTCAGCGAAATGCATATTACGCAAATCAAGAAAACATTCTCATTGCAATGATAGCTGATGAAAGGGAGCATGTGCGTCAGTTGGGATTTAGGCGTATCATAAAAGCAAGGGCATGCATTCAAGAAACAGATGTTATCAGGTATTTTAAGGTGCCAGAAATAAATTTTTATGCCAAAGACTATACAGATCTCATTATGTGGCAAGATTTTCAGATAGCAGAACCACCGATAACCAAAGGAGTTTCTCTTGATGATATTGAATCATGCATCAAACATGGTACTACTCTTCATTCAGAATTATTTCAGTTTCCATGTCATACACAAGCCGTAGAGAGATGCGTCAAGCTCGTTACAGACGCTGCTGGATCAGTCTGCGGACCTACAAACAGAGACGGTTGGATTCGTGCTACATTAGAATCAAGGAAAAAACAGCCAAAATTTGACACAAAAGCAAATTACTAAATAGTCTTCAGCAAGAACCCTTTCTAGAGGGAGGTTGGTTGGGAAAGGGTGGTAACTCCGCTAAGGCACGAAATAACGTTTCTTAACTGTCTCAAGCCAGTATAAAGGAGGAGAGACATCCTAATTTATTACTGTTCCCTTTTTCAAGTAAATACAGAATCATACTTAATTGTCATTTTTAAGTTAACTTCAGCCCTCTTGTGGCAGCTGAAGATATTAAGCATATGAAAAGGCATTTTTACAAAACGAATTCTTATCATTTAAGAATCTTAATCAAACTATTAGATAATTCTAAGATAAAATTTTATAATAGTTTGATAAACCTAAAATAGAAGCATTTTTTTCCTTTTTACCCAAAATTGTGTTAACTTTAGCCCCCTGGTGGCAGCTGAAAATATTAAACAAATGAACTCATATTTTGGCAGGTATATATCGTCCACTAAATGCAACTTTTAATCACTATTAGAACTTCATACTAGAAAAAAAGTATTTTTCGCTCCACCCTACTGTACAGTAATGTAGAAATGTGTGTGCACCCATTTGGGTCTCCCATTTAAAGGTGTTTGTGGGGCAAGTGAAGATCATGAGTTTTTCAATACCTCACAGTACTATGGGGGGCACCGCTCGGCAGAGGAATCTCTTTAAATGGGGTGTGTAAGGACAGAGAGTATCCCCTAACCCAAGACGCTGCCTCCCTATATCCCACAACACTTGTGTTGAGCTGTGGGATCTATCCCCAAAAGCCTTAATTTTACTACCTTAAACTATACCCTTTCTATCAACATGCGTCTAATCGATTTTTAAACATGTTTATAGACGTGCTACTAATTACTTCTACCGGCAAACTATTCCAGCTATTTACTATTCTATGCGTAAAAAAGTTTTTCGCAACTGCTGTCTCGAACCTTCTACTTGTCAACTTACACCCGTTATTTCTAGTCCTATTATATTGAGATATTTCGAAAAAGCTATCTCTATCTACGTTATCGAACCCATTCATAATTTTGAAAACCTGGATTAGATCACCCCTTAACCTCCTGTCTCGAGTGTTGTCAATTTTAACTCCTTAAGCCTATCCTCGTACGACTTTGACCTAAGCGACGGAATCATCTTAGTTGCTCGTCTTTGAACTCTTTCGATTTTGTCTATATCTTTGCGCATATGCGGATTCCAAAATTGGACCGCGTACTCCAAATGGGGTCTAACTAATGATTTATAAAGTGAACTATAATATCGCGCGATTTGTACTCAAAATTTCGAGCTATAAAACCTAACACTTTGTTCGCCTTATTGACCGCTGCTGTACTTTGTTTCGCTACTTTTAAATCACCAGTGACTATAACTCCTAAATCTTTTTCCTGCTCTACGCTTGTTAAATCTTTCCCTGACATACTATACGCAAAATTACCGTTACGCGAACCTATATGCAAAATTTTGCACTTATCACGTTAAATCTCATTTGCCATGTGACTGACCAATCAACGATTTTATTCAGATCTTCCTGAATTTTACCTCTATCTTCGTCATTAATCGCCCTACCACCCAGCTTCGTGTCATCCGCAAACTTTGAAACTGTACTGACTAGGCCGACATCTAAATCGTTAATATATATAAGAAAAAGCAAGGGGCCCAATACAGAACCCTGAGGAACGCCACTCGCTACATTAGCCCAACACGACTCCGCTCCATCAACGACCACCCTCTGTTTCCTGCCTCGCAACCACTCTTCTAGCCAATTTATTACTACACCCCTGATTCCATGAGCCTTAGTTTTTTCAATGAGTCTTTTGTGCGGCACGGTGTCAAACGCTTTTTGAAAATCTAAATACACTACATCAACCGCCCGATGTCTATCGTAAACGTCAACCACGCTTTGGAAAAATTCTAAAAGATTAGTTAAGCAAGATTTGTTTCGCCTAAATCCGTGCTGCGTATTTCTAACTAGTTTATGGTATTCTAAGTGTTCGACAAATTAAATTAAAATAAATAAATCAGTAACAGTAACGACTATACGATCCCTAATTATTGATTCCAAAAGCTTACCTACAACAGACGTTAAACTGATTGGCCTATAATTTCCCGCCGCACCTTTATCGCCTTTCTTAAAGATAGGTGTTACGTTTGCTAACTTGAAATTATCTGGTACGCACCCCTCAGAAATAGACGCATTAAAAATCTTTGTTAGCGGCACAACAATGCTATCTTTTAATTCTTTTAGTTGTATGGGATATATGGAATCCGGACCCGGTGATTTACGCGTTTTCATTTTATCAATATAGCGCATTACTTCCCCTTCACTAACGACAATATTATCCAAAATATTACCATTATCAAAAGGTATTATGTCTATGACCGTAGGGATATTCGTTACATCTTCTATAGTAAAAACTGACGTAAAAAATTCGTTTAGCAAGGTAGCCATTTCCTTGTTTTCAGAGACTAGATCTCCATTTACATTTTTTAATGGACCTAAGACACTTTTTACTGGATTCCTAAGACACTTTTTACTGGATTAATGGAAGTAATAAATGTGGAAATAAATATAAATGCAACAGATGTAATAATAAAGGTAATATTATAAATTTAATAATTAGGGTAAAGGTAATAATAATAAATGTTAAAAAAAATGTAAATGTAATAATAAATGCAGTAATTATGTCAAAATATTAGAATCTGTATGTATAGAACAAGAAGATAGTTTTAATTTGTGGGAATGTACTTATAAGCGGACCCTGTAATAAAATGCCCTTCCAGTGTCGGGAGAACAGTATCTAACCTAGGTGCGAATTTCTCAATGGTCTCTGGATTGTTTCCTAATCGGCTTTTTTCATTCGTTTTTCGGTTTATAAGTTCTGTATAATAAACAATAATGTAATAACCAATGTAATAATAAATTTATAATTTCTGTAATAAATAATTATGCAATATTAAATGTAATAAATTTAATAATAAATGTAATAATTATGTAAAAAAAAATATAATAGAATCTGTATGTTTAGAACAGGAAGATAGTTTTAAATTTGCGCGAATGTACTTAATGAAAATGCCCTTCCGGTGTCGGGAGAATGGGATCTAACCTAGGTGCGAATTTCTTAACGTTCGGTCCCTGGACTGTTTTTCCCTCTTGTTTTGGTTCATTCGTGTTTCTGTATCCACCCGAGGAGGATGCCAGTGGGCGTCGAAACTGTCGTGGAAATAAACTCTGTCTATTAGAGTGGTTTTTTATTTTCATATTTTGACCTTCACGTAGAAAAAAGTGAAGTTTTTTGCATTTATTTGTGGAATTCTATTTGGTTTCGCAAAAGAGGTCAACCTGATAGTGTTGAAACATTTAAAGGAACTTCAGCGAAAAAGGCTGGTGGGCCGTTAGACCAAGTGTGTTGAAACCAAGAGGAAGTATATTGAATAAAGGTGGAAACGTAAGCACTCGATCATTTTCCTTTAAAGAACTGGGAGGGGGGTGGGTGACAAGATTTTTGAGATGACTTTTATAATATATAATCTTTATTGGTAAGAAATATATCCCATCAAAGTACAATAAGTATGGCAGTAGTAAAATTAATTGTAGAGTAATAAAATAAAAAGATTACAAAATATATTAATAATAATTACATAACTTTTAACGAACAAAAATGAATAATGTATATAATATGGAGAGTCAAAATAATGAGTTAAATTTAATAATTCAGCTAAAAGACTTCCTTTGACTGAATGGGGCATTCATTTAAAGATAAATGTCTTCTCATCATTTAGATCAAATTTTTAAAGGTATATGACAAGCATCAACTAAGGTTTAAACAATTGGGTTGATTAAAAAATGATTAGCTCTTTACCTTAAGCTGTACTGAGCTCTTCTACTACTTAATTTCAGCAAGACTAGGTACAGCATGAGATACCAACATATGAGAAGCCGAACATCTAAGTAACAGTGTACAGCATCCTAAACGCATTATTGTACAATAGATTTCACGTTTTTACCATGTTTGTTGTTAAATTAAATTTCACTGTTGTTGACTTGACACTATATACAAGAAATACTGATGGACTGGCTAACATCACATATCATCAAGGTAAGTTATTTATGCTAATTATATATATATATATATATATATATATATATATATATATATATATATATATAGGGCCGCCGAGAGGGCAAAAAGCCGGGTTAAATTCCTGTGGCCTAGACCTCAAGGGGGCCCGGAAAGAGGGGGATAAAATCTAAAAATATTAATAAAGCAATTGATTAAATAACAGAAAGGAAATATAATTAATGAACATACATTTTATAGAGATTATCTTACTGCATGTTTTGAATAGTTACTTGGACATATAATCAGTTTGCTTATGTACACAAAAAAACACCCATAATAAAATACTGAGTAAACAGGGGGACCCATATACCAATCCTTCCCCGGGGCCCGGGGCAGCTCTCGCCGGCCCTACCAGGGGCAAGATATATACCCGCATGAACTCTGCAGGGATATAGCTATGAGCAAGCATGGCTGATAAGAGCAATGATATATGCAGACATACTACGTCATTGGCATATTTTAAGTGCTCATTCGATAGGTCATCTACCCTTGATGCAGAACCAGTCTTTAACTCTTTAATTAACCTCTTTACTTCAGGAACTGATATCAAAGTATTTTCCCTTGTCCCTCCCACAGGCGTTTCGCTGCAGTCTATCTTAAGATTATCCTTACTCACACTGTTAAAACTGTTACAGTAGTGGCTTTTCCACAGCTTTGCAATTTCATCCTTCCTCGACACTCCATCGATTGTCGGACGGAGGACACTTTTGACACCCGTTTGAGTGTTAACAAATTTCCAAAATTTGTTATTATCGTTATTTATATGAACTTCACAGGCTTTTGATGCTCGAATAGACTCTTCTTCCTGTTTGCATCGCCTTATGGCTGCCTTATACTGACCCCTACTTCTACACATATTCATGTATACTGGTCCTAATCTGGGTCTATCATGAAAGCACCACAAATCGTAGGCATCTTTCGATTCCCTCTTCAGGGGGGCAATAAAATCATTCCATCCAAGAATAATCTTAGTATGATAGTCGTAAGATTTAATCAGGGGACTTCTTGCTTCTCTTAACAGGGATACTATCTTGCTATAATATCTATCTACGAGTTTACAGTGAGAATCATTTGAGCAAGGATTACTACAGGCAAGATGCACAATTTCTAAATTATTAAAAAGGTGACCTGTTCTGTCTTTGTATTCTATTCTCTGTTGCATATTAACATTAGACCAATCGACGCGATTATTCTCACCAATTGAGTTCTTGTTATGTCGTGTTGCGCATAAATTGGTAAAATTAATTAATAGTTCTAGTGGTCTATGATCAGAAAGAAGGAAACCATGCAGCATATGAACTCTAGCAATTTGATCCTTTAGATTATTACTAGTGAGACAATGATCAATCTACCTGGTGATACCACTCATATCGCTAACATACGTAAAATTTCCACTGGTTACCCCTAATACATCTGCATCACTTATACTTAATTTGGCCGACTCGCACATGTTACCCAATTCTACAAAGAATTCCGAGTTTACATGCACGTTAAAGTCCCCCATTATTATACAGTAAGAATATTTGGTGTTATCTAATAATGACTTAATTTTGTACAGCAAATCAATGTATTCATCTAGATTACTGCCGTTGTTGTATGGTAAATATCAGTTTACAATTAATATGCAATCATTGTTCACTTGTAATTCAATGCCTAACAACCTTACATTATCGCTTGTTAAAATTTTTATATGTTTTGACAAATTTTTCCTTATTATGAAAACAACACCACCAAAAGGCCTACTGTACATTAATTCATCTGACAAGTTTACTGCTGATGACGCATGGTACATGAAGTCATCATGGATGGTAGAGAGGAATTTTAACTCTTGCTTAGGTAGCCAGTGTTTTTGCAGGAGTATCAAATCTGCACTGTCACAGATTTTATGAACATCTATAATTGAATTCCTCACTGACCTTACGTTATATGAGACTATTTTCAACAAGTTATTCGTCATGACTGAGAGAAAATTTATTATTATGATTATTATTATACACAGTACAAATTTCAGGTATTACCGTTAGGGCGCCTATTATATATAATTATTATTATTTTGCCTGTTATCAAATCTCGTGGAAAAGTGAATAAACTCCTAAACAATAATCTCGTCTGGCCACTGATTCATATTGTACGGGTTGAATTGTGAATTTACACCTTTAATTATTACTTTAAATGAGTTATAATACGGAGATTTTGTGTTTAGTTTATTAACTAACGATATACTGTGTTCACCACAGACTTCTTCCACCATGTGTTGAATATCGCTTCCCTCGTTCGAGAGCTGAATTCGCGACAAAAAGAGGGTGAGATTCCTCACCGGTGGCCTTGCCGCGAAGACAGGTTGAGGAACCCTCCGTAAAGAGCGTCTGTTAACTCCTCTTCCCTCAATCTCCCTGAGGCAGGGTTCGCCTGACTGGGGGATGGGTGGCACGACCTTGGGGGTATAGGAGGCCCCTCCCCTACTCTTGGCTTGGTGAGGGTCTGTTAGCGGTGTTTATATCCAGTGGTGTAGTGCTAAATAAAGAAGTGAGGGAACGCATTTTGAAAGTGTTACTCAGATGCAGGGGGGACAATGGCGAGCGCGGCGAGCCCATACAGCTGGGGGTCCGGGGGGCACCGTAAGCCCCCCGGGAAATCTTTTGAAATCTGCAGTATTTCCAGTGTCATTAGATATACGACATCCAGTACGATCAATAAAAATAGCTAACAACTGGAATGATTAACTAAAAAAAAGTTAACAACTGGTACGCCGTGGTGACTGTTTCACCAGATCTTTATAGGCTAGCATTGCCTCAGTCGAAGCTAAAAGAAATGAAACAGTTAATGATTCTTTCTCATATTTCTTCTATGGGTGGGAATTAAAATTTCATGACGTTAGAGATTTGTAAGTTCGGATTTATTTGAAATAGTGAGGGAACGCCGTTCCGTCTACCAAAAAAAGTAAGGGAACGCCGTTCCCACGCGTTCCCACAGCACTACACCACTGTTTATATCCTGACGGACGCGCGTGCCCCTCCTTAGGTGGGAGGGGGTGAAATGCACGCCGAGCGAGGCGTTTGAGTAATCGAACGCCTCTCCCCTGCAGTCGAAGGTAAGGAAGAGGGCAGTGATGCCTCGTCTCTTGGCATCGAACAGTCCCTGTCCCTCATTGTGAAATCGGGAGCAGGAGTCCTTTCCTGAGCATGAGGGAGGTTGATCACTTCCCCTGCATGCTGCGATTCCACCCTACATTCAGACTTCCAAGTAACTGGGCTTATATATATATAATATATATACATTATATATATATATATATATATATATATATATATACAGGGCCGCCGAGAGCTGCCACGGGCCCCGGAGAAGGATTGGTATATGGGCCCCCCTGTTTACTCAGTATTTTATTATGAATGTTTTTGTGTACATAACAAGCAAACTGATTATATGTTCAAGTCACTATTCAAAACATACAGTATGAATAAACAACTCAGAAGAAAATGAAAATTTTATTTTCGAATCAATTATATTAATTCTATCACCATACAATTTACAAATGCAGTACCAGTCCATGCAGGCAAGACAAATGTTTACTGCAAGATTTTCATAATTAGAAGTGTACTTTCTTTGCCTTCTCTCTAGCGAAGTGGTAAATTATTCTAATGAAATTTAAAGTACGGGCTATTCGAGGCTAACTGGCTTTCAATTACAATGGTTCCCAGATCTGTCAGTCGGTCTTGGGCATTGGTGGACCGCAGATAATATTTTATCTGTTTCAGTTTGACTATGATAATCTCTATAAAATGTAATGTCATGATTATGTTACCTTAGCATCTTACTTTATATAATTTATTGAGTAATACTTATCACGTTACTATGTAATAACCTTCTAATGTGTTTAATGTATGTTTAATCCCTACTTGCGTTATTAATCTGTAGACTATATTCTTTTCTTTTCTGTTACAGATATGGATAAATGTTAAATGCTGTACTGTAATTTTGAGTTTAATAAAGCCTCGTTAATTTGATTGCATTCTTTTGGCTCAACAATTTATTAAACTCAAAATTACAGTACAGCATTTATTCATATCTCATTGGAGAAGTGTTGTAATGTGAAAGGAATGAATATTCACTTTCTTCTTTGGACAAACTGCTATTTCCATTTTCAGAAGCTGAAGCAGAATGATTTGGATATGAAAACTCACTTGGATCCTCAATAAATTCCTTCAAGTCAATTTTTACCACATTTCCCTGCCAGATGAGGTTGATTCAGATGTTTATTTATTTGTGGAAAACACAAAGATCTATCGACGGATTGAAAATAGAGATGACCATGAACGCCTTCAAGCAGATTTAAATTCCCTACAAAACTGGTCAAACAAATGGTTGCTGAAGTTTCACCTAGAAAAATGCAAGTTAATGACTATTAGCACTGCAACAGGCGCGTATTTACATATGGGCCAAATGGGCTATCGGATATCACCATCAACGGAGAAACTTACGATCGTGAGGACCTATCAATCATCCCTAAACTCTGCACCGCCATTATATTAGGCATGCCATTCCTCAATCTTCATGAACAGTTGAATTTAAGCCTCGGAGGCTCTAGACCCCCACTTCAAATAACCGAAACTTGCAATCTAACAAAAGTAAAAACATTGACTCCTAAACTTTTCGAAAACCTAACTGCAGATTGCCGCCTTATCGCTACCAAAAGCCGGCGGTACAATTCAGCTGATAAAAAGTTCTTCGAGCAGGAAATCACAAATATGTTGAGAGAAGGAGTTATCGAACCATCACACTCACCATGGCAGGCTTAGATAGTCGTGACATCTAGCGAGTCTTAAAGAAAACGCATGGTGATCGATTTTTCGCAAACGATAAGTCAATTCTTCACTACTATCGATCTCTCTCAAGCGTACTATCAAGTCAACATCGACGCCTCTGAAAGACCTTACACAGCTTTCCAAGCTGGTAATAACCTCAACAAATTCACGAGAATACCTATGGGCGTAACAAACAGCGCAGCAGCCTTCCAGCGTATGACCAACGATTTCCTCGCTGATCATAACTTGCATAGCACTTTCGAATATTTCGACGATGTAACTATTTGTGGACGTTCACAGGAAGAACATGACCAGAATCTCGCAAAGTTCTTCGACGCTGCCGAACGTGTGGGTTTAACTTTTAATAAGCATAAATGTAAGTTTTCTACCACCTCAATCAATTTACTGGGCTATACTATCTCCCACAACGAACTCAGTCAAATCTGCATGTCAAGGTTAAAAAACATAATAGTGGGCCGGCCAAAAATTGAAAAGTCCTCTAGAAAAAAACTTAACGGCGTTTTTTGTTAATAGCAGGCACCCACCTTAGATAAATAGTATTGAGGATGCCAAACAAGACGTGGGTTGATGCCACTCTCAATTTTGGGTTTGAAGGTCCCATACAAGGTTACAAAAGTCAAATTCTGAAAAATTCCGAATTTTTGCATTTCAGTGGTGGCTCTATGTAACACTGTGTTTAAATGTGTATCATTAGCACATAAAGCATATTGTTTTGATTTTATGGATATAATTGAATGTAACTATGATTCTGGATGTCTTTATTTCCATTAAAACTACATTTAGCATGCTGGGTGAGGTGCGCATGTGCCTACTACTACTACCATAGTACAAGTAATAGCATACTTTCACATGTTGAATATTTTCAATGCACTGGCTGGCCAGACATTGGTTTGGTATATGCAATTAAAAGAGTGCAGACAGTGCCAGATGGTAAAATAATAATAACAATAATACTGCTAAAGGATAGGTATGTTTCGAATTGTTTCAAGATATCTGTGGCTACTACATACTGCCATTCTCACTTGTCTTTGCAGATAGGGAGCTCATCATCAATGGGCCCTGCAGCTGTCATCAAGCGCAAGAGGAAACGTCAAGAACTATGACTGTGAGCGATGAGAGAAAGAACCTGGGAGATACCTACTCTCTTGATGTTTTACAAAGACTGGAAAGTCATTCCAAGGATGATTTCAATGCATTGGAACTCAAGTGGCATAAATCATGCTACTCTTTATTCACCTCTGAAGGCAAACTCAAAAGGCTGCGAAGTCAGTAGCAGACCATGGGTGCATCGGCGACCACAAAAAGTGCAGGCTCTCAGGCTTTTCCCCCAAAGCGTAGACGTTCAACACCAGTGATTGACTGGACCCTCTGCATGTTTTGCCAAAAGAAGACCACAAAGAAACTGCACAGGGTGGAGACAATGGCGAAGTCAGATGACTTGATCCAGCGTGCCAAACACGACCCTGTCATGAGCATACCGTTGTCAGTGGTGAGTGATGTGATTGCAGTTGAAGACTGCTATCATCTGGCAAGGGCCTGAAAATGAGTGCATGACGAATCTGTGCAAAGACTTGACAGTAGGCCTGTCTCGTGGTCACGTATACGACATGGGAGACGTCTGGGACAGATACGAGAGTATGTGTAATGACACCGGCATCACCGTGAAATACTCCAGGAGAACAACGTTCTACGGATATGTTCAAAGGCTGCTTGGATCAAACGCCAGCTGTGTACACCCATTGTCAAGGGGCCCGCTGCTGATTTACCCTGGAGATAGCTCAGATTTCATCATGTCCAAAGCATTGGCTAAGCCTTGTGAACAAGGTTTTGTCACCTCTGAGTCAGAGTCTACTGAAGATGAAGATGCTGATGTCCGCATGTGTGCCACTAGCAACATATTCCAAGATATGGTACACGTGGCTCTGAAGGTTCGACAAGATCTTCTTGAAACTCCTGGACACTCCGAGACATGGCAAGGTTTTGATCAGGAACATGTTGATCGCGTCATACCCGACAGTCTGTACCTGTTTCTACGATTGCTCTTTGGGGGAATGGATGCCGTGGATGAGGGAAGTGAAGAGGACCAGAAAGTGAAGCAGAGTGTGTGTAGCATTGCCCAGGACATAGTCTATGCAGTCTCCAACCGACGCAAGTTGACACCAAAGCATGTGGGCTTGGGTCTTACTCTGCACCAAGCCACCCGCTCAGAAGCACTCCTAGATCTGTTCCACGCGGCAAATCACACTATTGGTATCGACACTGTAAGAAGGACAGACACCACCATCGCTCAGAACATCCTGGAGAGGTATGCTAATGGATGTGTCTACATCCCTGACACCATCATCAAAGAGAGAATGATTCACTGCTCTTGTGACAACATAGATGTCTTGAAGTCAATCTTAGACGGGAAGAACACCTTCCACAGCACTCAACTGGTGGTATGGCAGAGAGGCCTCCCTCCACAGCAGAGTCATGGCCAAAAAGGTGGCAAGCACAAGAGATCGAAATCTATCAAACCTGATGACCTATAGGAGTTCCAAAGGTTGGACCAGGCTACCCTCCCATCTGGCAAGAGGCCATCTCCTCCTGGCTACGACACTGACATAGACGACTTGTCACATGAACATGAGAGGGACCGGGCACGTGCCAAGGACTTGGCCTGGGTGGTGTCACGCATCCATGATGAAGTGATGTCCGTTCCAAGCTGGGGAGCATTCAATCAATCTGTCAGCACTGCGGATCCACCAGTAACGACCGCCGGGATGTTGCCAATCCTGCAGGCACCAGCAGATGAGAGTGACACCATTACCACCGTCATCAATCGCTTCATGGCCATTTCTGAGTATGTCAGCCAGAAGTACACCATCATCACTGCTGATCAGCCTCTGTACAGCAGGGGTAAGGAACTAGTCTGGGCAAACTCGAAATCTGCCAACGTGGTCTTGCTCATGGGAGGCCTCCATATCTGCTTCAACTTTCTGAAAGCCATTGGTCAACACATGGAATGTGTGGGACTTGATGACTTATGGGCAGAGGCAGGTGTGTACGCGGCTAACACCACTGAGACAATGCTGGACGGCAAGGCTTACTACCGAGCTGTGAGAAGTCACAGAGTTTTATCAGTTCTAAAAATACAGATGTGGGCATGTCTAGTTCTACGTTACATGTTGGCAATTTTCTAAATTCTATCTAAAAAACTAAGTACATCATCAATGGGAACTTTCGTAAACAAGGACTCAACGTTGAGTCCTTGTTTACGAAAGTTCCCATTGATGATGTACTTAGTTTTTTAGATAAAAAATTGCCAACATGTAACGTAGAACTAGGCATGCCCACATCTGTATTTTTAGAACTGATAAAACTCTGTGTCACCAATAATGCCTTCTCCTTCGGTGAAGAATTTTATTTGCAACGTTTTGGTATGGGAATGGGGTCCCCTTTATCCGCAATACTGAGTACATTATACGTGGAATATTATGAGTCAGAATTGTTGCAAACAATATGTCCCAGGAATCTAATTTGGTTTCGTTCGGTAGATGATATTTTCTCATTTTGGCCTGACCACTGGAACAACTTTGTCACTTTTTTTCAGTGATTAAATAATCTTGTTCCCTCTATTAAATTTAAATATGAATGGGAGAACGACAAACAATTACCTTTTCTAGATGTTTTGGTCATTAACGAAAGCGGAAAGCCCAATTTCACGGTCTATAGAAAACCTACTCATTGTAATTCATACATTCATTATTTTTCATATCATGATGAAGGGGTTAAAAGCTTAATTATTTCTTCCATATTTCTAAGAGCACTCAGGATTTGTAGCCCACATTTGCTGGACCCAGAATATTCAAAGATTTGGAAAATTTTTAAGGATTTAAAATATCCCGAGTGGTTTATCAGAAAGGCGTATTTTAAAGCCAGAAAATCTTTTTATGCCCCTCGGGAACCTTCAGTTAACCAAAAACAATATGTGAGTTTGCCTTACATTGCCGGCTTAGAAAGAGTAAAACCGTTGACGAAAGATTTTAAGTTTGCTTTGGCGTTCAAATATTCGTCTACCGTGAAAAGTAAATTGGTTAGGAATAACGTTGCAAAACGGGAACAAGCCTGTGTCTACAGCATTCCCTGTAAAAGTTGTGATTTAGTATACGTAGGAGAAACTGGAAGAAATATTGAAACCCGTATTAAAGAACATAAATATGCCTTCAGAAGTTGTAATACTAATAATGCCATTTTTTATCACGCCAGCCAAAATAATCAGGCTATAGATTGGGAATCAAGTAAGATACTTTATAAATATAATAAGTATGTCAAAAGAAAAATAATAGAATCTGTATGTATAGAACAAGAAGATAATTTTAATTTGTGCGAAAGTACTTATAAGTTGGACCCTTTAATGAGATTCTTGGTCAAAAAATCCCTTACGGCGTCGGGTGAACGAGTTCTAACCTAAGTGTGAATTTCTTAAAGGTCTCTGGATTGTTTCCTTACTCGCCTTTGATTCATTCGGTTTTTTTTTTCGGTAAAATGTAAATGGAATAATAAACGTAAATGTAAATGTAATAATGGAAGTAATAAATGTGGAAATGCAATAAATGTAATAATAAAGGTAATAAAATAAATGTAATAATTAGTGTAAAGGTAATAATAATAAATGTTAAAAAATGTAAATGCAATAATAAATGCAGTAATTATGTCAAAATAATAATAATAATAATAGAAAAAAGGGGTCGTGGGAACGGGATCTAGCCTAGGCGCGAATTACTTAATGGTCTCTGGATTGTTTCCTTCTCGCCTTTTTCATTCGTTTTTAGGTTTACAATTTCTGTATAATAAACAATAATGTAATAATCAATGTAATAATAAATTTATAATTTCTGTAAAAAATAATAATGCAATATTAAATGTAATAAATTTAATAATAAATGTAATAATTTTGTAAAAAACAAATAATAGAATCTGTATGTATAGAACAAGGAGATAGTTTTAAATTTGTGCGAATGTACTTACAAGCGGATCCCTTTAATACCTTTCAGTGTCGGGAGAACGGGGTCTAACGTAGGTGCAAATTTCTTAATGGTCCATGGACTGTTTTCCCTCTTGTTTTTGGTTCGTTCGTTTTTCTGTATCCACCCGAAGAGGATGCTAGTGGGCATCGAAACTGTTGTGGAAATAAACTCTGTCTATTAGAGTGGGTTTCAATTATCAGACTTGCTCAATGTTTTTTTTTCCCCAATTAAAATAAAAAAATCACAATTTGTTTAGTACAATTTCGGTCGTGATTAACTTGAATTTGACCTTGAGTTGGTAATTTGGATGAGTAAGTGTGTCATCATACTTCGTTATCACTAAGTGTGGCAAAATGAAACATTTGGTCAAACCAATTGGCTCAGAATATTTTTTTAAAATAAAAATTAGAAAATATCATTTTTTGCACAGTTTGGCCTCGAAAATGACCTTCAAAGCCAAAAGCGAGAGTGGCAGCCACCTGCATTTTATTCCTCACCCACAGGTACATTGATTTAGCATGGGTGTCATATATTAAAAAACGCTGTTCAAAGTCGATTTTTAAATTTTGGCCGGTCCACTAAAATGTCTATGTGAAAGTTAGTGTCAACTTAATGCATTTTAAGTTTAAAAAATAAGAGAAAAACTGACAGTTGAACAGCTTTACACCCTTTATATATATGTTAGCATTTCCTCTTTCTTCTTTTTTTATCAGTAATGTATATTTAACTGTTTATATTTTACCATGTCTTATTACATTACATTTCGTTTTGAAAACATAAGCCACTCAGGCCCATCGAGGTAATCCAGTTCATAGTAATCCAATTTAATAATAAAAAAACCTTGCAAGATGTTAAACTCAAGTCAGCTGATTAATATACAAGTATATACTACCACCATAGTAGCCAGTGGTGTACTAAGAGGGGTGTGAGGTGGGCGGTCCGTCCAGGGTGACAGCCAGGAGCAGGGGTGCCATGGGGAGAGTTAAAATACCAGTACAAGTTTTCAAACCAAATGAAAAATTTGCCCAAGTAAAAAAAAAATTTTAAAATGTTCAAACTATTACAGCAGCTTAATGTTAATTTCCACTATAAAATCAATTTTGGTAAATATGGATATTACGGCCTCCACCCAATTTTGATGCCAAAATACATTTTCCTAGTAGTGTATGATGTGCTTTGTTCAAATCTGGCCTTCATTTTATGTGGAAATGAACCAATCAAAAGTTATGAGACTTCAAAGTTTTAACATATTTTAGTTCATTTCCCCATAAAATGAAGGCCAGATTTTAACATTGCACATCAAATACTACTAGAAAAATGCATTCGTGTCCAAATTGCTAGAGAACCTACCTAACCTACCTAACCTACCTAACCTAACCTACCTAACCTAACCTACCTAACCTAACTCTAATATTAGGTTAGGTTAGGTAGGTTCTCTAGTAATTTGGGACACTGGAATGCATTTTTCTAGTAGTATTTGATGTGCAATGTTAAAATCTGGCCTTCATTTTATGGGGAAATGAACCAAAATATGTTAAAACTTTGAAGTCTCATAACTTTTGATTGGTTCATTTCCACATAAAATGAAGGCCAGATTTGAACAAAGCACATCATACACTACTAGGAAAATGTATTTTTGCATCAAAATTGGGTGGAGGCTGTAATATCCATATTTACCTGTTTGTTAATGTTTTAGTCATCAGTTTGCAGCTGGCTGCAACTGACATTCCAAGTCTCATTCACTTGACACTGTGACTCCACATACATGAGGTATGTTTCATTAAATAATTATGATAAAGCATAATAAAGTGTATAATGATAGTGTATGACTGAGTTTTTTATGATGACTATGTGGTGATCTTACGATGGTGGTGGTGATATGACTGCATGATTTTTTTTAATGCAACTACATGGTGATGTTAAGACAGAGAGGGTGATGATGTGACTGCATGGAGATGTGTTAATGCTTACATGCTTAATATAGTAGGTAAACACCATTTCAGATTTACATCAACAACTACAGTACTATTCTATATTGAATTAGTACTAATGCTTATTGGCTTAGTCAAGTTATAATAATGTTATAATGTTTCAGACCAACAAAGACCCTAGGATCCACTCATGGCTGGTCTACCTAACTGTGTTCGTAATCATGTATTGTGTATGTCCTCCATGGTGGCGGAGGGGACCTACAATTTTACGTGGGTTCGGAACCTACAAGAACATAAGAAATTTATGTAACAATTGCTTGTACATTCGCAATGACCAGTTTTTGCAAAACTAAATAATTATCAATTAAAATTAATTAATTATCGATTTAAAACTAAAGATAGAATCTCTGGATCCAGAGGATCAACTTCGTCATAATAGACTACTATCAACAATATGTTACACTCTATATCTATTTATAACGGATATGCAAATATATCAGATCCAAAGAATCCAGTCAATTTCATTATGGTATCCATCAATACTAGTACTTTGCCAATGAAAAATAAGTCACGGTCCATATCGATTGCGGACCAAGTCAAAATTTACAACCATATACATTACAATATATATACTTAGGAGGGAAGGTATAGGTGTGGCTATAAAGACTGTACAGTAATGTAGAAATGTGTGTGCACCCATTTTGGGTCTCTCATTTAAAGGTGTTTGTGGGGCAAGTGAAGATCATGAGTTTTTCAATACCTCATAGTACTATGGGGGCCACTGCTCGGCAGAGGAATCTCTCTAAATGGGGTGTGTAAGGACAGAGAGTATCCCCTAACCCAAGATGCTGCCTCCCTATATCCCACAACACTTGTGTTGAGCTGTGGGATCTATCACCACAAAGCCTTAATTTTACTACCTTAAACTATACCCAATCTATCAACATATTTGTCTAATTGATTTTTAAACATGTTTATAGACGTGCTACTAATTACTTCTACTGGCAAACTATTCCAGCTATTTACTATTCTATGTGTAAAAAAGTTTGGTTATTATGTATTTTATCCCACTCAGTCATTTTACACACCAAAATACATTTTTCTAGTAGTATTTGATGTGATTTGTTCAAATATGACCTCCATTTCCGTCGGAAATGAGATCCAACAAAGTTATAGTACTTTGAAGTTTGGCTCATTTTCAAGGGAAATGGAAGTCAAAATCTAAGCAAAACACATCAAATATTACTAGGAAAATGTATTTTGGTATTAATTAACCTAACCTAACCTTACCTAACCTAACCTTACCTTACCTAACCTAACCGTGGCTAAACGAGCTCTCGTCTGTATCCACCACCTAATCCATAATAAGGTAATACTCTAGGCTCGTTTAGCCAGGGTTAGGCTCGTTTAGCCATGGTTAGGTTAGGTAAAGTTAGGTTAGGTTAGGTTAATTAATACCAAAATACATTTTTCTAGTAATATTTGATGTGTTTTGCTTAGATTTTGACTTCCATTTCCCTTGAAAATGAGCCAAACTTCAAAGTACTATAACTTTGTTGGATCTCATTTCCGACGGAAATGGAGGTCATATTTGAACAAATCACATCAAATACTACTAGAAAAATGTATTTTGGTGTGTAAAATGACTGAGTGGGATAAAATACATAATAACCAAAAGTTTTTGCCAACTGCTGTCTCGAACCTTCTACTTGTCAACTTGCCCCCATTATTTCTAGTCCTATTATATTGAGATATTTTGAAAAAGCTATCTCTATCTACATTATCGAACCCATTCATAATTTTGAAAACCTGGATTAGATCACCCCTTAGCCTCCTAGTCTCGAGTGTTGTCAATTTTAACTCTTTAAGACTATCCTTGTACGACTTTGACCTAAGCGATGGAATCATCTTAGTTGCTCATCTTTGAACTCTCGATTTTGTCTATATCTTTGCACATATGCGGATTCCAAAATTGGACTGTGTTCTCTAAATAGGGTCTAACTAACGATTTATAAGGTGGAATTATAATATCGCTCGATTTGTACTAAAAATTTCAAGCTATAAAACCTAACACTTTGTTCGCCTTATTGACCACTGCTGTACTTTATTTCGCTACTTTTAAATCACCAGTGACTATAACTCCTAAATCTTTTTCCTGCTCTACGCTTGTTAAATCTTTCCGACATACTATACGCAAAATTATCATTACGCGAACCTATATGTAAAATTTTGCACTTATCAACGTTAAATCTCATTTGCCATGTGACTGACCAATCAATGATTTTATTCAGATCTTCCTGGAATTTACCTCTATCTTCATCATTAATCGCCCTACCACCCAGTTTCATGTCATCCGCAAACTTTGAAACTGTACTGACTAGGCTGACATCTAAATCGTTAATATATATAAGAAAAAGCAAGGGGCCCAATACAGAACCCTGAGGAACGCCACTCGCTACATTAGCCCAACATGACTCCGCTCCATCAACGACCATATTTTACAATGTCCAGTGTAGTATCATTGTATATTTAATATGTTGTTAATGCTTACTGCTTATTAAATAATGATATCAATTATAATAGCTAGCGTTATACTTATACCATACTATATTGAATTAAATTCAATGTTAATGCATTGGCATTGATAATTAATTGTCTCTGCTTGTCTGGGTTGATAATCTGATAACTCAATGGGTATCTGGACATTTCTATGGAGAGAAGAGGGAGAGTAAAGCTCTGTTGCAACAGAAGAAGAACTTCGGAAGTATATTCCAAATTTAACTCAGATTTTCGATGAATTCTCTGAAGAAGATATCAGTATGGAAATTGGATGACTTCGGAGGCATTTGAAAGCTGCCAAAATCAGCATTGAAGAGGCAAAGAAATGGACAGCATTGCAGTTTCTGGAGTTTATTGTGAAATGGGATTTTTGTGAATCTTTGCCAAGCTTGTCACTGTGTTTGAGATTCTTTTTGACTGTCTGTGTCTATTGCTTCATGTGAAAGTAGTTTTTCCAAATTGAAATTGATAAAAAATTTCTTTCACTCAACCATGAGTCAGACAAGATTGACAAATCTGGCTTTACTTTCAATTGAACATAAATATGCAAAGAAGGTGAATTTTGATGGTCATTGATCAATTTGCAGAAATTAAGGCTTGAAAGCAGAGACTGTGAATCCTCTCTATTTACCTTTGAAGAGTAGGCTGAGCATTGAGACTGGATTTCCTGTGTTTTTTGTATAAAATAAAATGCAGTATTACCAGTACCTGTTCACTGAATTTTTAATGTCCTGCATTTTTCTTATTTCCAATTTGCTTATGACAGTATTGTACTATTTAAAAATCTACTTGCAAACATAGTATATTTTTCTGTGTTTAAATTTTAAAATTATGGTAATTTTATACAACATCCCCCTCACCTCAATTTTATGAAATTGACTTCATAATCGATGTAAAACCTTTATTTATAGCATGTAATTACTTTATTTATTTTTGGAAACTAAACTAACCTAACTGCAAATGAATTAAAGTAATTACATACTATAAATAAAGGTTTTACATCGACTGTGAGGTATATTTCATAAAAAAGATTCGATATCAACAATGGTAATACTTACTTTTAAGTAGGCCAGTAAATTTGCACCACCGCAGTAAAGAAATGATGTAAACGTCCTGCAGGTTGTGGGTAGGCCTTGAAAAATAAGTACCGCGCCAAGTAACTGGGAAAGTGAATCATCTAGCGGGCGTATTTTGGTACATTTGCCCATACATTTCGCCACTGTCTCAACTGTTTGAGTATGAGTGCCACTTACAAGGTCAATGAAATTGAGGGAATGATTCACCTTTAAATGATTATAATCTTCTTCAGCCAGTGCGTCATATGCCTTCTATGAGTCAGAAATAATGGTGGTACCTGGTAAAATATTGCTTTTGATTAAGTCTACCAAGGTCTTGATAGTGCGGTCCTCAACTGCCTTCAAAAAGATCTTTGTGGAGCTCCTCTCAACTGTGCCAAATACCCACGTGCCATCAATCACTCTCCCTCTGTTATATTTACATTTCCTGAACTTAGCCTCATCAATTTCAACAATTTTACCAGATCTCCCCCAAGCTTTTCACTTTTGTCCATGCAGTGATTAGTGATGTGAGTCATTTTTTATTGTGTCGTTTTTTTTGTTTTTTTTGTCGTTTTTTTTTGTTTAAAACGAAGATAGTCTGTTTTTTTGTTTTTTTTGTTTTTTATTGTTTTAAACTTATTCCATATTTTTCTTCCTTTAATCTAATAAGTATATTAGTATTACCTATAATTTACTATACTACCATGCTTATACGGTTATACCTAGTATATGTATATAGTCATCTTTTAGAAAAACTGAATCACACAAAAAGTATATAATAGAAAGGAAAAACAAACCCTCATTTTTTATGTATATACCTATATTTTTTAACTAGAACATAAAACATTCTTCCTCATTTCAAACAATATACATAATTGTGATTGGCAAGAGTACCAGTATATATATTCCAGATCGAAAAAAAAAATATTCACCTTTTTTTGAACCTTTTTGTTAACCTAATGTTGGTTAACCTTCATTTCCATGGAAGAATCATCACTAGATTGGGTAGAGCATATATGCTAGTTTCAATATCACAGGTACTGGTATAATATCCATAATACTGGTATAAAACAATAGATATAATTGTAATTGGCAAGAATACCAGTGTGTGTATATATATATATATATATATATATATATATATATATATATATATATATATATATATATCCAAATAGAAAAATAAAAAAATATAAATATTCATCTTTCTTTAACCTTTGTGTTAACCTAATGCTGTTTAACTTTCATTATCTGATTCTATTTCCATTGAAGAATCATTATCACTAGATTGATTAAAGCAAATAGTTTCAATATCACAGGTACTGGTATTTATTGCAGATTTGGATGTTGACGAAGCCAATGTAGCACCATGTTTTACTTCACTTTCTTGGAATTTTGCATTTTGGGATATAAATACTAGCTTTGCTGCTCTGTCTGTGCTTAATTGGTTTCTTTTGGCTGTATGGATATTACTGTATGTGCTAAATGATCTCGGAGGTAATGAAAGGGCGAAATAGAGGTGTATGAGTTTGTGTAGGTATATACAGTATGTGAGTATGCATGCGTATGTATCTGGAATTCTGGATGTATGCATGTGTATGGGGTATACAATAGATATAAATGTGTATATAAGTATTTATGTATATATTGGTATATATGTATATGGGTGTATGTGTATGTATATATATATGGATGGTCTCGTGGGGGGGGGGGGGAATATGTCATCGCGGGTCTAAAGGATAGTTAAGTGGGAGATTCAAAATCCGAGGAATGGATGGGAGAGTCCTGGAAAGGTTGGACAATGGGCAGTCAGCTCCCAGCCAGTGTTCTCGCAAGTTTAATAGATCTCAAGATACAAGACTTTCAGTGCAAGAAAGAGGCCAGTTTTTTCTGTAAATAGGCTGAAAAGGACATTCTATACTGGTACCATATGGCCTATTTTATTATTTATTTATTTATTTTTATAATATATATCATTGCAAAAGTATACCTTATAATTAAATTGGCAATATCTATATTAATTATTAAAAAAAACAAAAAAAAACGACAAAAAAAACAACAAAAAATTAAAAAAACGGTTTTTTTACATCACTAGCAGTGATAAATGAACACTTTGTGCATAAATGAAGACCAGTCAGTGATTGTACGGTTGATAAGTATTAAGTTATCGCGCACAAACAGATACGAAAATAGGTCATGCAAATACGCAGCAGCAAATAAAATTGCAGTGTTGGAATCGATCTTAACTTTATCCATCCATATAGTCATACTGCTTGCTAATAGCCTTTTTTTTGGCATAGGGTTTAACTTTAATACGCCTGCGACACTGGAAGGTATGCCTTTCTAAGTAAAAAACACACAGAGTCTCACACTTTGGGCACAACTTTTCATTCTTTACACCACCATGCTTCTTACAAAAGTCTAAGCAGTTTGGTAAATTATTTGTATATTTAAGAATCGTATCGTGGTAAGATATTGAACAAAATGAACACACTGTTTCGCTTTCCATGTCTCTGCAACCACAACCATCAGCAGGGGTGTGGAGCCAGAAAAAAACTTTTGGCTCTGGCTCCAGCTCTGTCAAGTTATCAAAATCTAAATGTAGTTAGAGTGGTCATTGATCATACTCAACAACAGACAGATGAATACACTGTTGAATGATATTTGCAATAAAGGCTAAAAATACTCTTTAAATTTGACCTTTTTAATACATAAATCCAAAAAGAAATTATATTAATCAAAATTTGATGATGAACAAAAAAACTAAATTCTGAAAACTGAAGGGAGGCTTATCAAATGACATTAGCTACATTAAAACATACAAATTAAGACTAATTTTTTCCAATTTGACCTTTTTAATACATAAATCCCCCAAAAAATTATATTAATACAATTTTGATGATTAACAAAAAAATATTAAATTCTGAAAACTGAAAAGAAACTTATCAAATGATATTAGCTGCATTAAAAGTTAAAACTTGAAACAAACAAATTCATACTTTAATTCTTTCATAAACTGATTTTTAAAATTCAAAATTATGTATAACAGTTTGTTCTTAAGAACAAGATTGCTTCAATCAAGTCCTCTTTCGTTACTGCTCTCAAATCAGATTTTATGATTTTAAGTGCTGAAAATAAACGTTCCACACTAACTTGAGTAGAGGGTAATGCAAGAACAAGTTGTGTGACATCTCATATAATTTCAGGGTACTTAACTATTGCATCTTGTACTGACATCTTTGACTGACGATTAAATTTTTTAACTTCACTAAGAGATTCCCATACGGCTAACTTGAATTTAGTCAAGGTACTAAGAGGACCACCATGTGGCACATCATTTTCAAATCCTGATCGAGAACATTTTTCTTTTGCACCATGTTGTTTGTCAATGATTTTTTCAAAGTCAAATTCATTATCAGAAGTGGTAGTAGATGATGATGGAATGTTTTCATTTTCCTGTTCTGGACATTCTTGAGACTCTCATTCTAACTGCTATATCATATACAGCATTCATTGCTTTGCTTTGTTGTTCATCTGTTAAAAAACATCTGTACTTAGGATCAAGATAAATGCCAGCTAACATTACATCATTTTCCAGTAAACGATTTTCTCTCGCTTCCATGGAGGTCTTGATACCTTTAGCTATGGTACCCCCTGTCTTAGAAAGGCAGTAGATCAGAGACTTCATTCCTTGAAAAACTGGCCAGGAGTCAAGTCTTCACCTTGAATTGTCTTTGTAGTGATATATGGTTGGTAAAGCAAACTTTTAAGTTTCTTCACTTGGTCCCACATTATTTCTGATAGTGTAACTTCTGGATTCACCATTTCAATAAGTACAGGTTTTAGTTCTAATAAGCACTCTATCATCATATATGTCAGGGGTGCTCAGACTTCGGAGACCTTAGGGCAAAATTTGCTAACTATTATCTTTGGCGGGCACAAACACCAAAATTTTCCCCTAATTTATGAACTAAAAATAATGATTATGATTAGCTTTAAAATGCCTTTCAACATTATATTTTTTGGCAACAGCTAGAGTAGATTGGCATATTAAGCATATACATTTAGAATTTATGTTTGAGAAAAAGTAAATATCTTCCCATTCACTTTGAAAATTATACATCCTTATAGTCTTATCACTGGTTCGTGTCGCCATTATGAAGCCCTGTCAATAAAAATAAAATTAAATAATGTAATTTTAAAAAAAAATATTTTGCGATCTAGCCACTAATATCAGAGGCTGAACTTTTACCACTTGAAACTTCAAAATGGACACGCTGCCGGTCGAAATAATGCTAAACTTTTAATACTAAATGTGAAAACGTCAAATTACGTAATAAACGACTAAAAAATAGACACATTTCATGTTCGCATCCACACACAAGGTCACGCTGTGGAGGGTGAACCCTTTCCCCTTTTAGTTCTCAGCCCTTTCCCCCTAGCCTTGATTATTATTATTTATATATTAAATTTCTTTGATTTTTGAATGAAATATTTGTTATAGAAAGTATTTTAATGGTTCTCTCTCTCTTTCCAGCAAACAAATAATGAATAAGATGATAACTGTTATAAGAAATTAGAAAGATAGTAGTAAACTATTAAGCATTAAGATAATAAATAATAAACATTAAGTACTAAAGTATTAATATTAGCAAAGAAATAGTTATAAGATATGTTAATGTTAATATTTTAATGAATGAAAAGACTAAACAATAAGTTATATAAAGAAATGTTAAACTTGTAAACAAGGAATGAGGAATAAAACAGTTTTATTAAATTAGTATGGGAAAAAGAGTGAGAGTTGGACAGTCGCTTGTAAAACCCTGTTAGTAAATGAATAATAAAGTACTGAGTTAAGTATTAACAAACAAACAAACAAATGAAAAGAAGAATAAACAAATTTAGTAAAAGAGACGCTTCTGAGGTTTAAAAGTGTCGGCGTGTGTGTCAAAACTCGAGTTTTGAGAAGTGGTCGGAACCAATTGGCGCATGTGTGGAAATATAAATAATAAAAAATATAGTTTAAGAGGGTAATTTGACAAGAGAAAATAAAGAACATAACAGAGGAAACTAAAGTCAGGCTGGATTTGTCTGAGGCTGAAGACCGTTATTGGACCAAGGGAACTTTAAGTTCTGTTAGGAAGGGGATGCCGGAGATAGGGAACCACTAATAGAAGGAAGCTATTCTGGCAAGTAAGACTGTTGGTGGCAGGAGCCAGCAGTCGTGGAATCGGGGTCTGGGCAGCGAGCCTGGATCCAACAACCCTTCAAGGTAAGCAGCCTGGTTTCGTGGGTCTTAAACAAAAGAAAAATTCTTATTCGTGGTGCCGTTAGGTTATCCGAATCCCACCACATAAAATAAGTGGCGCCCGAACAGGGACTTCCACTCAGAAAAGTGGGTTGTTTCCTGGTTGGGTTGTATAGAAGAAGAGTGAAAGAGTAGTTGTAGGTTGGGTGTAGTAGTAATAGAGTAGAAGTGAAGTAGGGTAGCATCTTTAGAGATGCCTACCAAGGAGGAGTTAGAAAGGAGGTTGAGGGAGATAGAGGAGGCATTAGAGGTAGAAAAGGCTAGGAACCATCAGTTAGAGTTACAGAAGGCAGAATTAGAGAATGTTTTGGGGAAATTGCAGAGTAGATTAGAGGAACAGAGTAAAGAATTAGTAGTTTGTCGTCAAGAGATGGAAGAAAGAATGATTGAGAGTAAGAAAGAGATGGATGATGGGTTAAAGGCAATGGTTAAGAGAATGAGTGAGTTGGAGGGCAAGCTTGATGGGAAAGTGAAAAAGGAAGGGAAGGGGGTTTTGAAGGGGAAAATAGTAAGGGTGTTGGTAGTAAGAAAGGGGCACATCTAAAGGATGTAGCAGTAGGGGGCCTGGAAGGAGAAGGGAGTGAAAGCGTGAGTGAGGGGAAAGAAGAAAGACCTTACAAGGTGATGGTGCATTCCACCCCTAAGGAGGGTAAGAAGAAGCTTGAGGGTGAGGATCAGAGGGAGAAAGGTAAGAGGATGGAAGGGCAGGCTAAGAGGGGCAAGGCGGGAATGAAGGGGGCTCGGAGGGCATCTGGTAAGAGGGCTTCTCGGAAGGTTCAACGCTGCGTTAGTGCAGATGACTCCCTCTATTCCAGCATTGAGGACAGTATGTATGAGAGTGAGAGTGAGACTGAAACTGAGAGTGATACGAGTGAGGGTGTAAGAGTGCATAAGGGAATCTTAATTAGGGAGATTCCGAAGGTTGCAAAATTTAATGTTTATAGTGGGAGAGATGTACAAGAGTTTTTGAAAGAGTATGAACGTTATTGTAAGAGCAAGTATCCAGACGCTCCTGAGTATTGGGTGAAAGAGATGGGTGACTGTTTGGAAGGTAGGTTGCTAGAGTTTTACAATGTTGTTGTAAATTCAGGAGTGCCTGTGAAGTATGAGGTGTTAAGGGAGAGATTGGTGGAGCAAGTGTTAAGAATAAGAGGGGGTGTGAAATATCGAAAGAAGGATGATTTTGAGAGAGCAAGGATGCAGAAGGGGGAGAGTATTGATTTGTATGCATATAGACTTGAAACTTTGGCGAGAAAGAAATTTGGAGATGATGGGATAGATGAGAATAAAAGGTTGGTAAGAAAGTTGATTGAGACAGTACCTGAGAGTGTGAGAGAGTTTTTGAATGTTAAGAGGAAAGAGTGTGTAAGAGTGAGAGGGACACGTTTGAAGTGGCATGAAATCTTGGAATTGTTAGAGGACCGAGTGTATGAGAGTGTGATTGGGCGTAATAGGGAAGCAGATGTGCGAATGGGGACAGCGATGAGGGAGGAACAAGTACCTGTGTTTCCTAGTTATGCGGACGCATTAAGAAATACTAGGCCAGGTCACCCTCCAGTTAGCCAAGCATCCATGGCCCAAAACCCAATGGAAATGCTGGCTAACTTTGTGAACGAATTCACAAGGGTGTATGGAGGGTCGGCCATGCAACAACCAGGGCCTCCTCCCACATCGGGTCCCAGAATGAATGGTCCGATGCTGGGGCAAACGTATAGAAGGCAAGGGCTTCAAGGCCAGTCAACAATGAATGAGCAAAGAGGGCCAGTGAATGGAGGGAATATGGGGAATGTGAGAGGGTGTGCATATTGCGGTAGAGGGGGACATAGTATAGAGACCTGTAGAAGAAGAGTGGGTGCGTGTTTTGCATGTGGGCAGATGGGACACATGGCGTATGAATGCAGAACACCTGGGTATGAATGTAGGGCATGTGGGAACTTTGGGCATATTGCCCGGTTCTGTCAAGCCCAACAGCAGGGTGCTCCGGCACCGGCGGGAGGGAGTCCTGTCTCTCATGCAGGAAATCGGCCAGTGTCAGCCATGCCAGCTCCTCAACCTCAGAGGCAGGGCCCTCAAGGGGGTGCTGTCACTGGAAATGGCGAGGCTGGTCCCAGTACGGGAAACGCATAGGGCAGGGGCCTCTCATTGGGGTTGGGGTCCCTGCTTCTCTGAATGATGAATGTGTATTTGAGGCATTAGCAGGATGGTGTCAAGTGAATAAGGAAGTGAGAGCGAGTGAGAAAAAGGCAGAGTGTATGGTTATTCCTGTTGAATGGGGAGGGAGTGTATGGAGGGCATTAGTGGATACAGGATGTTCACCTAATTTAATAAGTAAGCAAGGAATTGGATGTTTGTGTAAAGAGAATGAATTAGGAAGAGTGAATTGGGGAGTAACTGGGGAAATTAAAGGGGTTGGGAACATCCCAGTACGAGTGTTGGGAGAGGTGCAGATTAAAGTGAAAGTGATGGGGTGTGAAATGGAAGAATGTGTGCTTTATGTGGTTGATAAGGAGAGTGAAAAGTATGACATGATTCTGGGGTATGAGTTTTTGAAAAAGAATCGATTGGTGATCCATCCTGCTAGACGTATGATTGAGTGGAAAAATGAGTTGGGTAAGTGTGAATTCTATGTGGGGAGAAGTGAATCGGATTGGATGAGGGTAATAAAAGGGTATGAGGTGAGAGCATCTGAGAGTGTAAATCTGGAAAAGGGAACCCCAGCATTGGTGCATGTTGAGTGGCCAGTGAGTGATAATAGAAGAAAAAGGCAGGGAAGCATGATTTTTGTGAATGGTATGGATGCATCCTATAAAGTGAAAAGAGTTGGGCATGTGTATGATGGTATAATTGATGAGAGTAACCCATGGATTTGTGTGCAAGCTAGGGAAGATGGGGGTGCATGGCGAAAGAGAATAAATGAGGGGGATGTGATAGGGAGAGCATATACAGTGATTGAGGAAGTATGTGAGGAGGGAGAAAATGGAATACAAACGGATGAACGAGGGCAAGAATGTGGGGAGGAATGGACGACTGAACAAATCAGAAAGGAGGTGATTGTTGGCGAACAGTTGAGTGAGAGTGAGCGAATGCAGGTGTGGCAGTTGGCAGGGGAGAAAAGGAGCGTATTGGCCCGAGGAGATGATGACCTCCGTTTAACAAAACTACCTCCCTTCAGGATCCAGTTAACGGATGAGACTCCGATCTACCAAAGGCCAAGACGGTTCTCCCCACCAGTAATGAATGAGATAGAAGAGCAGTGTGAGGAATTAGAGAGAATGGGAGTGATTGAACAGAGCACAAGTCCGTGGAATAGTAGAATAGTGCCTGTGCGGAAACCTGATGGAAGGATTCGCTTGTGTGTGGACTATCGAATGGTGAACGAAAGGACAGTGAAAGACAGGTTTCCGATGTGCTTGATAAATGAAAGTGTATACTCTTTGCATGGAAAGAGGGTGTTTAGTAAATTGGACCTATTGAGGGGATATTACCAGATGCCGGTTGAGCCAGAGTCTCGTCCCATAACTGCTTTCTCCACAGCCAGGAATCATTATATGTTCCGTGCTCTCTCGTTCGGACTTACAGCTGCACCTGCTGCATTTCAGAGAGCAATGAATCGTGTTCTTGGTAAGTTTGCAAGGGAAAATGTCATATGTTTTATAGATGACATTTTGATTATGACAGAGACATTTGAGGAGCACCTGAAGATAATGAGAGAGGTACTGCAAGTGTTGGATGAAGTCGGACTACGAGTGAAACCAAGTAAGTGTGAGTGGTTCAGGGAAAGTGTGGCATTTCTGGGGCACAAGGTGAGTTCGAGTGGTATACGAAAGAGTGGGGAGTATATGGAAAAAGTCAGGGAGTTCCCGAAACCTCGGACAGTTCGTGAACTTAAATCTTTTCTGGGACTTGTAGAGTTTCAGAGGAAATTTATAGCGGGCTGCTCTGGGATTTCGAAACCCCTGACCGAAGTGACTGGAATGAAAGGTAGTACTCAGTTGGTGTGGACGGAGAAGATGAATGAAGCATTTGAGCAATTGAGAGTGGAAGCAGCGAAAGATGTGGAGTTGGCTTATCCGGACCTGAGTGAAGGAGCGAGTTTGCTAGAATTGTATACAGATGCGAGTGGATTTTGTATGGGTGGGTGCTTGTGCCAGTTGCAGGGAGAGGAAGGACAGGAAGGAAGGAGAGTAATTGGGTATGTATCTAAAGCATTCAGTAAGGCAGAGCGAAAGTACAGTACAATTGAGAGAGAACTTGCGGCAATGAGGTTTTGTGTGAAAGCTTTCAAGTCATTTTTGTATGGAATGAAATTTATTTTAAAGACTGATCATCAGCCCTTGGTATATATGGAGAGAATGAAAGTTGTGGATGGAAGAATTGCTAGAACTTTGCTTGAGTTGAGTGAGTTTGATTATAAGATTGAGTATGTGCCAGGGGAGAGGAATTGTATGGCTGACCTGATGTCAAGAATACCTGGGGTGAATGAAAGGTGTGAGAAAGAGGTGGTCGACCCTGAGTATTTGCCAGTGGGAATAGTAAAGTTGCATGAAAGTAGGGGGGGTGGCGACAGTTTGTTTGAAAGTGTATGGTATGGGTTGAAAGATTTGAAATTGGATGGGTTAAAAATGAGAATACCAGGGAGTGTGAATGAATTGCGGACCTTGGTTATGAATGAAGCGATTAAGAAACCAGAAAGGATGGGTGTTTGTAAGGTCCGCAATTATGTACGTGAGCTGAAAGCCATGGGGAGCCCGGGTATTTTTCTTTTCAAGAGGTCCTCATGGTGGTCAGCTCATTGTTTAGTGTTGAAGTGTATGTGCATTATGGTATGATTGTCCGATTGTGTATAAAGATGAAAGGATCGAGGAGAAAGGAGCCCTGATTTTGCATTTGCAGTGTATTAGTGGTGTACATTACAATTGGGTGAGTGAAAGGAAGAGGTATAAAAGCATAGTGCCAGGTGAAAATTTGGAAAGGGTTTTGGATGAAGTTAGAGCTGCACAGAGAGAGTCAGAGGGAGAAGGTTGTATGGAAGTAGGTATGTTAGAGGGGCCATGGATGATACGTGACTGTGTGGATGAGGTAGAGCTCAGCCCTTCTGTGGTTCCTGTAAGGGTTCCAGAAGGTCCTATTGAGCTCTACAGGGGTCTTGTGGATACAGGTGCCCAAATCAGTCTGGTGAATGAGCGAGTGTTGTGTGATTTAGATGAAGCGAATGTGCCTGTATCCCGAGAAAGAGTGGGTGTGAGAATACGTGGTATCGGAGGGGGAACAGTCGCGTCACATGAAGCTGTGCAGTTGAGGGTGGGATTAGGTGCATGTAAAGAGGTATGGGAGCACAAGTTCATAGTCTTGAAAGGGGAATCAATGCCCTGGGATTTTCTACTGGGAATTGATTTCCTTGAGAATATGAACTTGAGTGTGGATGTTGGTCAGGGCTCAGTAATGAGAGAAGGAGAACATGTGGTCAGTATGGGAATGTTTCCGAGCACAGGTATAGATGCTGTGTTAGTGGGAGCAATTGAGTTAGAGGTGGAAGACCAGTGTGAAGTGTTGAGAGATGAAGATATTTTAGATATGCAAGAGGGAGATGAGGTGATATGCAAGTTGAGAGAATATGTGTATAATGGTATAGATGTGAGAGAGTGGTCAAAAGAGGTGGAAGAGTATAAAAGGTATGCGAAAAAGTTGGCTGTATGGATGGGAGTGCTATATTATATGAGGGTAAATAAGGTGGGTGAGACAGAGAGTGTGCCAGTGATGACATTTGAGGGTATGGTAGGATTGGTGATTATTACACATAGGATGTATGGGCATGTGGGAAAAAACAAGTTATGGGAATTGATGAAAGGAATGGTTTTCCACCCTAGGCTGGGACTGGTTGTTGCAGAAGTGGCAACTACTTGTGAGAGTTGCCAAAAGCGAAAATACCAGTCCCAGCATAGCCGCCCCCCAGTGCGAAAGATTGAAGTGAAAGAACCGTGGGAGCTTGTGGTGGTTGATATTGTGAGTATGCCGAGAACGAGTAGAGGGAAAGTTGGAATATTAGTAGGGGTCGATCACAAGAGTAAGTTTGTGTATGTTGCTGCGTTAGAGAATAAAACAAGTGAGCATGTTGCGAGAGTGATGAGAGAGAGTATGTTACCAATGATGCTTGGAAGGCCGCGTAAGTGTTTAACAGATAATGGGCCTGAGTTTAGGGGTGCTAGTTTTGAGAGAATGTTGAGTGAGAATGGGATAGAGCATGTTAGAATAACTCCGTATATGTCTGCTTCGAATGGTTTGGCTGAGAGAACGGTGAAAACGATAAGTGAAATGCTGCGTGTATGTATTGGGGAAGGGGCTGAGTGGGATGCTGAGTTGGCAAGAGTTGCCTGGTGCTACAATTCGACATACCACTCAGCCATTCAAACTTCCCCAAGAAGGTATGTGTCTACATTTGGAAGGTTTGTGCAAAAGGATATACGATTAAATGAGAATACATGTGATAGATGGAGAGAGGCTGGTGTGCATTTTCGGTCATTTGGTGTTGGTGAGCTTGTTTTGAAAGAGGTGCATGAGGCTGGAAGAAGGAATGAGTATAAGTTGGCGCAAAAGTTTGAGGGTCCATTTGTGGTGAAAAAGGTATGGGAGAATGGGGTAACGTATGTGATTGAGAGGGAGCAAGAGAATGGACAGTGTGAAGAAGTAAGAGCACATCATCGGCAGTTGCGCAAATGGCGAATACCTCCGGAGTACATCGTATGTCACCCAATGTATGATATGTGTGAGAGGATGGAACAAAAGAAAGCGCTAGAAACCAAGAACATGATGGGAATCCAGGATGAATGGATGGATGCAGATCTGGAGTTCTTGATTGTGTCAAAGCGGGCAAAAAGGAAGAAAAAGGTGAGAAGAAAGGGAATGAAAGGTGAGAAAGCCAGGCAGATAGGTGAAGTATATGAGCTGAAGGATTCCCAGTTGGACTCTGGAACAGCCGCGGGTGAGGCAGAGTTAGAATGGGATGTTCGGGACTTTGGTGGTTCATGGTGCCAGCCTGGTCCATCCGGGGAATTCTCATTTGAGGGTTTTGGGGTCTCAGACCTTGAGGGCCTTTCTTTTCTGGGATTTTCCGAGGGTGGAGGAGAAGGGGAGAAGAAGGGAAATCATCTTCACTCAGAAGTGGAAAGATTGTGTCAGGGAGGGGGCATTAAGAGTGTGGGATTTACAATTCTTGAGAGTGAAAGGGAAAATGTATGTGAGAGAGAAAGGAGTGTAACTGAGCAAAGTATTGTGACCTTAATGGAAAGTGTGAGGGATGAATGGGGAGTAGATAGAGGTGAAGGAAGTATAAATGAAAGAATGAGGGAGAGAATGAATGTGATTGATTTTTGTGAGGAAGTGAGAATGTTATTGCTTGAGATAGAAGAAAATGTGTTGAATAAAAGCTTAGATGTAGAATTAACAAGTAGTATTAGAGAAGATATTAAAAGTAGATGGGTTAGAATGATAGAGAAAGTGCAACAGTGTTTAGGGAGTGGTGATGGTAATGTAGTATAAAGTATTGGTGTAGTGTTCTGTAGGAAAAAAAAAAAAAAAAAATAGTAGTATTGTATGATGTGTGAAAGAGTGAGTGGTTGGAAATTCAACCAGGTGGCAGCCTACATTTTGAGGCCAGAAGCTGGGCTGTGCTTGAAGGAGGAAGGTGCCTGGGTGAGTTCCCAGACCTGCTGATACCTGCCTCTGGTGATTTGCTGCTTTGCAGGTTTCAACCTCATTCCTGGTATTGTAAATAACTATTGTAAATAACTATTGTAAATAACTATTAAAAAATTAAATTGTAGGTATATTTTTTAGTATAACGTAAATTATTAAAGAGAAAGTAATTGTTAGCCAGCTGTTAGTCCTAAATATTGAATGTTTGAATGTTTACTGTATTTGTTAAATATAAAGATTATTAAATAACTGAATTAGAATTTAAATAAATAAATGATTTATAAAGTAAATTTGTAAATATGTTATTCTTATGATAGCCATGTATGTAATTAATGATTTAAAAGATTTAAAATTGAAAACAATTATTTTTGAAAAAAAAAAAAAAAAATTGAAAATTATTTTTTGTAAAAAAAAAAAAAAAAAAAAAAAAAATATATATATATATATATATATTTGAAAATTGAAAAAATTATTTTTGAAAAAAAAGAGGGTATCTATGTAAATAATTTGTTAATAAATATTTGGTATAAAAATTGTAAGGAAAGAAGAGAGAACCATATTAGGGTAATATAGTAGGTGTGTAGGCTATATGGCAAGACAGGTGGAAAGGAGCTTGGGGGGGGGAAGATGTGGAGGGTGAACCCTTTCCCCTTTTAGTTCTCAGCCCTTTCCCCCTGGCCTTGATTATTATTATTTATATATTAAATTTCTTTGATTTTTGAATGAAATATTTGTTATAGAAAGTATTTTAATGGTTCTCTCTCTCTTTCCAGCAAACAAATAATGAATAAGATGATAACTGTTATAAGAAATTAGAAAGATAGTAGTAAACTATTAAGCATTAAGATAATAAATAATAAACATTAAGTACTAAAGTATTAATATTAGCAAAGAAATAGTTATAAGATATGTTAATGTTAATATTTTAATGAATGAAAAGACTAAACAATAAGTTATATAAAGAAATGTTAAACTTGTAAACAAGGAATGAGGAATAAAACAGTTTTATTAAATTAGTATGGGAAAAAGAGTGAGAGTTGGACAGTCGCTTGTAAAACCCTGTTAGTAAATGAATAATAAAGTACTGAGTTAAGTATTAACAAACAAACAAAAAATGAAAAGAAGAATAAACAAATTTAGTAAAAGAGACGCTTCTGAGGTTTAAAAGTGTCGGCGTGTGTGTCAAAACTCGAGTTTTGAGAAGTGGGGGAACCAATTGGCGCATGTGTGGAAATATAAATAATAAAAAATATAGTTTAAGAGGGTAATTTGACAAGAGAAAATAAAGAACATAACAGAGGAAACTAAAGTCAGGCTGGATTTGTCTGAGGCTGAAGACCGTTATTGGACCAAGGGAACTTTAAGTTCTGTTAGGAAGGGGATGCCGGAGATAGGAACCACTAATAGAAGGAAGCTATTCTGGCAAGTAAGAACTGTTGGTGGCAGGAGCCAGCAGTCGTGGAATCGGGGTCTGGGCAGCGAGCCTGGATCCAACAACCCTTCAAGGTAAGCAGCCTGGTTTCGTGGGGGTCTTAAACAAAAGAAAAATTCTTATTCATGGTGCCGTTAGGTTAATCCGAATCCCACCACAACGCGGACAGGTCAAACGCGGAACTAAATATCGATCCGCCCACTCATCTTTATAAAATCAATAAAAATTCGAAAAGACACAGAAAGCCTAGCGAGTCGTTTCTAAAATGCCTTCTGATTGGTTGTATTTTCACGAAACACCCAATCAGCCAACTCGATTCATTATATCCGTTGAAATAGAATCGTCGCTTTAAGCGACACAGAAATTGGCGGAGCAAAGCAATGGTTTCAGACATGTTTTAAACATGTATGTGAGCGCTCTGCTCGCATGTAAAAAATTCATTTCTAGTAATTTTTATATTGCCAGTTAAGATTTCATTTAGGCCGGCTATTCCAAAATAAACCAGCGGGCACATTCAAATCCATGGTGGGCACGGGTGTGAGCACCCCTGATATATGTGCTACCCCACCTAGTAGCTTAATCTAAAATTGTTACTTTTCCAGCACGTCGTTTAATTATTTCTTGGCTCTTTAGTTTTCTTGCAGCTACTGCAACCTGCCTCACTTTGCTTATAAGAATGGCTGCGTGTTTATCCGCTAAGCCATCATGAATGGCTAGCTGTAAAGTATGAACACCACAACGCATATGATGGACTCTTGAGAGGCTTGAAATTTCATCCATGATATTATTTAAATCAAGTTCTGCTGCATCATCAGGTTCTAGTTCTGGGGTCTCAGCATTTGAATCAACTGTTTCTATATCATTTTCCTCATCTCTCTCTTGGTCTTCATTTAACTTCTCAATGGTCTTGATCATGTTGGAGGCATTATCAGTTACAATACACAATACACAGTCTTTTTCTATTTCATACTCTTGTAGAACATCTTTCACAAGCCCATGAAGGTACTCGCTTGTATGTTGGGCTTGCGTATCCCGCACTGCTAATGTATGGGTAATGGTTTTATTGTTGCCATCAGCAAATCTAACATTGATTGCAAAGTAGTTTGTTCTTAAATGTGTGCAACTATCCATTTTTAAAAATACAAAACGTCCTTGTAAATTATTTTTTAAAGCGCATTTTTCTTCGTTTGCCTTTTCTACTACCAAACGTCGAATACTATTTCTATGTAAACCAACTTTGAATTTTTGAGCCATTCCTCCTAATAAACCAAGCATGGCTGGCTTATAAAAGACAGACAGAGGTAAAGAATTATTTACCACTAACTCAATAATGTGATTCTTGAACTGATCTGCTGTCATGGACACAGTGACTGTTTGACTAACAAAATATTTAGTAAGATTTGGTTGACTTACTTGACTAGAAGTACTGGCAGATTTAAGTATTTGCCTCTCTTCATTCTCTTCTATAATCTTGAACACTTCAGGATGGTTACAACTTATGTAACACCTCAAATTGAATGCTCTTGTTGGTGTACTAATTTTTGCTCCACATGTCAAAATATTTCCATCAGCATCAGTCACTTCGCAAGTGCAAACATAGTATTTATCATCTTCAGTGGTAGTAAAATATTCGAATACAATAGACTTTTCTCTAGATCCTTTAAGTTTATTCATTATTGAGGGCTTAAAAAAATTTATTTATGTATAAATGATAAATGCTTATTGTTTAGTCTTAGTTTAGTTAATGATATATGATTTTGGAGCTATAATTAATAATTATATTACAAATATTGACGTTTCTGAAAAAAATAAATATGCATTTTCAATAAAAACTATATATTAAGTTAGGTAAAGTACTAAAGTTGGGTTAGGTAAGATAAAGTTGCATTAGGTTTATTATGAATGGGCAAGGTAACTGGAGCCATGGAGCTGGCGTTTTTTAATGGCTCCGACTCCGGCTCCACCCAAAAACCACCACTCCTCCGACTCCACACCCCTGACCATCAGACAACTGATTTTTTTAACACTGAATGGGGGTGTAGCCTTACTGATGCGTGGTAAATAATTATACAAAGTCAATATCTCCATAAATATGATTGACTGAAATTTTTTTTACTTAAAGGAAAGGTTTTATTTATTATTTTCTACGCATTGCAATAATTTTTATTAGAAACTGAGGTGAGGGGGATATTGTATACAATTACCGCCTATATAACTGAAGCAAAGAATATACACTATATAATAAAAGGCATAAGAAAGTAGACAAACCTAGTGTGGGACCTTTGAGGTTACCATCTGAAAATGTAGTTTCTGATGCTTTGTGTATGGAGGAGTGCTTTGCCAACTCTTTTTCATCAGTTTATAGAGCAATGGTACCAGATGACCCAGCACATCATCAGACATTTATTGGTGATCTCAACAATGTATTTTTTTCATGTGATGATGTTAAGGAGATATTGGGTCAATTAGATGTTTCAAAGACTATGGGCCCTGACAAGTTACAGCTGCTGCTTCTGAAATCTTGCTCTTTGGTCCTTGCTTTGCCATTGTATAGGATATTCAGAGCAGTGATGTAGTCGAGACCACCAAGTCTGAGACTGAGACCTGATCCTGTGAGACCAAGATCAAGACTGAGATCGAGACCAAGATCGAGACCAAGCTCATGCCTTTTCAATTTGCTTTACACTACTATGGAAATTAGACTATGTTAAGTATATTAATAAACTAATAACTACTTTTTCAGATGTAGTGTGTTGAATGCAAAAAGTGTAGCCTATGAATTAACAAATGAATATATATATATACACACATTGTTGGGCACTAAAGCGTTAATCCGATAACAGTTAATTAACGAAGTTAACTTTTTTTAACGGACTATTAACTGAAGTTAATTTCCATTTATCGTTATCGGACCAGTTAACTTCTGATAACTCGATATTTAGTCTGTTAACCCTTTAAGGACTGAAGATGCCAATTGCTAACGTTTCAAATACACGCATTCATAACTTAACCCTACAAAAAATTAAGGGCTAAAGTCCGTTAACACGTTAACTCCACTGGCTGCGCAGGTTCGACAGCGACCAAACTGTCTCTGTCAGGGCCGCCATGGAGGACGAGATCGAGAGAGCACTGAGGAACCGGAACGTTGACAGTCCCACCAGCTCTAGCGACAGCAGCATGCCTGACGACCTCTTCGCTGGGTGGACGGCCGGTGGCTCAAGTACCAGTGTCAAGCAGAAGGCCAAGAGACTTGTCGACACTTGGCTGGACACTGATGGGAAGGTAGACATGGCTGACTCTGACTTCATGGGGGAGCAGATCTTCAACCTCTTCCTGAAGTACAATACGCCAATTCCGTCCTCTGCGCAGTGGAACGGCTCTTCTCTCTCGGCAAGGACATCCTGAGGCCCAAGAGGTCAAGTCTGGCAGTTGGGCCTAACTTTGAGAAGTTGGTCTTTCTGAAGGGCAACCAGCACATTGTGTCAGTCTTTAATAAATGTGCCTAAAATTTAATTTTACCTTTCAGTTCCCGCCATAATAATTCTGGTAAATTAAAATTTAGTTAATGGTTAGTGGTTACAAGGGTTTCAAAACATGTAATCAGTACATTTTTTATTAAAAATTAAAAAAAAGTTAAGCAAAAAAGTTGCAAAACTTGATAAAAATATAGTTAAATACCTATTTATTGTTGGATTTTGCATAAATAAACATTTTCTATGGGTTTTAAAGCTTTTTTCCTTGATTTTTTAAAATGTTAGTAAAGAAATAGTTATCATTAACTTCCGTTAACTTTGTAGTAAAATTATTGGATTATCGTTATCGGAGTTAAAAATTAGGGTTAACGGATTATCATTATCGAAGTTAACTTTTTGGTTAACGGTGCCCACCACTGTATATACACGTACTTTTTATTTATTTACTTCTTTTATATCTGTTACAGAAGGTTTAATGAACATACCCACTACCCAGTTTGACTTGTGCATTTATTTAAAGCATGATAGGTGCTCATTACACTTAAGGAACATCAGCATGCTCAGAAGATCTGCTGAAGTTCGACTTCTGTGGGGCCTCATTATTATGCCTCCATGGCTAAATACACGCTCAATTGGAGCACTAGAGGCAGGCACTGTTAAAACAGTCATGGCAATATTGGCCAGTGATGGGAATTTATCCCTTTTCAGGTGCCAAAACTTTATTGGAGAGCAGTTGTCTAAAATATGAGATTCATCGATCTCTAAGAGGTACCGTCGCAACTGTTCCCTGCGGTTCAAAATCTTCCCAGTTTCAACGTTCTTCTGCTTGGACCGATAGCTTTGATATTTTGCCATTAGTCTCGGAACTTTGGTTTGACTCTGTTTTATTTCGTCATCGCTGCTGAGAGAATGAGCGCTGTCTCTCTGTATCTGCTCATTCTCCGTGCTTGAGTTTCCTGTATAGCATACTTATATATATAATATATATAATTCTCTATTTAGTGTTCCCATTTTCAATAAAATTAATCTGACAGGGGTGGGGAAATTTTTTGTAGCGCTAACCTAAAAAAATCCAGACCCACATCCCCCTGCAAGACAAACGTGGCAACTCAAAACAGGGTGACTGATTAGTAAATACCTAGAGTCCCTTACTTTTACAAACTTTCATAAACATTCTGAATTGTGTCTGTTCAACCAAGCCACCATCATGAGTATGCCAATAACATGTATTTTTCATTGAGGTCTCGAAAGGTCTCGGGGAGAAAAACTGAGACCGCGTCTGTCGAGACCGAGATCTAAATAGCGGAGATCGAGATCGAGATCTGCAAATTGGGTCTCGAGACCGATCTCGAGACCTACATCACTGATTCAGAGCCTCTATTGATGAAGGGCTTCTGCCACCTTCTAGGAAGAGATCTCTTGTGGTCCCTATTTTTAAAAAGGGGGCATGACACAATCCACTCAATTACAGACCAGTAACTTAACATCTGTTTGTTGTAAATCATGAGAGAATTATTGTGAAGGTCATTTCAGGTTACTTGGAGGCTAACTTTATATTGTCTGCTGAACAATTTGGATTCAGGGCAGGTAGATCAACTGAGGACCAAACCAATTAGGTACTGCTAACCAACGAAAGACCTATCCTAGGGTCTTTGTTGGTCTGAAACATTATAACATTATAACAACCTATAATGATATTACCAAGTGGGTGGATGAGGGATCTTCAGTAGATCTTATGCTATTTGACTTTGCAAAAGCATTTGATGTAGTTTGCCATACCATAGTGCTGGGTAATTATTCATTTTAGTGCTCCCTCTTTTTTCTGGTATTTTTTGGTGTGGTTTGTTCAAATCTGAGCTTCGTTTCTTTGGGAAATGAGCCATTTTTGAGAAATTATACTATTCCGATTGTCAATAAAGTTACCAAGAACTGAGTAAAATCTAGTATCTGTATCGAGGGGTTGAATGGGAGGTCTATAAACCAGGGTTGTGGAGTTGGTCCAAAATTTTCCGACTCCGACTCCACACATTGTCAAAAATCTAAAAATCCGACTCCGACTCCTCACATTTTAAATATACGACTAAGACTCCTCTAGTGTTTCACTCTATAATTATCATAATAATAAGACATTTCATCACCACCACACTAAATATGAAATTTTATATTTTATATTTTATATTTAAATAAATATTAATTGTATATTCTGAAAATGTAAAAAAAAAATATTAAAAAAACTTAATCTAGGGGCTATCAATGAATAAGGTTTATTGACCAAAAAAACTAAATAACCTAAATATTAGTATTTAGGATTTAGAAATTAAGGGTGACACAGGACAGAAATTGGAGTTGGAGTCGGAAGTTTTTTACCGACTCCGCCCTGAAACGTGTGACTCCACGACTCCGACTCCACAACCCTGCTATAAACAACAAAATTAAAACTAATACTAAGGTCCCAAAGTCAGAGAGCTATGCAAGAAGATCACCAGTAGAGCATTCCTTACAAAACGATATTGATGATCTGAAAGAAGACCCTCTTGTTGGAATGTTTTCCTGGAGACATCTTCATAATATGTGCTTGTAATGTTCTAGAATGATCACCAGTTGATTGAGAATACAGTCATTTGAGTGATACAGTGATAGCATTGGGTAACTGCTGATTGATCCATATGACAGTTGATCACAGTACTGATTGATTGAGTCTCCAGTGAGCTATATATATATATATATATATATATATATATAATATTATATAATGAGGGGTCGCACGTCTTATGGTACCTAAACACCACCACCCCACAGGCAGAAACGTGTTTTTGATGGATATCACTATTTTCACCCTTCCTCTATCGTATGGTTTGGGTTATAATGACCTTACAACACTAGAAGTATGGTCGAAAACCTTATGAAGTGAACTACTTTTTTCACCTCTATCACCAGCCAAAAGTTCAACCAGAGTTTGGCATAATAAGAAAATCAAGAAATTAAAAAAAATATATATAAAATATGAAAATCTATTCCAAAAATTCATCAACATCTTCATTAGCATACTTAGAACTCTAATTTAGCCAAAAATGAACATTCTAGCTCAATTAATAACGGATACTATTGCCAGAATATTGCTGAACTTTGGAGGTGTTTTCTGACTAATTTTAATTTTGGCGCTTAGCAGTGGTGGGCACCGTAACCAAAAAGTTACTTCGTTAACCGCTAATCCGTTAACCGTTAATTCGTTAAACATGTAACGGAAGTTACCGATAAACTGTTAACGTTAACTTTTATTATGAAAAAAATGAAAAACACAATATATATATATAATTTAATTTTCCCTCTTCTCATTCTCCATTTTGTCCATGAGATGCATGTTGCCCTTCATGAAAATTAGCATATCAAAGTTTTCATCAGACAGGGATGATCTCTCGGCCCTCAGGATGTCCTTGCCCATAGAGAACAAACGCTCCACTGCAGCACTGGAGGGGATGGCTGTGTTGAACTTGATGAACAAGTCCACCAACACTTGCTCATCCAAGAAGGCAGCATCTGTCAGCAAGTCCTTGGAGTTGGTCTCCAGCCAGGTCTTGACCAAGTTCTGGGCCTTGCCCTTGAGTGACCTGTGGCTTCTGCTACTCTCTTTTGTCTGGATGACAGCACTGAAGAAGTCATCCTCCTCCTCCTCGTTGTTGACATGAGAATTGAAATCTTACCTGATCAGTTTTATGGTTCTTGAAATGTATCAAGGAGACTACTAATAAGGTACTCACAGACATATTATAAATATACATGACTTACTTGACAACGATTATTTTTAAATATTCACTAGCACAAACATGTTGCACAAGAGACAGACTGCAAATGAAATGAATGTAGTTATTTGTTGTAATTGTTACATATACATTATTGAAAGTGCCTTAAAATGCTCGTGATATTTCTTGAAAAAAGTTGAAACATTCAACTCAAATGGCAAATCTTTCCGCCTGATTTTACAGTCGACCATGTTTTGCTCAAACCAATGCCATAAATAACTATTAACAGTGGCGGATTAATTGCGCACCTGCTCAGCACTGAAAATAATAGAAACTTTTGAACGTTTATTTATGAATTTTTTGGGTTAATGGACTTGAGTTAACGGAAGTTAAATGTAATGGAAGTTAATTAGTCCGATAATGATTTTCAAAGTTAACTTAAAAGTTAAATCGTTAATGAAAAAGTTAACTTCGTTAATTAACGATTAATGGATTAATGGTTTGTGCCCAGCTTTGGCGCTTAGGTACCGTTAGACGTGGGACCCCTCATATATATATATATATAATATATATATATAAAATTACACTAACCCACAAGGAAATAAATATAAAATTAATTATAAAACAGTGTTTAAAAAGGCTAATTAATTTTGGCTGGTCACAACCAAGCCCTTTTCAAAGCCATAAACCAATGGTGGCCAAACCCTGGCTCATGAGCCACATGCGGCTCACAAGACAATTTTGGTTTTTATTGTATTTATCATAAAAGACAAAATTCATAATACAAATATAATTTTTTTTTCATATAATAAAAAAAAAGATGAAAAAAAAAAAAAAGGAAAAATTAAATTGACAATAAAATGTGTCATGCGTACGACAATTTCTTTTGTGTGACAGGCACTAAGTGGGATAATTATATAATTAACACCAATCGTCACTCACCAGTGTCCAGTACCCCTTGAGCTACCTTGCAGGCCGAGTATACTAACAAATGAGTGTGTTTTAAAATTGGCTTCTTAGATCAAATAGTGGCTATTTTTCTCAGCTACACAAATGAAAGTTATACAACCCCTTAGTTGATTAAAATGACTGAGTAGACAAAGTGTAAGAAACGGAAATATGAAGAAGAAAATAGAGTTTTTAAACAGGAGTGGGAGAAGAGCTTTGCCTTTACTGTTAAGGGTGGGAAACCTGTCTCTTATCTGCCACATGGCACTCAATCACTTTAAAGCCAGTAACTTAAAGCATCATCATGAAACTAACCATAAAAATTTTATTATGGAATTTCCTCCCAAATCAGAATTGCGGAAGACTAAGTTAACATTGTTGAAACCTCGACTAGTTGCCCAACAAACTGTACTTTCATCATTGTGTAAGACAGCTGACTTAACTATTGAAGCTAGTTTTGTTATGGCATGGAATATTGCTTGTGCTCAACTTCCCTACAGTAGTGGAGAATTTATGAAGAAGAATATTGCCGATGCTACTGCAATTCTCACTCCAGATAATGCAAAGCTTCGAGAACAAATAGCAAGTATTTCTATTTCCCACCACATTACAGAGAGACGTATTTCCCAGATCAGTGCTGAAATTACATGCTCATTGCAGAGTGATTTGAAGAATTCTGTTGCATTCAGTTTGGCCCTCAATGAATCCACAGATATTAAAGATAACCCTCAACTAGCAATATTTGTTTGTTATGTTACTGGCGATGGAAATGTGAAAGTAGAACTCTTGGACTTAATGACCCTAAGAGAAACCACCAGAGGGGTTGACATAAAGAACACACTTGATGAGGCATTATCAAATGCTCAAGTAAGGTACCATTGAATAAACTTGTCAGTGTTGCAACAGATGGAGCACCAGCTATGGTAGGACAAACTGTAGGCCTAGTTGCAGGGTTGGCACTAGTGGGCCCAGCCCGAAAAAACCCACCCGGGTTTTTTCAAAAAAAAAAAAAAAACCACTTGTGGGTTTTTTCATGAAACTTAAGAAGTGCATATGCAATTATTTTTAAAAATTGTCATATAGGCGCCTATAATGATTTTACATGCAAAGCAAGCAAACATGAGTCAACAAATAGACCTACAGGTATAACTCTTTGGGTGAGGTAGCAGGTTATAGAGTGTAGACATCAGCCAATCAGTGTGTTATACATCCTGATTCTTCAGTCAACTGCATCTTCAAGGAATTTTCTACTTCATGGATTGTATTTAAAAGTGGACCAGACAAATTTCGACGGGAAGGTGGAGTGTAGCCTGGTCTTAGAGTCTCTATCATTTCAATAAAATACTTAGACTCTGCACATAGAAATGGAATATTATTTGCATAAAAGAATTTGGCTATTTTGTTATCAATGACATTTTTCTGCAAAGTTGTTGTTGTCATGCCAAAATCGCTTACTTTCTTTTGAATTTTTCTTTTTTCATCTGTAATTGTGTCAGTGGTGGTGAGGATGAGTCTGGATCATCTGAGAGGTCTATGTCATGGCAGTATGAAGATGATGTACTGGCAGTATTGTCAGTCTTGTTTCTTGATTCCATGTGTTTCAAACATTTCATTAAATGCATTTTTATTTGCTCTATTTTATTACTTATTTCATTACTGCAATGTTTGCATCTAACTTTACTAGTTCCATCAATAATATTGACTTCACTCCATTCATGCCCTGATTTTCTTCCTGATCCAAAGGTCTTTGGCATTATTTAATGCAGTTATAACTTCAAACAGACTAATTCTGTAGGCTAGCAGTAAAGATAAATATGCTGTTGCCAGTTTGTTTTATTTAACTGTGAAATAAAAGAAAAAATATTCAGTAATATGAATTAAATGGATATAACTAGCTGAATTAAGTTCCCTTTGGGAGCTGTAATTCATCTACTTCCAGCAGAAGACACAGGGGCCTGTCTTCCATAGGAAGTATAGCCTAACAAATAGGATAATTTACCACACCAAATTTAGTTCAAATTGGTCCATGTTTTCCAAATTTTGTTGTGAAGCTCAATCTGAGAAAATAATAACTTTTTATGCTTAATTGCCTGGAAGGCAACCTTTTTGCTAAAAACAAGACAAATGTTATATTAATAGTGTACAGTACAGTACAGTATTATTATAAAAATAAGAATAGGTAGGTCTAATATGAACTACCATATGGACATATGAAAAAAACCAATTTTACCCGGTTTTTTTCGGGTTTTAGGTGAAAAAACCTGAAAAAACCCACCTGGGTTCGGCTTTTTCAAAAAAAGTGGGTTTCTTGCCAACCCTGCCTAGTTGGGCTCTTGACATGTGATCTCAAGTATCCTGTGTGTCTCTTTATTCACTGTATCATTCACCATGGTCATTTGGTAAGCAAGTACTTTAGGTATGACAGTGTTATGAGATGTGTTCTAAAAATTGTGATTTCATTCGTTCAAATGCAAAAATGCACCAAGCATTTAGAAATTTTATTGAGGAGCTGGATCTTCAAGACAAGCCAGATGACCTTTCATTCTACTGTATTGTAAGGTTGTTGTCAACTAGTAATCTCCTGAATAGGTTTGTTGCACTGTTGGAGCCTATCATTAATTTCTTGAAAGAAAAGGGAAAGTCATACCCACAACTAGAAGATCATGAATGGGTGCACCCAGTGCAGGATCTGATGTTTTTTACTGATGTAATACAACACCTTCAAAATCTAAATTTGGCACTTCAGGGAAAGGATAAGGTCATTTCTGACCTTACACAGACAGTCTTCAGTTTCCAGAATAAAATAAAGCTCTTCCAAAAAGATCTAGTAACAAAAAAATTTGACCACTTTCCCCACCTGAAAAACTGAGCAAACACTTTTCCTGATATTGTAATAAAAGATAGTAAATTGGAGGAATACAAAGGTAAATTAGAAGGACTAATTGATAATTTTCAGTTCAGGTTTGATGAACTAGAGAAGCTAAAACCATGCTTCAAATTTTTTGTAAATCCTTTCATGATTGATGTCGTCAATGATGGCTGTCCTGCTACCACACCTTTTGTTACGGAAGCTGCTTCAATACAAACAGAACTTTTGGAGCTACAGGAGGACGTGAGTTTAAAGTTGATACATAAAAGCTTATCTGCAGTTGAGTTTTGGAAGCAAGTACCAGAGACAAAGTATCCTCACCTCAGGAAAACCAGTTTCTGACTTATCTCAGTTTTTGGGACAACTTATTGCTGTGAAGCACTCTTCTCAGTAATAAAGTTTGTAAAGTCAAAACAATGCTGCCCTCACTAATGAACACCTGATTGAGTTTCTTCATACTGCCTTAATATCACATCAGCCAGACTTTAAAGCATTAACAGCCAAAATGAAGACCCAAACTAAGCCTTCTACAAGCAGTAATTAAACAATTTAATAATGTGAGTATAACTATATCTATGTTTTTAATAATTAAATTCTTTTTAAAATGTTTTGTGGCTCTTGTATATCTGAAAAACGTCGTATGTGGCTCTTGGGTCCAGGAAACTTGGCCACCCCTGCCATAAGCTAATTAAAATATCTAAAAAAGTTATAAAACTTCGTCCTGTGGAAGAGCTAAGGTAAAAATGACTGTGTGAAGGCATAAACATGGACAGAGAGATGGTAGCTATTGTATGTCTGGCAGTTGGCAAAAGCAAACTGTTGCCCAGATTTCAAACCTTTGAGATAAGAAATCTATAAAAATCAATCCTTTACATCTGGCAGCTGGTCATGACCTGAAATTGCCCTAAAATATTTTAAAATATTAAAAATAAAGCTATCCATACTGTAGGACAACTTAATATTGGAAATGGTGTTTTTTGCCAAAATATAAAATGCCTCGTATATTTGTCTCTGTTCCTGGTCCCTGACCTTTATGATAGGTTTAGAATCCTGGAAGTTAAAAATATGATTATGCTGTTCCCTATGCTGAACTAGGCTACTATAAGTATTACCCGATCTCAGGTCACATTTGTGGGAATTAATCCTTCTCTGAAAATCAGTTGTCTCCCTGATGTATTTTTGAGGGTAGCCTCCACATGGGATTTCATAAACTACACCAGAATTATTGGAGGCTTTAGTAATAGGATGATGAATGAACAAAGACAATTTATTTGGCACAATGGAGACCGACCAACTTAATCTGCTTTGGTAAGAATGAAGAAAGCCCTTTGTTAACCTCAAAGGGCACTGTCAGGAATGAAACTTCTTTATTCTGGTTCCCAGTTTTGAGGAAAAGAAAGATCTAGTGGTGAAATAAGCTTTATCAATGAACAATTTGGAATAACCCAAACCTCTAAATATACTTTTAATATGTAAAACTTCATCGTCAAGATAAATGGGTCACACATCCTGAAAGCTCTCAAAAAGACTGGAAATAACACCTTTCTTAGTACAAAGAGAATGATTGGAAAAAGCATGGTTGTAGCTGTCTGAATGCATAGGCTTTCTAAATACTTTGAAAGATCTTTAGTTGGGATCTCTTAAAATAAGAACATCAAAAAATGAGAGAGCTCCACTATTTTCAACTTCATACGTAAACTGTATTGAGGGTACAAAACTATTAAGAACTCCCACCAGCTCATCCAGATCCACATGAGATTCCAAAATAACACCTGTGTCATCAATGTAACAGAACTAATTGATCCTTGGCACCAAAGATTCTGGCAAAATAAATGCAAAAATCTTCACTTTTTTCTATGTGAAAATATGATAATAAAAACCCACTCTAGTAGACAGTTTATTTCCACAACAGTTTCGATGCCCACTGGCATCCTCTTTGGGTGGATACAGAAAAACAAAAAACGTTTTTCTGTATCCACTCGAAGAGGATACCAGTGGGCATTGAAACTGTTGTGGAAATAAACTCTGTCTACTAGAGTAGGTTTTTATTATCATATTCTGGCAAAAAATTAACTTCAAAAAATTCCATAAAAATATTAGCTAAAATTGGAGAGAGCGAAGGGCCCATAGGTAAAACTGTCCTCTGTCTAAAAAATGACAATTTTTCCGAAGATTTATGGAAATTTAAGCTTGCAGTTATACTTTGTACATTACTGGTAGAAGGGTGACAATATGCATGGCAATAAGTAGGTCACAATAATTTTTATCTAGTATTGTAATATGATTATTTGTGGATTAACTGAACAAATACTGTCTATTTATTGCTAAAAAATGAATTTCCCATTTATCTAGCTACTTTTTAGCATATGTAACACATTCATACATGAATATTTGTTTACCAAAAATTATCTTTAAGCATCTAGTCTAGAGATGCTGCGATTGGGCTTCATTAAGGCAAGATGTGTGAGCCCCTTGCATTATTTCACCAAACTTCTAAAATTCATTTGCATTTTCTTCATAGTTGAATTACCCACTGAAGTTGCTAGAAAAACACCTATATTTTGATAAAATGTTGAAATGTCCAACAAATTTTGGAACTTTGCCATAATTTGGACCCTTTGGGTATTTTCACAAAGATAGATCCCCAAATATGTTGAATTAGTGGGGTCTGAGTGTATTTACATAACCTTGATTTTTGCTTCTGCCCAAATTATTCATTCTGATGAAGGTTGAACTTGTCACTCCACCTTAGACCTACAGTTTAACATAGAATCTGAACCATGCCCCACCAGCAGCCCAGCATCTTAACCACTAGACTACCCAGGGTACCCATTTATCTACCAACCAATTTTTTTACTGTGTAGAAGGATAAACAGCTGGGTTTTGCTGTGTGCCACCTGCCATCACCAGGTATTGATCCTAGGGCCAATGGATTTGTAGTCAGTGATGATAATCACGACACCATGAAGGTGCATATACTGTATATATATAGTATACAGGCAGTCCTCAATGTACGTACATTTGACCTGCAGTCCTGCATACATTTTGCACTGATGTACATTTTATTGAAAAATCATTCAACCTGCATACACCAAAATTCACACCTACGTACATTTGACAAGTTCCTCAGGATCATAGAAGACGATGACCTGAATGCCAAGAGGAGCTCCATGGTTAGAAGAGGTGTAGAGAGGACCACAGCTTGCTACAAGCTGCTCTATGAAGAGAAGAAGAGGAAATCCTCTGTCCAATTCTTCCTGGACAAATTCTTGAGGAAGGAACCTTCAACTCCATTCAAGTTAGCCAGACTCTATACTGAACAGACGCATTTCCTGAGCTCTCTGATATTGCATCTACTTTTGCATATTCTGAGAATTTTACTTTTGGAAAGTTTTGAATTTTATATACTTGCATTTATATTCATGTTGTTATAGTTAGTAATTGAATATTGGTGGTTTTTAGCGATTTAGAAGTTTTCATAGTGTGCTGGCTTAATTTAACAAACTTGTGTCGGTTTAAACTAATTTTTAACTGCACGATGCCATCGCAGAAAGTGTTGTGTGTTAGGTGTAGGGTAAACTGTTGGTATTCGGAATTTAAAGATTATAACGGCAGTCCTATGGCAATTACCAAGAGATCAGTTTGTTTCTTTTGCGAGTTAATGGAGGAAATAGTTGACATAAAACACAGTGTACATGAGGTAACAGAGAGACTTGCAAGACGAACCAATACTAATGTTGAAGACATTAGTAATTTGAAGGGTGAGGTGCATAACCTAGTTTAGGTAGCTTGTTAGGAAGGTTGGACAGAGTTGAGGAAGGGGTTAAGGTTAGTCCGAGAGTAGTAGATGGGGAGGGATTTAGAGAAGTTAAGGGTGGAGCTAGGCTGCGTACGTTAGGTGATAGGAATACTCCCCCTATTGAGGTTTCGAACCCTTTCGCCCATTTGTAAAGGGACGTGAATGAGGGGGAAACTATTTTAATTGGGGACTCTTTAGTGCGCCACATGGACAAAGAGTTCGTTGAATGGCATCCAACCAAGAGGAAGAGGGTCTGTCTCCCAGGCACCAGGGTTGACAGAGTTAAAGACGAAGTGGATAGGATTGACGTTGCCTCCCATCACTCGATGTTGGTGATGATGGTAGGTGGCAATGACTCATATAGGCCTGATACGAGAGTGCCTGACCTTTTGGAGAGAGATAGGGGTTAATTAGGTCCCTGAAGGCGAGGTCAGATAGGTCTTTAGTTCTAGGTATTACCCCTAGGCACGGGTTGGGTCTTAGGATTACATCAAAAACAATATTTTTTAATAATAAATTAGAAGAGATTTGTGCTGAGGAAAATGTACCCTTTGTAAAGCTGTGGTCCAAATTCAGTGATCCTAGCCTTTTTATAAAAGATGGGGGTGCATTTTAATGAAATAGGTAATGCTAGGCTAGGTAGGTTAATAGACGAAAACGTACAAAAGCTGTATAGGTCTAAGCCTTCTTTAAACGTTGTGGGCCCGACGTGAAAAATAGTTTAGAACGCTGGCCAGTGGTAAAAAATAACTTAAACATCTTTTATTGTAATGCGCGTAGTATTAGAAATAAATTAAACGAATTTAAGGCGATAATTTATTCCGGCAACTACAATATAGTTGCTATCACTGAAATGTGGTTAAATACCGTGACTCGGGACTTGTTGGGGGAACTTGATATACCAGGTTTTAAACTCTTTACTAATGATAGGTTACATAGGTTTGGTGGTGGTGTTTTGCTGTACATTTGTAATTCCCTTAGGGCTATTGAGGTTAAGATGGATTTTCCAGCAGCAATTAATGCGATATGCGTTTGAGTTAGGGTGCATAGTATTAGTTTTAATTTTTTGTTGTTTATAGACCTCCCATTCAACCCTTTGACACTGATAGTAGATTTTACTTGCTTCTTGGTAACTTTATTGACAATTGGAATAGTATAATTGTCAGAGACTTTAACTGCCCTAATGTTAATTACGAGACTTTTACTGGTAATGAGGAGGGTTTGAGATTGATTGAGTTCATGGAGGATAATTTTTTATGACATAGTTACCGAACCAACATGCAGTGACAATATTTTAGATTTGGTGACGACGAACGGTGAAAATATAGTCGATAGTTTAGAAATAGGCGAGAGTTTAGGATGTAGTGATCATCAAATTCTTAGGTTTAAGTTATTGATAGAAAACACTAAGGATAGTAACATAATAGAAGTCCCTGATTTTCGTAGGGCTAATTTTGATAGTTTTGCGGATAGGATGAGAGTAGTGGACTGGGATAACTTATTTATGGGTAATGACACAAATTTGCATTGGGAGGCGTTTAAAGAAAGTTTTAGGAATAATGAAAGGGAGTTTATTCCTCGTAGGCCCAAGCACGCTAGAAATCATGGTAGGCCCAAGTGGTGGACTAGGGAAATAGGGATTTCATAAACAAGCGTAATAGAGCATATAGACTTAATAAGCGCAATGGCACGGCAGCTAACTTTAATAGATATATCGAGCTTAGACATCAGGTTAAAAGATCAGTTAGGAATGCTAAGCGTAATTTAGAGATACTTATAGCTGCGGATAGTAAACATAATCCAAAAAAGTTTTTTGAATATGTTAATAATTGTAAGCCGATAAAAGATAACACAGACCCTCTAGTGGATGTTAATGGCGCTTTGGCTTCTGATGCTCAGGCGATGGCGGGTATTTTCAATAACTTTTTTTGCGACAGTTTTTACCATAGAAGGCGTAAATAATGTCCCCGATGTGGACAATATCATTCCATTTAGTAGCGAGACTATTTTGGATGAAATAACTGTTTACGAAGGTGAGATTGTGCATTATATCGATAGGCTAAAAGTTAGTAAGGCTCCAGGCCCTGACGCTTTTTATCCCAGACATTTGAAAAATTTGAAAGACATATCGTAAGCCCCTTAACGAAGCTTTTTAATCAGTCACTCAAAATGGGGATTATTCCTGAAGACTTAAAATTAGCTAACGTCATGCCTATTTTTAAAAAAGGCGACTGTGCAGTAGCTAGCAATTATAGGCCCATTAGCTTAACGTCAATTGTCAGTAAATTTTTGGAATCCGTAGTTAGGGATCGTATCATTGATCACTTAGAAAGTAGAGATTTGATTAATAGTAGTCAGCTTGGGTTTCAACGCCATAGATCTTGTTTAACTAATTTGTTAGAATTTTATAATGAAATAGTGCGCGAATATGATAGGCATAGAGCAGCTGATATTATTTAGATTTTAAAAAGGCATTTGACACAGTTTCACATAGAAGATTAATTGCGAAGGTTAAAGCACATGGTATACGCGGTCAGGTAACAAACTGGTTAGAGGAATGGCTTTGTGCTAGGAGGCAGAGGGTTGTTGTTAATGGTAGTGAATCGGGGTGGTTTGATGTAGGTAGCAGTGTCCCACAGGGTTCAGTGTTAGGCCCATTGCTATTCGTAATCTACATTAATGACATAGATGTAGGATTGACTAGTAAATTTAGGCCGGGCTGAAACTATAATTTTTGTTTGATTTTAATTTATCAGAGTGACTAACAGTTGGCTTTTGATATAAAAATAAGATTCCTAAAAAAAATAATTGGTGGCCACCAATGTGTGTCCGGCCACCCCCGTTTTTGTAAAAACATCTAATGCCGCACTAGCAAAATCAGGAAAATGGCAATATCTCTTCTTCTGAACATGCTAAAGAGATGGTTTGCATACCAAAAGATGCAGAATTTGATTTAGAACAAAGTACTAAGAGTGGTATGTTTTCATAAAACCTTTAGTTTTTGAGTTATTTTAGAAAAACTAATTTTTTGGACCCATAGACCCCCTTTCAACTGAATGTCAACACAATAAAACATTCTCAAGCTGCAAATTGACATGTATTAGTGGTTTTCAATCAGCAATCAAAATCAATCAAAATCAGCCATTTTAAATTCATTGAAAATGCTTTTTGACATTCCAAAATGCCAAACATTAAATTATACAATTAACAAATTGTCATTTTGTCATATTTTAGCATGATAAATAATAATCTAGAACTTAAAATATTTTTTAGACACAAAATCTTTCATTAATTTACGTGATCTAATTTTGTTTCTAATAAGACCATCTCTACGCTCATGACCTACAACAGCCAAGGATGCTTCAGTGACAAGCTTGATGTGCCTTTCAACATTCTGACTGTGGCACTCGTGATCCAGTTTCAATGCGGTATTAATGATATCACGCAGTTCATCATTACTGAATTCTTTTAATACAGGTGGAACAGTTTCCCATTGGGACATAGCAGACAGCTTGTGGTATGCAGAAGCTTTGAAATTGATGATTGGCTTTCTAAAGACCCTAACATTCTCATCTATAGCAGGATATTCATCAGTACCACCTTCATGATCCTCTTCATTCTCATCATCACTTTCAATTATTCCACCTGCAAAATCATTGCTACTACCAGATTCATCATCAAAATCCTCTATAACTCCCCTCAGACACAGAACTTTATTGACAGCACACCTCCTCACCTCTTCATCTTCATCAGCCAGCATTCCAACTAAAATATTTTCACCATGAGCAAAATAGCTGTTATTGTTTAATACGTCATAACAAATTTCTCTAATTTTCCTGTCAGGGAATTTATTTACTCTTTGGATCATATTGAATAGGTTTCTTGACCCATCACTTAGCCTCTTATTAGCCTTGATATTGAACCAACTGTGAAAGTATACTTTGATGATGAATTCTACTATGATTTTGAGGTTCTTACTGGGTCTTTTTTGTGAAACATAAAAGCGAAGAATTCTACAGGCTAAGGTGAGCCATCGAGAGTGATTTAGCAGGCCAACTTCTAAGAGTGCAAGGTCTTCATCCACTTCACCAGTAATAATTGCCCAGCAGATGCAGTATCCATAGTATTGGTCTGTTGATAAATTATTGACCACCTCATTTGGTAGAAGCACAAATGCAGGATAAGGTATAGATTTGAAGTCCACAACATTCCATTCTGACACATCCCCATTGAGCTGAGAACCAATAGGGCCAGAAAATTTGTCTGGACTTTTTGTTGTCCCATCTAAAGTTATGAAGATGTGTCTAAGTGGCAATTCATTTAGATGCAGAAGACAAATATCCCACTGAAGAGGTTGCCCTAAAAACATTTCCAAATATCTGATTGACCCATGCATATGTCCTGTGTTAGTATTTGTCCCATCTGCTTTAACTAAGTTTAATTTGGCCTCAAGTTCTGTCCCTTTAATGATCTTATAAATGCCATGAGCAATGTCAATGCCTTTGCCACTCTCCGGGGTAAAATGGTCGAGGTAGAAATCATCTGAAAATAAATGTAATTAATTTTACAATTAAATGAAAAAGGAAGGAATAAAGTTAACTGGACAGTTGTCACTTAAAAAGAAAATTTTTTAAGTAATTGAAATATTACTTTATAGTACAGTAATATAACAGCATAATGCCTATAACTGTATGACAATCATTTCCATTTACCTGGCTCTCCAGTAATGACATAATGTTCCTCTAGGATTGTGGATGTATAATACTTTTCATTTACTTTGTTAACAGCAAGTGTAGCATCCTTTCTACCGTCAAAGCCAATGCCAGTCACTTTTTCAAATATCACTTCTTCTTCTTCTTCCTTTCAGCTCTCAATTTAGCTCTCTCCCTTCTCAACTTGTTTCTGAAAAGTATTTCAAAAATATTGGCCATGCATTACTGCATTAGCATTATACAAATATACAAAATACAAATGTCAGTGTCCTGTTTGAAACTAATTAATATAAATACAAAATAGAAATTTTGACGCTAATTAAAAATAATAGTAAATCTGGTGATTTAGAACTTATAGCAGAAGCTAAGAAATGTAATATCTAGAGTGATTAAAAACATACTTATCAATAACATTTTGTATGTTATCTGGGGTGATTACTCCAAAGTCCACCAATGTAGCAGAACCAATAGCCGCTCCTGCTCTATCACTTACTTGATATCTGTTAGGATATTTAAAGTAGATTTACATATCTATTGTCAATGAATAATTTATTGGTAATCTTAATCTCTTAGTCACAATGATTTCACTTTAAGCTGTATTAAAAGATTTATCTTTCAGTACTATACCTGTCACATGCTTCAGCTAATGAGCGTAATCTAGTTCTGTTCTGTAATGTTGAGACTTCTGGAACATAGTCTGCATCAAATGAATCATTACAACTGTCGCTATCTGTCAACTCAGGAATGTCCATAGGTTCAGGAGGAGGAGGAGAGGAGGAACTGATTCTTTTGCTTTTTGAGATTGAATAACCCGTGATTTGAATTTTAAGTCAGTGGCTGTTTCTGGGACTTCTTTCAGGGTACAGTAACCATGCCTAGTTGTTTTCTGGTCCTACAAAGTGATTATATTTCATTACACTATAATGTATCTTTTATCTATGGGTCTCTATATGTAAATTGAAATTCTTACAAAAATGAGAAAATACTAAAATATTACTTATCATTAATAGTGTATTATTGATATTACTAACTTATTAAATGCACTTTAAAAATTGTAGCAAATTATTAATAATTGATAATATTAATAATTGATAATTAATTAATATTAATTAATAATTTACAACTTGAAATTCAATCAACAGACCTACCTCATAAAACTGGTAATCAGATTCAGTCATTTTTAGTAAGTGCTTTTTCTCTGTATCTGCCAACAGTTTGTGATCATGTTGATATATGTCAAATAAAACGTTTACAGTTTTCAGAAAATCATCCAGATCTTGATGATATTTAGGTCCCCTTTTCTTTTTGTCATACTTCAGAAGGCGGTTGAATTCCTTTATTTGGGTTTTCAGTCGGCTCTGTATGGCATTTACTGATATTGGATAAACATTATATGTGACCCACAATTTATGCAATTCCTCAGAAGTAGCTCTCAGTACAGCATCTGTTTTATAGTCTCCGAAACACAAACACCTTTCAATAACTTGCTTCAACGTAGGCAATTTCCCTAAAGGAAACTGTTCTGCTGGCATAAAACGTACATCACCAAGTACTTTAGCAACTGTTTTCCTTGTAGAAGTCATACTTTATATTGCAAATGTTGAATTCAATGACAAATTGCAGTTGGAAACTTATAACAAAGGCACCTGAAAAAAAAACAAGTTTTCAATTTATTACGTTTAAAAAAAGTTCATGAAGCAGCCCCACCCTCTATTCTTTAATCAAGCATAATGGATGCAAGATAACAAGGAAAAGTCATATCATGTGATCACTATGTCCATGCCAACATCCTTTTAGGGCAATGCTAGTAATCAAAAAGCCAAATCATGCTTATTTTAAAATTTCTTTTGTCACTAACGTCTGTCGAAAGGGGGTCTATGGGCCCCAAAAATTAGTTTTTCTAAAATAACTCAAAAACTAAAGGTTTATAAAAAAAATACCACTCTTAATAATTTGTTCTAAATCAAATTCTGCATCTTCTGGTATGCAAACAATCTCTCTAGCATGTTCAGAAGAAGAGATATTGCCATTTTCCTGATTTTGCTAGTGCGGCATTAGATGTTTTTACAAAAATGGGGGTGGCCGGACACACGTTGGTGGCCACCAATTATTTTTTTCAGGAATTTTATTTTTATATCAAAAGCCAACTGTTAATGACTCTGATTAATTCTATCTTGAGTTTCAGCCTGGCCTACAGTAGTAGTAGTAGTGTGTCAAAATTTGCGGATGATACTAAAATAGGCGGTAGGGTTGTTAACGAGGACGATAGAAATAGGCTCCAAAACGATGTAAATAGGATTATCAAGTGGATGGTTAAGTGGCAGATGCAATTTAACGTAGACAAATGTAAAGTTTTGCATATAGGTTCTCATAACAATAATTACACATACACGATGGATGGTAGAGAGTTAGCGAGCATTGATGAGGAAGTGGATTTAGCATACGCGTATCTAAGGATTTAAAGGTAAGGAACCAGTGCCTGGAGTCTTGCGCAAAAGCTAATAGGATGTTAGGTTTCATAGTGCCTAACTTCGAATTTAAATCTAAGGATATTATATTGCCCCTTTACAAGTCCCTAGTCAGGCCTCATTTAGAATATGCTGTTCAGTTTTGGTGCCTGTATTTGCGTGAGGATATTGATAGGTTAGAAAGGGTTCAGTGTTGTGCCATGAAACTGATTCCATCATTGCGCAACTATCCTTATGGAGATAGGATTAAAGTGTTAGACTTGCATTCACTCAAAACTAGGAGATTAAGGGGGGAGCTTATTGAAGTTTTCAAAATCATTAATAACATTGATAACGTAAATTTTGCCAAACTGTTCACTTTCGATAATAGCAATACTTGTAATAACGGATTTAAGTTGCGTGGCAGATGTTTCATTACTAATATCGGCAAAAACTTCTTTATGTTTAAAGTAATTGATAAATGGAATAATCTTCCCGCGTCAGTTGTTAACTCTACCAGCATTAATATGTTTAAGAACCATTTAGATAGGCATTTTAAAAATATTAATTTTGTTTAAAATAAAAAAAAAAAATTAGTAACGAGCTCTGGGGGTGGTGGTCGAGGATGAGTCTGTTGATGATTAATGCCAGCTTGGGACATGCCAGTAATAAAATTTTAAAAAAAAAATTAGACTAACATGAATGTAGATGTAGCTTGTAGAGTAAACTAACCCACTTTTTGTAACTTTACCTACTTTTTTTTTCTTATCCTCTCCTTACTGCATGTCTGTAACTCTCTTTACTTGCATGTCTGTAGTTTGCATGGTATGACAGTGAGTTAAGACTGTGTGTGCATGGTTTGTAAGCGTTCTTATTTCACTTCTTTTCATCTTTCACCCCTCTCCTATTCTCTTCAACTATTTTTCCGACTTGTCGGCAGTGGCTGGCGGATGATGATGGTGAGACTGTTTTCTTTTTTTTCTGAATGAATGTTAACCCACGAGTGATAGGTGTTGCTACTTACTTAACCCCTTATTCTCTTCTCTTAACCCCTTATTCTCTTCTCTTAACCCCCTACTCTTTCCTTTCTCTCAGGCTAACCTTAGAGTGGATCTTAGGGTCTTTGTTAGCCTTAGCTTCTGTAGATCTGTAGAACATCCTCTGCAGCAGTCTCACTTGCAACACCTCCTACAAGATCCACCTCCAGATCCCCTCCAAACTCTCCTCATAAGTCCCCTTCCAAGTTCCCCTCCTCCTCCCAATAAAGCCCCCTCTTCCTCCACCATTGCCACCACCAGTATGTTCTCAAGTCCCACAGCCTAAGGTAATAAAGTACTGTATTGTATATTTTATTAATATTTTTACAGATATTGTTACATTTTAATGTGGTGTTGTGTTGGTTTTCTTGCTGTGTATACATTGAATAGAACTTAGGGCTGAAAAAACTAAAATTTTACGACTTAATTATGGAATTTATGGTATATTTTTGGAGAACTTGGAATGCATTACCCCCAGTGGCGGTCCTAGCTTACATGACACCCTGGGCGAACCTCACCTTCAGCGCCCCCCCCCCCCCCCTGTTCGCCAACACACACATTCGAATCCCCCCAAAATAAAGGACAGACATAACTCTTTCACAAAATAACTTTTTATTGGACTAATTGTTGGAACTTCAGAACCAAAACAAAGACTCAAATTTCTGAATTTTACAAATCCTTCATCACGTAAATAGAATAACTCACTTAAGAGAATGTAATTATGATACTATGAACAGGAAAAATACAAATTAAATTGCACAACTGCCATAAATAAACTAGAGAATCAAATTTCTAAATTGTACAAATGCTCTATCACATAAATAGAATAAGACACTTAAGAGAGGGTAATTATTATGCTACACTTTGAACAAGAAACAAAATAAATTGCACCACAGCACAACTGCCATCTAAAGCCTGACTCTTCTTACCTTCCTTGATGCAAAGTCATGAATTAAATCATCATATGAAATCTGCTCAGCAATTGTATGATTTATACTGATGATGGCCAGACCGGTAAGGCGTTCCTGTGACATAGTTGACCTCAGGTAGGATTTGATGAGCTTCAGCTTTGAAAAGCTCCTCTCTGCTTCAGCAACAGTGACTGGAAGAGTAAGACCAATTCTGAGAGCAGTCCACAAATTTGGATATATTCAGAGAGCTCCCTTTCATGGATAAATGTCAGCAGCTCAAGCAAGGATATGGTCTTTGATGGCAAGTCAGGCAAGTTCTTCAGCTCCTGTGCAAGCTCTCTGCCATCCAAGTCAGATTGTCCCTTAAAGTGTAGTGTAGTACTAAGGTTCACACATTGTTCTGTCAGCTCCTCAAATGTGAGATTTTGGAAATGTGTCAGCACTCCAAACTTCTCTCCCACAATTTCCAACGTGGAAAATCTTTCCTGAATGGCTGATGTTGCAGCATCAACCACTGCATTGAAAAATGTCACCTCCAGCTTCTTCAAAGCATCAATCAAGGGCTCATCAGATGCTTCATAGGAGAAGTGCCGCTTTGTGGACCTCAGCCGTTTTTGTTTTAACACAGCCTCCACATTCATTTGTTCACAGATATCTGTGGCTGCCATTTGTGCAGCCACAAAACCTGTTGCCCTGTAATTGCGGAGACCTCTCTCTGTTTTTTTTAGGAGATTTACTGCAACATCAACGTGCATGCTAGGAGACTGCATCTGCTTGCTCACATGCTGAATTTGGCACAACAGGTCATGCCACACCACTGAACAAATGGCGAAGCGGTATGACCCAACCTCCTCTGACAGAGATTGAGCCTCGACCTTTATTACAGAGTCTTTGGTGTGGTCCCTCACCTCGATCAGTGCATCTCTCACTGCAGCTGCCTGATATCTCAGGGGCTCCACACTCTTGATCTTGCTTTCCCACCTTGTATCAGACCACATCTTCAATGTGATGTTCACACGTTTTTCAAAATGGCGAAAAAAAAAAAAAAAAAAAAAACATCGTTGTGTGGAGGCTGAAAACAAGTTGTAAAGCTTCTGCAAGATGCCAAAGTAACTTGTGGCATCAATAGATCCCTTAGCAGCATCGGCCACAAGCAAATTCAGAGAATGAGCCCCACATGGAACAAACAGAGCTCTGGGATTAATTTCTAGGAGCCTGGATTGAACACCCTTGTTTTTTCCCCTCATGTTGGCCCCGTTGTCGTATGATTGTCCTCTACAGTCCATGAAAGGAACTTTTAGCTCCTCCAGTCTCTTCAGAATCAGAGATGCCAAATGTTGACCAGTGGACTCCTCTGCCTCCAAAAACCCCATGAAATGTTCCTTTATATGGGCTTCCCCTCCAGTGACACAACCCGAATCACAACTGACAACTGTTCAGTGTGGCTGATATCTGGAGTGCAATCTAGAATTATTGAAAAAAACTTTGATTGTTTGATGTCGCTCACCATTGCTGAAATGGTCTTGCTGCTCGACAAATCAATGAGTTCGTTTTGTATGTGGTGGCCGAGGTAGCTGGTGTGACTGGAGGTCCCTTTTTGGACACGGTTAATGTGCTCTTGCATTATAGGATCAAATTGTGCCATCAGTTCAACTTCTTTCAGAAAATTGCCATTTGATGGTGAGAACAATTTTTCTGTATGTCCCCTTAGTGCCAAATTCCTAACTGCCAGAGAATGCACAATAGCAGTGAGACGTGTCAGCACCGCTCTCCATCTCAACTTCTCAGCCTCCAGAAGTGCCATCTCCTGCTTGTCAATGGCTCCCCCTTTCTCATCCTCACTGCCAGTTCTTTCCAGATTTTCATAGAATTTAGGTGTTCTGAACTGTTGTCATGTGATGTGAGCAATGAGCTTGCATGCTTCCAGTCCGAGAGTCCCAAACTTGTTAAATTTATTTTCCTCTTGGAAAATAATGTACAACAGAAACAGAAAAGGCTGTTGTTTTTTAAGGAATAGACCAACCAACTTCTGGTTATATTTTCCCCACTAACCAATGACTTCCTGAAGTATTGATGGTGGAAACTTCCTCCGTCACTGTCGTTTCTAGGGAATACAAAGTCAGATGGTACTTGACTTGGTCCCCTGGAAACCAGTTGTGTCCAATTCTCTCAGTCAGAACTGAAGGCCAGTTAGCAGGGTTGGTGGACAGAGACTCATCCTCAGGAGGCGATTCTGCTCCAGGCCTTTCTAATAGAAAGAACAAGAGCATTACTCATTAGTATACACACCTAAGTTAGATAACACATTATTCACAGCACTTTGTTATGGTGGTGGTGTTATGGAATTATGGTGGTGAAACACCACACATACCCAGTAACCCAGACCCAGTGATAATAACATTATAATTTATAACTGTTTGCAAAATGCTTTGCAGGGATGCACACACATACACACACACGCACAGACATATGTGCACACAAACTCACCTGAAGAGTCCTGCCGGGAGAAGTAGAAGCAAATGGGTCTTCATCCTCAGGATCAGACTGCATTTGTGGAGACATATGTGAGGCTGAGGAGGTAGATGGCTCCTCAGCCTCAATAATGGCAGAAGTAGACGGCTTCTCATCCTGGCTAGTGGCAGAGGGTGTTCCAAAATATTTCAAAAGTGCCCCTGCAAATAGTAAAATAGAACATAACAGACCAATGCATGAATAGGCTAGTACAATTAATTTAACATGTTATTAAGCACAATTTATTAAACTTTTAGAATAGGAAACAAATGAATAATACAACCTCCTTGGTTAATGGCTAATTATATACATAATAGTACACTTCAAATGACTCAGAAAGCTATATCACAAAATAGCAGTGCAATATAGCAGTGAAGAGTAGATGACATAGCTCTATACCTTTATCTTTGCTCGTTTCTCCTCTTCTTTCCTCTTTTTTCTAAACTGAGCACCTGATAGCTTTGACCTCTTCTTATCCATTTGCGGTTATTTGACAGACCTTAGTGGCTTAGTGTGAAGATTCGTCCTGTAATAAATAATATACATTTCACTATTAACCAAACCCAGAAAAATAACATTACATATGTTAAAGTATGGGCCTTTATTCCCAATAATATTAATCTGGAAGCATTTTGCATTGTTTAGGTCTTTTATGGGAAGGTTTATGGAAAATGCAATAGATGGTTTTTTATTAATAAAAATATATTTATTGATCTTTTATTATTTATTTTATTTTTTATTTTTATTTATTTCTTTATTTATTTATTCTTATTTTTATTTTATTTTTTTTTTTGCAGGTGCTCATGCCGCCCCTCCACAAATGCCGCCCTGTGCGGCTGCCCATATTGCCCATATGAGGAACCGCCACTGATTACCCCTTATAATGTGTTTCTATCATTTGACTTGTGTACATTCGACTTAAGTACAGGTTTCAGGAATGTATTAAGTACATAAGTCAAGGACTGCCTGTACTGGTATACAAGAATACCTCAAAATTTGTCATTAATTCATTCCGGAATAACACAATGAAATACGAAATGACAAAATTTGAGGTAGATTATAATGTTTCAATGAGAAAACATTTTACTGTATTATGTTGTTAAACAGATTAATTAATCAAATTCTACTCATTTTTCAGCAAAACACAATATATTGCATTGGTAAACAGTTGAATTTCATCAATTTTGACCCTCCCCCCACACATTTTTTTTAAAAAACGAACGACGAATCTGCGAATATGGACAATGGATTGTGAAACTATAGGTTTGATGATGAATCTGTGAAATGACGAATTTTGAGGTATTCCTGTATAAATAAATATAAAACTCCAGCCCTAAGCCTATGCATAGTCTATGAAGGCATGAAAATTTTTCTTACCATATACAGTAGCTCTAAATATATATTTCATATGAAGTATCTGAAAATAGACTTTTTGCTTTAAATTTAGTAGCAAACAGTTGGTATTAATTCAAAATTCCCTCTTAAGTATGTAGTAGGTAAGATTGCCTGTAGAGGTTTCATTAGGGCTTTCATCAATAATTAATAACTATACTTCATAATCAAGAGCTGTAAGGGAAAGTCAGGATCTGAGGTTATTCCTAGATAGCTAAGAATAGGTCTGTGACACAGTATTTCATACAGAACCCTGTGGTAATTTTAATCTTGCACAGTTAAACTGGCAGCTCGTTAATTATTTCTGTATAAATTAAGGATATTTCAGAATTTTTCCTTCAGTGTTTCAACCCTAAAATTAATTTTCATTTTTTCATTTTTTTTTGCTACTTTTCATTTAAGTTGTGTTTAGGCATTCTGAATAGCCTACAGTACCTGGCTAGTTATATCAAAGATAACAGTGTACTGTAGCTAGCAAGAATTGACATATTTGACATAGGGATTAATTTTCAAGTGGTATTTTGTGGTTTAGTATGCTTTCTTATAACAGCTCATTCAACTTTCTTAGCAATGAAGTTGATACACTTAAAGAGGAGGTAAGTTTTTATCATAGTTCATTATTCATTCATTCATTGCATGGTATTCCATGAAAGCTTGAGTAAAATTTGAATGTTTGATACATTTCAATAGCTTAACACAATATGGTGGCAGTAAAAGGTAAGGCATGTTTTGAAACCAACCTAGCATGTGTAGGGTAGAGTAGTTTGCATTTTTGAGGTACTAATAAAAGTTGTAAGCCTATTTTATCTTAAATAACTTTAAGTACCATATATATTAGCACGGTATTGTATAATTTATGTATATGAAGATGATCACACACCCTATCATAGACTGTATATAAAGACAAGAAGTAGATAGTCAGTAGACTATTCAAGTGGTCAGAATAATCCATTGAAGCATATTTAACATCACCAGGGGCGTACTTAAAGTATTTGGCACCCGGGGCGGATCCTTCCTTTGGCACCCTGATAAATAATTTTAAAATTTAAATACACAGAAAAATGTATTGTGTGTGCAAGTAGATTTTTAAACAGTACAGTACTGTCATAAGCAAATTGGAAATAAGAAAAATGCAGGACATTAAAAATTCAGTGAACAGGTAATACTGCATTTTATTTTATACAAAAAACACAGGAAATCCAGTCTCAACACTCAGCCTATTCTTCAAAGGTTAATAGAGAGGATTCACAGTCTGCTTTCAAGCCTTAATTTCTGCAAATTGATCAATGACCTCATCAAAATTCACCTTCTTTGCATATTCATGTTCAATTGAAAGTAAAGCCAGATTTGTCAATCTTGTCTGACTCATGGTTGAGCGAAAGAAATTTTTTATCAATTTCATTTTGGAAAAACTTCTTTCACATGAAGCAATATACCACACACACAGTCAAAAAAAATCTCAAACACAGTGACAAGCTTGGCAAAGATTCACAAAAATCCCATTTCACAATAAACTCCAGAAACCGCAATGCTGTCCATTTCTCTGCCTCTTCAACGCTGATTTTGGCAGCTTCCAAATGCCTCCGAAGTTGTCCAATTTCCACACTGATATCTTCATCAGAGAATTCATCGAAAATCTGAGTCAAATTTGGAATATACTTCCGAAGTTGTTCTTCTGTTGCAACAACCAAAGTGTTTGGCTGAATAACAGTGAAGATTGACAGAATTTGATCTTTTGCTTTACAACGAATCTCCAATTCTTGATGAAAGCGATCAAGACAGGTATTATAATATTATGATGATCAGTGGCGGTCCTAGCTTACATGACGCCCTGGGCGAACCTCACCTTCAGCGCACCCCCCCCCTGTTCGCCAACACACACACATTCGAATCCCCCCAAAATAAAGGACAGACATAACTCTTTCACAAAATAACTTTTTATTGGACTAATTGTTGGAACTTCAGAACCAAAACAAAGACTCAAATTTCTGAATTTTACAAATCCTTCATCACGTAAATAGAATAACTCACTTAAGAGAATGTAATTATGATACTATGAACAGGAAAAATACAAATTAAATTGCACAACTGCCATAAATAAACTCTTTTTATTTATTTCTTTATTTATTTATTCTTATTTTTATTTTTTTTGCAGGCGCTCATGCCGCCCCTCCACAAATGCCGCCCTGTGCGGCTGCCCATATTGCCCATATGAGGAACCGCCACTGATGATGATGCATTTATAAACACTTAAACATCACTATGATACCATACCACATTGTCAAAAATTACTGGACACTGGTATAAGTACCATGATATTGTTATAAACACCAGCACTTTATGCTTTATCGTAATTATTTAATGAAACATACCTCATGTGTGTGGAGTCAGTGTCAAGTGAATAGGTAAGACTTTGAATGTCAGTTGCAGCCAGCTGGCTATGCTCAACAAACTGATGACTAAAACATTAACAAACATTCGCCTTTTGATGTAATTTTTATCAAATTTAATTTTGTAGTGCCAATAAAAATAAAAATTTATTTTATAGTGGAAATTAACATTAAGATGTAATAGTTTGAACATTTTAAAAATTTTTCCTTACTTTGACAAATTTTTCATTTGGTTTGAAAACTTGTACTGGTATTTTAACTATCCTGATGGCACCCCCCTCCTGGCTGTCACCCGGGGTGGACTGCCCCCCTTGCACCCTGCTTAGTACGCCACTGAACATCACTGACTTGTATTGATTCAATTTTCATAGACTTTAGTATAAAATGAAAACTGGGGCTTTTATATTTTTCATTTAGAAATTTGTTAGGGTTCAAAGATTTACTTTCTTTAAATGTTCAGCAAAGCCTATTGTAGGTGTGTATAAATACACCAGTGAATATGGTATTTAATCTAGATATTATCTAATTTTGCCACTCTTTTACAGGGCCTATGGCATTATGAATATTTTAAATTTTGTAGGATTTTTTATGGCACATTTATGTGGTCTATTTGCCAGTAAAGGTTTGAACCACATATAGCATCCAATTTCTAGTTTTAATTAGCCCATATCAGAATGGGGATATATCCACTCGCATTTAACATATATTCTCATTCAATATATAATTGTATTGTAATTATTACAAATTTTCCTCCTGTATCTGTTTGAAGATGGCAAATGGACAACAACTTGGATTACTAGTAAAGAGTAAGAGTTTAATAAGATGTTCAAGACTTGGTAAATTTACACCAGCAGCTTTTGCCCTATTTGTATTTATTTCTCTTTTGTGGCTTGTATTTGAAGTACCTTACATCTTGCCTGCAAGACCTGGTAAGTAGGCCAAAAATGTAACATCATGGCATTTGTTTGTTTAAATTTTTCATAAACTTTGTACATTGTATAGGTATTGCATACCTGATTCTTAATTTTGCTTTTAGTCTTTACTATGAAGAGGCATTTTTACATTCAATAGCTTTATTTTCAAAATAATGTTAGAATGACAGGGTTATTGAAAAGAAAGTTATTAATATTTCAGCCTGGTAACAGATCAAAGAAGGATATTTAGAAAATAAAATTTTATCAAGGTTAAATTGCTTATATCTTAATATTCTCACAAGCTACTTTCCTTTTATAGGCCCTGCTATAGTTTAAATAAGGGTATAGTGTGTATGTATATATACATATATATATTATTAACTGTCTTCTTATATGGAACACTTTGTCAGGGACCACCCATGCCTGCTTTTTGATAGGTCATTTGCAACAAGTCCCATAAACCAATCTTATGAACTGACCAAAGGATGATTGTGAACCATGTTAGGGGTTATTCAAAAACCATGTGGTCCTTTTTTAGGTGGTTTTCAAACCTGTCTGGCCCCTTGTGGTCATTTGTGGCCAATGACTTTAAACCTACCTCCAAAACCACATGGTCTTCTGATGTCACCCCCACCCCTTCTTAATCTTATATAAAATGTAAGATGCCATATTAGATTTCTTATATTATTGAGAGGTAATGAGGTAAATGAACAATTATAATAAAAGGCATATCTTCTAAATAAACTGTATTAATTGTTTCTTTCTTCAATTAAAAATAATGAGAGCAAAACAATAAAGAATATATATATTATTTAAATACTTTAAATAAAACAAACTAATATACAGTGGGCCTTTGTTGTTTGTGATTAAGCAAATTCGTGATGACCCATTTTACTACCATGTTTCAGTAAATTCATGACTGACTCGCAAATTCGTGATTTTGTCATGTGGCATCTGCAATGCTGCCCACACAGGTTGATGCGGGCCAGGCTCAGTCATGCTGTCTTTTTCACTGAATAAGGTTGTGTCATTTCATGCTCTTCATTGCCAGTGTACTATATTTAGTGTTATTTAGTTTATAAAATATTATTGTTTTACATAATTGTTTATATAATAAGATTGCTTTATATTGCATACAGTAAAAAGTTTTATTTACATAAAATATTGTTTATGTAATATTACAATGTTATTGGTTTTTATTTGTTCGATGCAAATCATTGTTTAATAATACGTATTGCTTTTATTAAAATAAAACTTTTTTGGCATTTTAAGGATATTTCACACTGCCATCTTTGAGCTTTTGGAACCAATTAGCCATTTTACATTGAAAATGGATCTCATTGCTCGCAATTTCGTAATTCGTGACATTTTTCTCAGTCCCAGTTAATCACGAAGAATGAGTGCCCACTGTACATCATTTGAATCTATATATCATTATTAATGTAATTAATCTTACAACTACAGTAGACTCATGATAATTCGCAATTTTATGATTAGATTTTTCTAATTCACGATGACCCAATTAAGTCCCTTTTTTGATAATGTGCGCCATAATTTCATATTTCACACTCGAAGAGCTCATTGTCACCATGAATGAGCATCTTACTGCTGAGGAAGTGCTCCAGATGGCAGAAAATTCAAAGAGGCAAGAGGAGAAAGAAGCAGCAGGTGAGGCTGAGGACGAACAGGCAATGAGGCAGAAGAATGACTTGTCCATAGTGGACCTGCACATGAACAAATCAAAGAAACTTGCCATGGAGAAGGATCCTGACATGGAGAGGGCATTGCGAGTGATTGAGAGCATCACACGAGCAAGTAAATGAAAGTTACCTCATTTTTCAAGGCTAAGTGATGTACATATTTCTAGATATTAAAGTTTATTTTGATTATTTTTGGATGTATTCTTTGGCCTCCCAAACCAAACTAATTTTTCCCACTGGAAATACATTAAACTATAATTCGTGGTTTGATAATTCATGACTTCTATTGGTCTCTAACTCACGAATTATCACGAGTCTACTGTATTATAACAATATTTAAGTAAAAAATAAGAAAACTCAAAAATTACATACCTTCCTCTGTTCACAGCCTAGCAAACACTGTCAGTTGAAAATTTACTTCCTTACAGACAAAATAAGCCTATATACACATGCGCAGTCATTTACATTTGAAATAAATAGCGGACCCCCGATTTGAGTATGTAATCCATTCCAGCATGGCGTACTCAATTCGAAATGTACTCAAATCGAACTTAATAACCTATGGGAATTAATTAATTCGTTCCAAAACCCAAAAGTTTCACCCCACCCCTACTTTTTCTATAGAAATTGGCCTACGAAATTTAGTAATTGTATTAAAAATAGACAGAATAGAATACACTATGTACTATGAGTATACTATGTCACTATGCCACAATATAAAATACAGTATCAAAGTCACTGCATGTACGAATCACCAAATTTATGCTATATTTTCACTATTTTATGCTGTAATCAACAGAAACTAACATAAATACACTAAGTACAAAGTCAGAAAACAAAATGTACAAAATTCTAACAGAAATCCCTAAGAACACCTGTACTATTCAAAACATTAGGCCCTGAATGTTCCCCTAACGAATGCTCTAGACAAACTGAAACGCGTTTGGCGTCGCTGGCTGGCGTACTCAAATCGAGTCAATAGGAGCCTATGGACAAGCGTACTCAAATTGGGGGTCCACTGTACATAGGCTTATCACCCCACATGGGCATTTTACTCCAGTCTACCCTATATATACAATAATCCCTTGTCCAACATGTATTTGTCCGGCGCGAATTTGCTTATATGCAGAAAAATAAATGTGAGCAATTATTTGCCAAAAGTGGAAAATTTTATTATACAAGGTCCGCCAAACACGCTCTAATACAGTAGTACTGTACACATACCGATGTGCGCTCTAGTGTTTTCTCCTACACTCCAACACTCCCACATCTCCCTCCCTCTCGCATCACCCTTTGTCTCAGTCCTGCTACTGTGTTAAGTTCAGTGAAGTTGTGTTGGATTGTTTTTGTCATATTTTGCCATTGTTTTGCTATTACCCTTAGACAGCAGTATGGCACCAAAATGAAAAGCATCTGCAAGTGATAGTGAGAAGAAAAGTTGTAAGGTTACGACACTAGCCCAAAAAATAAAGATTCTGAACTAAGTTGCATGGTGGTATGAGCATAACATCACTTGGCTGGGAGTATCATGTGAATGAGTCTACCATACACACCATCCGAAAGAGTGAAGAAAAGATGCGGGCTATTTTCATTTAATATACAGGGTGTCCCATAAGTCTGGCATCATAGGAAAAATAATAAAAAAGGCAAAACAAAAGCTTTTATTTACAGAACGTGCTCAATATGTCCACCATTGTTTTCAATACACAAATTCAGACATGATACTCAGTCGCAAGCACATGGTGAATGATGTCAGGAGTAATGGTGTTATATGCCCCAATAATGCGCTGCCGCAAATGTTCAACACTCCTAATTTTCTCTGCATATACCAGCGCTTTCAAATGGCCCCAGAGATAAAAATCTAGTGGTGTGAGATCCGCGCTTCTTGCTAGCCATTCCACAGGCCCTCGATGTCCTATCCAATGACGAGGGAATTGTTGGTACAGGTATTCCCTTACTTGGGTGCTGTAATGTGCAGGAGCGCCATCTTGCTGGAACCATGTTGGGAAATTTCCTTCTTCGTTCAAGACACTGGGAAATGCTTCTTCCTTGAGTATATGTAGGTAGGTGCCTCCAGTGATATGTTTATCGAAAAAGAGGGGGGGGGGCCTATGATATGATGCGATCCTTCCAAATGCCACACCATACCATCACCTGAGATGCACCTTGTTCCTTTGAAGAGGTATACCAGTGAGGGTTGTTTTGAGACCAGTAGCAGGTGTTCTGTCGATTTACCTCACCATTTCCATCAAAAACAGCCTCATCACTGAACAGAATGATGGATGGGAAATTGGCATCCCGAGCATAAATTATGGTTTGTAGAAATAGAAAAATATGCATTTCTTCTATGATGCCAGACTTATGGGACACCCTATATTTTTATTTATCATATGTAAATATCATTATGTTTATGATTTTATTATGTTCTTATTTCATATACAATATAGGTAGGGAAATTCATTTGTGTGTGAATAAAAAATTTATGTATCTAAGTATTAATGGGAGACTTTACGCAGTTGCATTCACATATCCCCATTTATCCCATAAGGTATTAAGTTTGTCCAACACAGATTTACCTAACACACCATTCTCAAGGAACCTAATCCCCGTGTTGGGTGAGGGTTTACTGTATAATATGATAAACAATATTATGAACAGGATATTTTAATGCTTAGTATTGGCCACATGGTTAAACATCAAGAGCCCCCCCCTCCCCATGTGGCCTTGGTGGTCAAATAAGGACTACGTGGTTTTTGGATGGCCCCTTAGGATTTATGTTATAATTTTTCCTAAGCAAAGTGTTAAATATTCAATCTATCATTTTAATTTTTGCCTTTTTGGGGAAGATTATACAGTGTGTGTGTATATATTGTGCAAGTTCTTTTAAAAATAAAGGATAATGTAATTTTTGTATTTTAAACTTTTTCAGATTAAATGTAGGGCTTAGAATTTTATTTTAGTGTCATAGTGGTCAAGTATGACAGTGATGTACAGTGAAACCTCTGAATACAAACTAATGCATGCAGATCCAGTCTGCTGTTAGCATTTTTTCAGTGCTTCACCCTGCCTCACCACCCCAAAAATAAGCATTCCTACAAACATGAAAAAATATAACAGCAGTATAGTAACTAAATACTGTAACATAGTGTACACTTGTTTTACACCTCCAGACACAGATCCCCTCAAAGTTTTGGCCAGGTTGATCCTTGGGTAAATCCATCTGCCCACCAAGGATGACCTTCCAGCCATTTTGGGTTGACCAGGGCATTGTAGATGTTATAATTCTTCAGGGACTGCAGACTCCTCAATCCTCATCCCTGTGGCACCAGTTCCGCAACAAGGCAGTCATCCAACATGTGGTGCCCAGAGTGCCTCTTGCAGGCCAAGATGATACCCTGGTCTGGAGCACTTAAGTGGTGTTAACCCTTTAAGGATGAGTCCGCAGCATATGTGACCACTCTTGTTACCAGAATGTATATGTTTTATTGTTATTCAAAACTAAATATTTGAGTAACTAGTCAATGAAATGATACACATTTTGGGTTCCTTTCCTGACAACTAAATGACATCTATATATAAACATGTAGAAACATTTATAGAAATGAGGCATTGTAGTACAATTTATATTATTATTTCTGGTGGACCTTAGGTACCATCAATCATTAAAGGGTTAAGGAGTAGAACTTGCATTTAATCTACCCATCACTGGAGGATAAGATCTCTGTCAAGGAGTAGCAACACCTTCATATCCTTTCAGACAAAAATGACTTATTTATTCAGAGCCATCTGGTATTCAGAGGTTTTACTATGTACAAATTTCAAAACATACCATTCTAATTTTTGTATTTAATGAAAACCTTATTGAAGTGGAACCTAAGCTCAAAATTTATGATTATCAAAGTTTGTGTGCTTCCATATTTAAGGTTCTTGTCATATGTTTATGGGCATAGACACCCCCTCCCCCCAAGAAGTGAAGTATGTGAATTTTCCATTCCCCATGTAATAGGAATGACAAACTGTGACCAAAAAAAAAAAAACCCAGACATACACACACATTATTTGAATAAAATACCACCCAATCTCAGGGATTCAGTGTTACTTCTCATGACAGGATTAGAGTTATACCTTTAGAAGTTTAGTGGTATATCATGTGAGGCCAGTGTCTCCATTTATACACATACACCTCGCATACAGTTTCTTGTCAACTCTTTTTGTCACACTTATAGTTATATGAACATATTTATTCACATTTACTAATTATATCATTTCCTGTTTTGTGGTCTGCCTCTATTTTTCACACCTACCCACTCACAGCTTCATACCTTTATCCCACTTCTCATCACTCCATTTCATATTTTTACACTTAAATTATTGGTCAAATTTTTGGAATTTTTGTGGGTGAGTGAGTGTGAAAGAGAGAGAGAGAGATAAATTCAGACTTGGTTGGCTCATCTGTCTTGACAGTTTTCTAGTTTGAATTTTTATTACCATAAAAAAATTTGAAGATATTGTCAAGACCAATATGGCAAGGTGGTATGATAGCTGTGAATATGAAGTTGGAACACTCAGATGGTTTTGGCGTATATGAAAAAAACACTAATATTTGGTTTGATTCAATTAGCCTACCCCTAATTTTTCTCTCTATAAGTGCTTAACATACTAAATTTAGGAAGTGAGGTCCCCTTGAAATACTCCAGTGTGCTATTAAAATGGTGTTGAAGGTAAAATAACTTTGTGACATGTTTCTTTCCTAAGTTGACATAACTTTTATAGCTCATTCCTAGTGAATGGGGAAATACCATTCATATAGGCCTTGTTATACTTACAATTATTAATTCACTGAAACTACAAAATAATTTTTAATTGTAGTTTTGTAGTATGTTTTTCTAGAAAACAAAACAGCAAACTTTGGTTACTATTACTTAACCACTATGGTAAAATTCACAAATTATTAGCAGGTGTTTTCAGTGGAATTGGTATTCATCTGCTAAAGTTGGTAAGAGTACATCACTCTACTGTTTCAAGGAAAACTACCTCACCATGTTGTGGTCTGTATTACTAACTTGTTCACTGGTCTATTCATTTTATCGTTTCACCCTTTTCCTCTGAATTTGCTGGCATTTATAATCGTTATCCCTGTGGATATATCTTTTTTTCAAAGTTCACTTTGAACCATTTGGGTTTTTTATTGTGCACTTCCTTCTGTGTAAATTGTACCATATTAACGTACTTTTATTGTTGTTATTATTATTTAAAAATATTGGTATTCAAAAAATATTTTTTATCCCACCAAATCATAATCACTTTGAAATGTCTACTGAATGTTATATGCTTTATGCATATTAGCTCCATGGTAACACTGATTAATTATCTAATAAAATTACTGTACCCATGTTACAATTATTAATTTATACTGTATATCTATTGGCTTGGGAGTATTTGATTAGTCATTTTCCATCTCTAATCAAGTAGAACTTTATTGCTAAATTCTAAGTCAGCTTTACTTATGTGTACTTGTAACCATTGTGCTTGTGAATAAACATTTGAATTAATTTTTTTTAAGTTGTTTATTGAATGTTTTTTCTTTTAATAGTTGTTGCTTTCAGTATTATTTAAATAATAATAGATGCTTTGTTTCATTGTTTAGAATGAAACTTTTTAAATATATATTACGCAGCAGCAAAATTTTAATGTATGCAAAAATACAAAACGTTATAATATTTACTGAATAACTTTTATTATTCATTTTAAATTGAATATCTTCTCATACTAATAATTCAAAAAGTAGAGTTGTTCCATCCTTTCATGTACTAATTTTTATGGAGGTTTTTTTTTTTTTAACGTTCATTTAGATGTGAAGTTAGTGTCAGCAATCAGAAGTATAGATTCCCTCACAGTGACACATTAGGACTGGCGTGAAGGGTGTTGATTTTCTTAATCTTTACAATTTTATGTTCACAGACCTATATAAATAAATAAATAGTGTAGTTATATATATATTATATTTTTATTTTACAGTAAGTTAACAGGTTTTGGTCTTAACCAGTAGGAATTAGAATAGACAACATTTACCTGCCATCATGTTGTTTACGTTATTCTTATTCTTCACAGAACCCCCACCATTCCTTTGGCACTCTCGCCTGTCGCGAAACGTCACTTCTTATATCAGGCCAGGGAAGGAAACTGCCCTTCTTAATCCAAGAGAAAAGTGTTCCTCATCAGTTAAAATTTTGTTTGTGGTACCGAGTTCCGTAAACAACACGTATCAGAGGATAGCCATTAGAAAGACATGGGGCCTTTGGATTAACAATGAAACCAAGTACCATTCATCAAACCTGAAATCATCGGTGGAGAAAGGAGTTATGGAAGAAATGAAATTAGTTTTTATTCTTGGAAAAGATAAAATGTGGACTGGCAAGGAAATAAGTATTGAAATTTTAAGAGAACATAAATTGCATGGTGATATTATTGTAGAAGATTTTATTGATTCTTACATAAATTTAACATTAAAGAGTATTTTTATGTTGAAATGGGTTAATATGAAATGCCCTCAAGTGAAATACATCATGAAAGCAGATGATGATATGTTTATCAATGTCCCAAATCTTAAGGCAGCATTGAATGATCCTAAAATTCACTCTCCTTTACTGATGGGAACCCTCATTTGCAATGCCCAACCTATAAAAAATATTTGGTCGAAGTGGTATTCACCACCGTATATGTTTACAGGAAAGTACCCAAATTACTTGTCAGGGACAGCGTACGTAATCTCTGGAGACCTGGTGAAGAAATTGCTTAACACTGCCATTCAGACTCCTTATTTTCATTTGGAGGACATTTATATCACTGGTATTTGTGCCAAGAAGTTGGGAGTGAGGCCGGTGAACTACAAAGGATTCAGTTATTTAAAGAGATCTTTCAACCCATGTATATATAAGGATGTAATTACTAGTCATGAAGTTAAACCCATGCAGATGAAGAAAGTTTGGAACATGATCCACAACTTATCCATATTAGCCAAGTGCAAGCCCATTCCAAAATCAGTTCTAGACCCTCAAATTGCAAGGAAATGCGTTTGGAGGTAATAAAATAGGATTAATTATGAAAGTTTTTGTAAGATCTTTGTAGCATTTATAATTATCATGTATACTTTTATTATAGAACACACACATAGAGCATAAATAAGTGATGTCAAACTAGAATGTACACTGTGATATTTACATTTTCTTTTTTAGTACAATAAGATCTGATTAAATTTCATTGTAAACGCCTATTTTGATACTCGGAAGATAAATATTTGGTAATATTCGATACCCAGCAGAATTTCAACTTAATAATCACTTAAAGAAGTGTTTTGAATGTTGTCAGTAATTTTCTTATTTATTTCTTTCATTCTTCTTGTTAGATATAACCTTGAACAGAATAAATTCAAAGATATTTAAGTTACCTCCTCCTGCGATCTTTCAAACTTTGATTCAGTGTGAATCATATCTGACAGTCATGCAGCAGCAAAATGACATATATTTGACCTAAAACAAATAATAACTTTCAATATACTGTATATGATGAAAATAATCACGAATCACTTCGTAGTTATTTTCATCATAAATATTATTCATGTGTTACTTTTGTGAAATAATTTATATATACTTAAACATGTGAAATGAATGAATGATGCAAAGTCTTTCGTATATTCAGCAATACACTTCGTCAGGGAATGAAGGGAGAGGGCGAGATGACGAAAATATATACCTTTGTACAATGGAATAGAGAGAGATTAGCATAAGGTTAACAAGCGCCGATTAAAGGCAAAAGACATTTTAACAAGCTATCAATTTTATACATTCCTGTAATGTTATTGAAATTATTTTTTGAATGGATGAATGTAGTCCAGAATATTCCTTTCAGTTATATCTCTTTTTAATGAGCACTTTAGAACTCTCCCACTTGATACTATGATTACATCTGTACATATGATTAAACAATGCATTAGAATTATTTGCTGTTTTACCCTGATATCTAAAGTTAGTATGTATAGGTCAAACGGGTAAAACAGCATAAATATGAGTGTAGAACAGCAAATAATTATAATACATTGTTTAACCTAATCATAGTATCAAGTGGGAGAGTTTAGAACTCTTAAATATAATTGAAAGGAATAGTCTAGAATGTGCATTCATCCACTTTAAAAATAATTCCAATAACAGTGCAGGAATGTATAAAATTGACAATATCTTGTTAAAATGTCTTTTGCTTTTAATCAGCGCTTGTTAACCGCGTGCTAATCCCTCTATTTCTGTGTTCCGTTGTACATGGGTATATATTTTCATCTCGCCCTCCCCCTTCATTCCCTGACGTGGTGTATTGCTGAATACGCGAGAGACCTTGGAATAATTTTTTCCTTTTTCCTTGTGAGTTTGCATCATATACGCGCGCACACAATAGCGTCAGTATATGGGGTGTAGCTATTACTTACAACTGCAGATCATTTTGCCTTCATCATTTAAGCTATATTTAAAGTGCTATTAAGAATATCGTGGGAACTGTTCTCTACTTTAGTTTCCCCTCCAGTTTTCAACTAAAGTTAGGTGGTCAGCACTGAGAACAGAAACGGCCTTATTTTGGTAAATAAAAATTTTCCCTTGTATCATTATTTTTAAAAATAAATACAGAATTTAGGTTTTTATTTTCATAAATTAAAAGTGTATAGTATTTGTTTGGGATTTTTCTTACTGAACATTAAATGTATTTTAATAATTGAACTTTGTGTTTTATATAAAATGAGTTGGTTTATTTAGAAATATTCCCTCGTCAAGGTCATAGCTCAAATTTAAACTGTTTTTAGCCCTTTAACTGTTCCTATCGAATACTATATACCTTCCTGTCGTGCTCTGATCGAGTAGTTAAAGGCAGAAATTTTATAGTTATAATTTTTACCAGATTGCGTTTTTCATTCCACTATTTCTAAGGATACGCAACGTGTTTGTATGATTTCGTGCCATAATCTTTATAATGGAAAAGACATACAAATTTTAAGGACCTCCACCCCCCTTTCCCCAAATAAACCAATATAGTTTTAATTCGAGAAGAACTTTACCAACGAAATGCGGCACGGGTGGCAAAGATTGGCATTCCATCAAGAGAGAGAGAGAGAGCGCAAGATATCTGGAGAGCTCTCGGTGATTTTGGTAGGAATCCGTGTGTCAGCCTTGAAGTGTTACCAAGTTGCGACTTAAAATTTGTATTTGTGTACTATAGATTAGGCACTTTATTGTAATGTTCAGCACAATGTAAGCACAATTATTTAGCTCATTTATTCCAATTTTCAACCTTCTAAGGCATATTTTACGCCTTCTGTGATAGAAAAGTTTACACTGGAATTACCAAATTGTTATTGAGCTTATATTAATTTATAAGATATCATCTGTAAATAGTCTATCGTTGTATTCAAGTTTGTTCTGAGTGTTTCATATTAAAATGATCGTCCACTTTCTTGTTTCATTTTAATAAAATAACTTGAAAGGTGTCTTTCTTGTCTATCTTTGAAAAGGTGTAGCATCAACTTCCATCATTTTAACACTTCTTTTCTTTTATGCGTACCATACATACAGTATACGCATCTCCGCAAAAGCGATATACCGACTTTTTTATATACATATATCTAAAATACCACCCAAACTTTATTCAACCTAACTTAACCTTTTTTTGCTGGCGGGTCATTTTTGTTACTTTTGCTTTTTAAAAAAACTAAATTGGGTCACAATAATTTATTTATTTACTCTCTCTAGCGAAAACTTGGTGGATTTTAGCTGCTAATGTTTTGATCCGAGATTTATATTTAGTTGTCTTTAGTCTTACACATGCAGCACTCATATCTGTGCCAAGACGATTCCTAGTGGTGGATTTGACAAAATTCATGGAGGAAAACAACTTTTCACACGAATAAGATGAACCAAACATTGTTAGCAGAGCTAATGCTAGCTTTTTCATTGATGCAAAAGAATTTGGTAAAGAGTTCCATTCTGCAAGAATAAGATTCTCTACTCTTTCTATTGATTGTTGTTCTCTGGTTACACCCAAAATTAACGACTCCAATTATTTTTCTTGTAACTTCAGATTAAGATCAATAAATTTAGTCTTCTATACTGCACTTTCTTGGAAGTCAACTAATTTCATTTCTAAATTACCATTGTTCAAGCCAATGAAAAGCTGATAACTGAAGATCTTCAAATTGAATAGTATGGGAGAATTGGATGAATTGTTAGTTGTCATACACACACACACACACACACACACACACGGTTTTAAACGTATACAGTACTATACGTTTAAAAGCGTTTCAGTGTGTATCAGCTGTTTATTTTGGTGGGAGAATAAAATAATTTTAAAACTGTAAGGCAGAAAATATTAAAAATTAAAGTAATATTTTATTTAAATAAGAGCTCGTAGGTCACTAAAAATTGCCTCGCGGGTCAGTGGTTCGCCATCACTGCCTTAATGCCATCGATCTGAAAAAGGTATGATAAAGATTTTGGATGAAACATAGTACTCGAAAGGTGTCTTGTCATTACATAGTAAGATACTCGCTATAATTTAGCCTAAGAACATAACCTAATCAGGACTAAGGTATCTTTTTTTTTCCCCATAGTAAAAAGTTTCTAGATTTTATCATTTTTAGTTTGTTTTTAAATGTATTATTGTTTGATTTATCTTATCGCTTATTACCTTCAAGAACATTGAACTATCATGGGATTTATATCCGGATCTTTTCCGTTTGGGAGCTAGCAATGAATTTTAATGAAAATCGGTATACTAATGTAGTTTTGGTCATTGATTTAAAAAAACACACTTTTTTTGGAGAAATGAAACACAAACATGTTAGAGCACTTTAAATAATTAATGTGTGTTTTAACTAGCGTAAACTAGTTACAGAGGATTGTGTTAAATTTAGCCAGAGTCACAAACTGCTACTGTTTATGAAAAAGTGTTTTAAGTGTGGGAAAGTGTTGATAAAAGTTTGATAAAAAATATCCAGTTCTTTCGTTGCCAACAGCGTCGGTCAAAACGTGCAACTTTATGAAGAATACGTTTTGCGAAGGATCCCGGCAGATCTATAAAAGTAGCAGAAAAAATCAAGAATTAATGCTCAGGTCAATTAAATGTCCGGTTAGGTCAACTGTACGCCCTTCACGATTGGTTAGGTTAAGTCATATTATTTTCGTTAAAAACACACTAATTATTTGAAGTGCTCTAACATGTTTGTTTTTCATTTCTCCAAAAAAAGTTATATTTTTGAAATCAGTGACCAAAACTACATTAGTATACCGATTTTCATTAAAATTCACTGCTAGCCCCCAAACGGAAAAGATCCTTATATCCTGTCAATAAAGATTATCGTTATCATAAATTTTTTAATGTTCCGCAGTAACAAAAGTGTCCTAAAAAAATTACCCCACTGGATCTACCACACATTCGATCTCGTTTATACCCAATTGCTAAAGCACTCGCGCGTGTATAAAAATTTTCCTAGATTTTTTTTATAAATTTTTTAAATGTTTCGACGTACTAAGAGTGCTGCTTAAAAAAAATAAATAAATAAATACCACGTGTGGATTATATCATACACTACTTCATTTATCCCCAGTTGCCTACACGCGCTTGATAACCCATTTACCATCTTCCATGGTGTGGGCATGATGCCTAAACCCGTCTGGAAACCCACAAATCAATTAATTACACGCAAAGAAGTACGAGGATTACCACCGCGAATAAGGTACTAAGCCAACCTCAGGTATCTGATGATACTTTTTACCGGACTTGTTTTCAAGTCATTTTTATTGAGTCTGAGTAAAGTTGCGAATCTTTAAGCGCGAGTCGCAAGTCAAATCTGGTCTTTTGGCGAGTCTCGAGTCGGTTTGACTAAATGAAAGATAGCTGTAAGATGCGTGGAGTGATGACGTGTGTAAAGATTAAATCTTGTTAAACTGCACTATTAGTGCCAGAGACGCAGTTAAAATTGGATAATGAAAAGTAAACATAAACAAACAAACAAACACTTTATTTCAGACTCAACAGGTACAAACATTATACAAGAGGTCCATAGAAGATTAAACCACACTATTTCAATATCATTTACCAATTTTTATTTTTTTTTATTTGAGAGAATGTCACTGTAATAGAGTACATACGAGAAAGTAACAAATAAGTAGACTTAGTAGAGGAATTCAAAATTTTATAGATATATATATATATATATATACGTATATATATATATATATATATATATATATATGTATATATTTTTTTTTAAGTTCGGGAAGAACCGATTCGCCTCTATTTAAAAGGGCATATCTCGGCGGAAAAACAAAGAAAGTGAGAGGAAAGACAGAGGAAAAAGAAAGGGTGGAGGGGACAGTCGAAGTGGAAAAAGACCAAGGACTGCAGGGTCGAGCCCCATCATCCTTGGGTGCTAGGGCCGGGAGGGCGCACGTGAAACCTCCAGGAACAAGCACGTACAAAGAGCACTCAAGAGCACGAGCTTAGAACCCCCTTGCGGGGATATTGTATATATATGAAAAGGAAAAGGTTCATTGGCAGACTATAGTCCATATGTGTTAGGAAATCTAGAAGAGGAAGAACCATTGTTGTCCCAAGGCGATATGATGACTAAGCTGATTGATGCAGCATTGCTTGTATATATTAAGTTAAGGTGTGTATATATATACATCTCATAATTGTAAGGTTAGTGAAAAATTCACTTAATTTAGAGCTAGCATTTTTGGGCTCTTGTGGCATCAGTGTTTGGGACGCTGGTGGCATCATTTTGGGGCGCTGCGCGTCTTTTCTACTCGTTTGTGGGATGTCGTACGTACAGGGTGTGGTCTTGTAGAGAGCTCTCTTGCAATTCAGTTTGGTTGTTTAGATACAAGATTGTTGCATCGTGCAATAGTCCAGGTGTGTTGTTGTTGCAAGGTTGAGAAAGAAGACCATAAATAGTGCCCTTTTGTTTTATCTTAAATTCATACAACTGAGGCCTAAGGTAGGCCCACATCGAGTCAGCAACCCTGAGGTAGGACCTAATAGGATCTCAAGTCCGTAAGTTTTAATTTTAGCTTAACTTGGGCTGTAGGTAGAACTGGCCCTTTAGAATTTGGCCGTTCACGGCTCAGCTGGGATTTTGAACCCAACAAATAAATAAAATAACATGGTCCTTCAGAACCGGATTCTACCCCAAGACTGAGTCAGTGACTATTTTTCGGCAAAGTTCTCATTGTGCAAATTGTAGCCCAAGTTAGGCCTAGACGGGTTGAGTATTATTGAGTTAAGGTCCCAGGGTAGAAAGTTTGGTCGCCTAATTGCGAAACTTGGCCAGTCGTCTGTCGTCGTTTTTGGCCTACATTTTACCGGTTTGGTTAATTTTGGGTTATTATTGAATTAAGGTCCCAGGGTAGAAAGTTTGGTCGCCCAATTGCTAAACTTGGCCAGTCGTCTGTCGTTGTTTTGGCCTACATTTTACCGGTTTGGTTAATTTTCGGTTATTATTGAATTAAGGTCCCAGGGTAGAAAGTTTGGTCGCCCAATTGCGAAACTTGGCCAGTCGTCTGTCGTGTTTTGGCCTACATTTTACGGTTTGGTTAATTTTGGGTTATTATTGAATTAAGGTCCCAGGGTAGAAAGTTTGGTTGCCCAATTGCGAGACTTGGCCAGTCGTCTGTCGTGTTTTTGGCCTACATTTTACCGGTTGGTAATTTTGGGTTATTATTGAATTAAGGTCCCAGGGTAGAAAGTTTGGTTGCCCAATTGCGAAACTTGGCCAGTCGTCTGTCGTTGTTTGGCCTACATTTTACCGGTTTGGTTAATTTCGGTTATTATTGAATTAAGGTCCCAGGTGGTAGAAAGTTTGGTCGCCCAATTGCGAAACTTGGCCAGTCGTCTGTCGTGTTTTGGCCTACATTTTACCGGTTTGGTTAATTTTGGTTATTATTGAATTAAGGTCCCAGGGTAGAAAGTTTGGTTGCCCAATTGCGAGACTTGGCCAGTCGTCTGTCGTTGTTTTTGGCCTACATTTTACCGGTTTGGTTAATTTTGGGTTATTATTGAATTAAGGTCCTGGGGTGGAAAATTTGGTATTCCATACTGGTGTTTGGTTAGTACCCCACCCAGCAACTCAGTTTATTTGAAAGTAAAATTTGCGTTTGATCAGTTTGGTTAAGTATTTCTGCCAATTCAGCTCATTTGGCATTGAGCCCAATTGTTGTTTGCATTGAAGATGAGTGCATCTGAATTGAACAAATTTATAAAAAGGAGAAGCGCCTACAATGGTCTAATTACAAAGGTCATTCCCACTATAGATTCTGCCATAGAGCAAGAGGATTTACGCTTAGTGACTGCGCAGCTTTCCATATTAGAAACTAAAAAGGTTGCTCTAAGTGAGGTAAATGTTAAAATTGAGGCTCTTATAGAAGAGGATGATATAGAAAATAACATAATTTACTTTGAAGAGATTATTGATATAATTAAAGTAGGCCTCCGAGCAAAAGAGTTTAGCAGCTCAGTACAGTTAGAGACCAGGTCTAATAATGAAACACAACACTCAACAAATGATGTTTGTGAAGTTAAGGTTAACAGATCTGTAGTTCAATTACCGAGGCTTGTACTCAAACCATTTTCTGGGAGTATTCAGGAATGGCAAGGATGGGCAGACAGTTTTCAATCAGCAGTTCATTCTAGTCAAGTGTTAAGTGCCGTGGAGAAGTTTAATTATTTGCAGTCCCTCTTGGAAGGGGAGGCAGCAAAGACTATAGCAGGATTAGCATTAACAGGCTAATTATAATGTGGCTTGGGATATATTAAAGAAACGGTTTGGTAAGCCAGAGATCTTAATTAAAAGCAACCTCCGTGCACTTTTAGCTATACCTCCTGTTAATAATCCTAATAGTGTCAAGGAGTTACGGCAGTTATATGATGAATTTGAAATTAGAACTAGGTCCCTGGATAACTTGGGTGTAGGAATGGAAAGGTATGGTATAATGTTGGTTCCTACACTGGAGTCTAAATTGCCTAGCTCAATTTTGCTTGAATTAAGTAGGGGACACTCTACAGAACATGTGTACATCCCCCTTCAGCAGATGTTAAGTCTTTTAGGCACAGAATTAGCAAGACGAGAGGGAATTGAGTTTGCACAGTGGGATGGTAAACAAGGGGACAAAGGCAGGCACAGCACCAAAGTTTCCACAAAAAGGAATAACCCAGGTACAGTGTCAGCTCTACATGCATCCTCTGAGAATAAATTAAAGGGAATCAAGGAATGCATATTTTGCGAAGGCTACCACAAGTCATATAAATGTGAGGTGGCTGAGGCATTACCCTTTGAGGAGAGAAAGGACAGGGTAACTAAGTCCACAGCATGTTTTAAATGTTTTTGAAAGGTCACAGAGCAAGGTTTTGTAAGTTTAAAATTTTGTGCAAAAAATGTCATGGTAGGCATCAGCCATTATTGCGTGAACACACTCCTAGTAGGCCTACCCCAGAAGTAGAGACATCAGTGGCACATGCCACTGCTATGCAAGGGAGTAAAAGTAAAGGGGGATTATTGCAAACAACTGCAGCCTTATTAATTGGGAATGAGGGAGAAGCTACTGTAAGAGTGTTGTTTGATAGTGGTAGCCAGTGTAGTTTTATTAAGACCAGAATTTCCAGAAAATTGAAGTTTAAAGAACTTAAGAGGGAAAATTTAAGAATTTCTGGGTTTGGGAGTTCCGTTCAAAACCGAACCAAATTTAAGAAGGTAGAAGTTCTGGTTAAAGGGTTGTTACCGCAAAGTCCCACTATCAAGGTCCAAGCTGTAGAGATTGAGGAACTTTGTGCTCCAGTCACTACTTGTTTAGATATGGCATGTGTCCAAGAATTGCAAGTTAAAGGAATTAATTTGGGCAATAATAAGTTTGAAGGAACAGAAGATATTAGTCTTTTGATTGGAGCTGACTATTATTGGGATTTCATCACTGGTAATATTGTCCGCACATCTCGAGGCCCGGTAGCTATTGAAAGTAAGCTAGGCTGGATGCTACATGGTAGTTATTGCAATGAAATGGAAGTTAAGGCTCTTTTTGTTAAGATTGAGGAGAACAGCCATGGTCTAGAAAGGCATTTGAAAGCGTTTTGGGAACTTGAATCTATTGGCATAAAGGACAAACAGGCAAGTACAGTGAACAATGATGTTTTATAGCAATTTGAAAAAGGGATTGGGTTTAGAGATGGTTGCTATGAAGTTGGCCTACCATGGAAGGATTCTTGCAAACCCGGTTCAAACCTTCAGCTAGCTAATCGGAGGTTGGAGACTTCATTGTACAGGCTAAGAAAAAATGAGGAGTTGTTAATTGAATACAATGAGGCCATCCTAAGTTATGTAAGGGAGGGCTATGCTGAAAGGGTGCAAGGTGAGCTGGTGAGCCAGGAGGCACATTATCTGCCACACCATGCAGTGGTACGGCGAGACAAAACTACCACCAAACTGAGGGTAGTTTTTGATGGCTCAGCCAAGGACAAAGGTGGTGTGTCCTTGAATGACTGTTTGGATGCTGGGCCAAATTTAAATGCAGATTTATTTTCCTTGTTACTGAGATTCAGGTTTGGTAGAGTAGCATTGACTGCAGATGTGAAGCAAGCTTTTTTGCGGATAAAGTTAAAACCAGAGGACAGAGATGCAGTAAGGTATCTGTGGGTGGATACGAAAGACTTGTTGGAAAATGAACCTAAGGTTCAAGCATATAGAATGAAGTCAGTGTTGTTTGGCCTCAGCTCTAGTCCATTTCTGTTGGCAGCTACTATGCAGTACCATTTTAAGAAATATTCTGGTCTATCCTAACACTATTGAACACATAAGGAAAAATTTTTATGTTGATGATTTGCTGTGTTCCGTGGATAATACAGAAATGGCTAAACAGATATTCATGGAGGCTAGAGCTATAATGAGGGAGGCTGGCATGGAGCTTAGAAAATGGCAGACCAATCATTCGCAATTACAAGAGTTTATGAGTCATTCCTGTGTAGTACCTGATGCAGCAGAAAGTATTGAGGATTCTGGTATTAAGGAGTTGTGGGCAATAGACGCAAAGGTGCTAGGCATTGTTTGGCAGCAAGATGATGATTTGTTTACCTTCAATGGGAAATCTTTAGTAGAGCTGGCTGAGAATGAGACAAGGTGGACAAAACGTACAGCTCTTAGTTTGGCTTCAAAGGTCTTTGATCCTCTTGGATTCCTGGCTCCATTTGTGATAAAGTCAAAAATTTGGTTTCAGAGCCTCTGGGAAATTGGACTTGGTTGGGACCAAGAGTTACCTGATCATATGGTGGTATGGTGGAAATATTGATTCAAAGAATTGGCACATCTTGGAGACATTGAAATCCCAAGATGGTACTTTGGAGAGTTGAACCAGAGTCCAGACAATTTGGAGCTGCACATCTTTTGTGATGCAAGTGAGGAAGCCTATGCAACTTGTATTTATATTAGAGGCACATTGCAAGAGGAAGTAAGTTGCAGGTTGGTTGCTGCAAAGAGCAGAGTAGCACCTTTGAAAAGGCTTTCTGTTCCAAGGTTGGAATTGATGGGTGCCGTTATTGCTAGTCGGCTTGCAGTTACAGTGCAAAAGTCTTTGGCCCTCTATGAAATTCCAAGCTATTATTGGACAGACTTCACTATAGTTTGGCACTGGTTAAGAAGTCAGGCAAGGAAATGGAAACCATTTGTTGCCAATAGGGTGGAGGAAATTCAAGCGCACACAGATCCCAAGCAATGGAAGCATTGTCCAGGCATCCAAAACCCCGCTGATTTACCAACACGAGGAATTTCAGTGAAAGATCTTTCACAGTCAAGTTTGTGGTGGAATGGGCCAGAGTGGCTAAAACTTGGAAGTGAAAACTGGCCTTCTAATCAGCCTATTGTAGGAGAATGCCAGGCTGAAGAAGCATGGGTGAGTGAGGTGAGAAAATGCGCTGTGAACAGTTGTCAAGTTATGCAGCAGGACCCCATATTGAGGCTTGAGGACATTAGCAGTCTGAAAAGATTGTTAAGAGTGACAGCATGGTGTTGAAAAAAGTGGTTAGAAATAACCGCATATATTTCCAAAGAAAATATAAACAAAATAAATAAAAATAAAAACCCTCGTTTCTAACCAACTAGTGAAGTTGGGTTTCCCTAATTAACAAAAAGAAGGAAAAAAAAAGTTTCTGGGACAAAGACAAACGGAGCTTTGGCCAGTCTTGAAAATTTTTGACCGCATGAAGCGGGCCCCTTTTTTCTCAAAAAAATTAAAATGCTCGTGGTTACCCAAACCGGGAAACTGAGTCAACCTTCAAATCTAACAACCTTTAATTAAATCGTATCCTTAATTAATAACCACTGCAATTAATCAAAACCCATGTTTAACTAAATAGAGGCCGATCAGAACTAGGTGCAAGTAAGTTAAAGAAAATAACTAAGGTAAGAGAAAAACTAGGTACCTAGACGAAACTCGAACCGGGCTACAACGGCCCTAACTCAATAATTAAATGGCTGTTATAGCCCCTATTAAAACCTAAAGGCAATATAGCCCTAACCTAACTTAAATAAAACCTTCTAAACCTTAAACCTTTAAAACCAAAAACTTAAGGGCAATCCAGCCCTAGCCTAACTTAACCTGCAAAACCTAGGTCTGGGAAATAGCCCCTACAAATAAATAACCTAGCAGTGTGTTAAACGATAACCTAAAACAACAACGAAATTTAAAAACCTGGAAACTAAATGAAACTTATGAATCAGTTAGAAACTGAAAGGGTAACGTTCAACTGGCAACTTCATTTTTGGTAAGTCTAAATTAATTTTGATGAATTTAGCTTCACCATAGTTAGTAATCTGGCTGCTGACCAAATTTAATCTGAAAACCACTGCAACCTACAGTGAAAAAGTCTGTAGCTGTGTTGACAGTGTCTAAATAGGCCATTATTATTTCTATAATTACCGAGTCTATTTAAAGTAAACTTAACCTTAATACTACACCTAAATAAAAATAATATATATCAATCTAAATAATAAATTTTTCAATATGGCGCCCCCGGGTGGGCAGTCGAGAAGTTAGTTACCCTTTTTTTGTTTTAATTCTGATACAATAGTTTTAAATCCAGTGAATTAAATTTTTTACACAACCTAAACAAACCTAGCCTAACCTGGCTAAACCTAAAAAAACAAACCTAGCCTAACCTGGCTGAACCTAAAAAACAAACCTAGCCTAACCTGGCTGAACCTAAAAAACAAACCTAGCCTAACCTGGCTGAACCTAAAAAAAAAAAAACCTAGCCTAACCTGGCTGAACCTAAAAAAACAAACCTAGCCTAACCTGGCTGAACCTAAAAAACAAACCTACCCTACCCTACCAACCCTACCTAACCTACCAAACCAACCTAACCTACCCTACCAAACGTACATAACCTACCTTACTTAACCTAAAATACCTAACCTACCTACCCATAATAAACCTAAAAATGGCTAATCAAACTGAAGCCACTCGTGGAAAAAGTATGGAGACCTGGTTGGGAAGTGATGTGGAAGCACTTGAAACTAGTAAACTGGTAAAAAGGAGGGGAGCAATCAGAACCTCAGCTACTAAACTTTTAGCTACAATCAAAGAGAGATGGGATGATTGGACTGAGGAACAAAAAAATTCACATGCTCGGCTTTTGTCCTCACAACTGGACAAGTTACAAAATTTAGACGAGGAAATCCTTAGAATGTATGTTTGTTCCGAAGGCTTCTCAGAGGATAAACAAGAAGAACTAGATGAAAAAAATAGTTATTACCACTTTGAAATAGATCAAATGATACAAGCATTAACAACTAAAAAAGAAAATAATGCCGAAGCCAAACCTAAACTAAGAATAAGTACTAAAATTCCTGAGCTTCAAATATTACCATTTGATGGAAATCCCTCTAAATTTCAAAACTTTAAGACCTCATTCAGAAACATTTATGATAACATAGGTCTTTCCGAAGAAGAGAAATTTGCCTACCTAAAACAACATTTGAGTGGAAACCCTGCCATTCAAATCAACTGCATGCAAGAAAGTAAAACCTCTTATGAAGAAGCATGGCAGCAGTTGGAGGGCTGTTATGCAACACCAGGCCAAATTAAATTCTCCATAATAAAATCCCTTTTAACTAAATCCATAATAACCAAAAATTTTAAATCACTTCATGACTTTCAAGCAGATATGCACTCTACCATAAATTTAATGCAAACTCAAAAATTAGAATTAGAAGATATACTCTTGTATGTATATTATAATAAACTAACTCAAGAAACTCAGGAATTTTTAAGAACTTGTGGGTTTAAACTCTATGACCCCTTTAATAATTTTAAAGAAGCAATTGCTGAAGCTACCAAAACCTTAGCTAATGTTAATTTTGATCTGGAACAAAGTGAGTTGACTACCTTGATACCTAAACAAAAAAGAAACTTCTCTCCAGAACCAGCCAGAAAACCATGGTATTCTGGCCAAACTACAGCTGCTCTGGCGGTTTCTACCCAAAAACAATCCTCAAGAAGAGCTCAATATACTGACCAGAGAGAACCTTACTGCAAATTGTGTAAGAAAAACTCTCACAAAATCTCAAAATGTGATTCTTTCCCTGAAAGTTGGGATAAACTGAAAAAACTTGCTAAATTAAATTATTGTACTAAATGTACCTCATCTAAACACCAAGCCAAAGAATGCCCCATTTCTTTACAACCCTGTTCATTTTGTAGGTTTTCTAACCATTTATCCTTCCTTTGTACCCAGTGGCGGTTCCTCATATGGGCAATATGGGCAGCCGCACAGGGCGGCATTTGTGGAGGGGCGGCATGAGCGCCTGCAAAAAAAATAAAAATAAAATAAGAATAAATAAATAAAGAAATAAATAAAAATAAAAATAAAATAAAATAAATAATAAAAGATCAATAAATATATTTTTATTAATAAAAAACCATCTATTGCATTTTCCATAAACCTTCCCATAAAAGACCTAAACAATGCAAAATGCTTCCAGATTAATATTATTGGGAATAAAGGCCCATACTTTAACATATGTAATGTTATTTTTCTGGGTTTGGTTAAATAGTGAAATGTATATTATTTATTACAGAACGAATCTTCACACTAAGCCACTAAGGTCTGTCAAATAACCGCAAATGGATAAGAAGAGGTCAAAGCTATCAGGTGCTCAGTTTAGAAAAAAGAGGAAAAAAGAAGAGGAGAAACGAGCAAAAGATAAAGGTATAGAGCTATGTCATCTACTCTTCACTGCTATTTTGTGATATAGCTTTCTGAGTCATTTGAAGTGTACTATTATGTATATAATTAGCCATTAACCAAGGAGGTTGTATTATTCATTTGTTTCCTATTCTAAAAGTTTAATAAATTGTGCTTAATAACATGTTAAATTAATTGTACTAGCCTATTCATGCATTGGTCTGTTATGTTCTATTTTACTATTTGCAGGGGCACTTTTGAAATATTTTGGAACACCCTCTGCCACTAGCCAGGATGAGAAGCCGTCTACTTCTGCCATTATTGAGGCTGAGGAGCCATCTACCTCCTCAGCCTCACATATGTCTCCACAAATGCAGTCTGATCCTGAGGATGAAGACCCATTTGCTTCTACTTCTCCCCGGCAGGACTCTTCAGGTGAGTTTGTGTGCACATATGTCTGTGAGTGTGTGCGTGTGTGTGTATGTGTATGTGTGTGCATCCCTGCAAAGCATTTTGCAAACAGTTATAAATTATAATGTTATTATCACTGGGTCTGGGTTACTGGGTATGTGTGGTGTTTCACCACCATAATTCCATAACACCACCACCATAACAAAGTGCTGTGAATAATGTGTTATCTAACTTAGGTGTGTATACTAATGAGTAATGCTCTTGTTCTTTCTATTAGAAAGGCCTGGAGCAGAATCGCCTCCTGAGGATGAGTCTCTGTCCACCGACCCTGCTAACTGGCCTTCAGTTCTGACTGAGAGAATTCGGACACAACTGGTTTCCAGGGGACCAAGTCAAGTACCATCTGACTTTGTATTCCCTAGAAACGACAGTGACGGAAGAAGTTTCCACCATCAATACTTCAGGAAGTCATTGGTTAGTGGGGAAAATATAACCAGAAGTTGGTTGGTCTATTCCTTAAAAAACAACAGCCTTTTCTGTTTCTGTTGTACATTATTTTCCAAGAGGAAAATAAATTTAACAAGTTTGGGGCTCTCGGACTGGAAGCATGCAAGCTCATTGCTCACATCACATGACAACAGTTCAGAACACCTAAATTCTATGAAAATCTGGAAAGAACTGGCAGTGAGGATGAGAAAGGGGGAGACCATTGACAAGCAGGAGATGGCACTTCTGGAGGCTGAGAAGTTGAGATGGAGAGCGGTGCTGACACGTCTCACTGCTATTGTGCATTCTCTGGCAGTTAGGAATTTGGCACTAAGGGGACATACAGAAAAATTGTTCTCACCATCAAATGGCAATTTTCTGAAAGAAGTTGAACTGATGGCACAATTTGATCCTATAATGCAAGAGCACATTAACCGTGTCCAAAAAGGGACCTCCAGTCACACCAGCTACCTCGGCCACCACATACAAAACGAACTCATTGATTTGTCGAGCAGCAAGACCATTTCAGCAATGGTGAGCGACATCAAACAATCAAAGTTTTTTTCAATAATTCTAGATTGCACTCCAGATATCAGCCACACTGAACAGTTGTCAGTTGTGATTCGGGTTGTGTCACTGGAGGGGAAGCCCCATATAAAGGAACATTTCATGGGGTTTTTGGAGGCAGAGGAGTCCACTGGTCAACATTTGGCATCTCTGATTCTGAAGAGACTGGAGGAGCTAAAAGTTCCTTTCATGGACTGTAGAGGACAATCATACGACAACGGGGCCAACATGAGGGGAAAAAACAAGGGTGTTCAATCCAGGCTCCTAGAAATTAATCCCAGAGCTCTGTTTGTTCCATGTGGGGCTCATTCTCTGAATTTGCTTGTGGCCGATGCTGCTAAGGGATCTATTGATGCCACAAGTTACTTTGGCATCTTGCAGAAGCTTTACAACTTGTTTTCAGCCTCCACACAACGATGGGCCATTTTGAAAAAACATGTGAACATCACATTGAAGATGTGGTCTGATACAAGGTGGGAAAGCAAGATCAAGAGTGTGGAGCCCCTGAGATATCAGGCAGCTGCAGTGAGAGATGCACTGATCGAGGTGAGGGACCACACCAAAGACTCTGTAATAAAGGTCGAGGCTCAATCTCTGTCAGAGGAGGTTGGGTCATACCGCTTCGCCATTTGTTCAGTGGTGTGGCATGACCTGTTGTGCCAAATTCAGCATGTGAGCAAGCAGATGCAGTCTCCTAGCATGCACGTTGATGTTGCAGTAAATCTCCTAAAAAAAACAGAGAGAGGTCTCCGCAATTACAGGGCAACAGGTTTTGTGGCTGCACAAATGGCAGCCACAGATATCTGTGAACAAATGAATGTGGAGGCTGTGTTAAAACAAAAACGGCTGAGGTCCACAAAGCGGCACTTCTCCTATGAAGCATCTGATGAGCCCTTGATTGATGCTTTGAAGAAGCTGGAGGTGACATTTTTCAATGCAGTGGTTGATGCTGCAACATCAGCCATTCAGGAAAGATTTTCCACGTTGGAAATTGTGGGAGAGAAGTTTGGAGTGCTGACACATTTCCAAAATCTCACATTTGAGGAGCTGACAGAACAATGTGTGAACCTTAGTACTACACTACACTTTAAGGGACAATCTGACTTGGATGGCAGAGAGCTTGCACAGGAGCTGAAGAACTTGCCTGACTTGCCATCAAAGACCATATCCTTGCTTGAACTGCTGACATTTATCCATGAAAGGGAGCTCTCTGAAATATATCCAAATTTGTGGACTGCTCTCAGAATTGGTCTTACTCTTCCAGTCACTGTTGCTGAAGCAGAGAGGAGCTTTTCAAAGCTGAAGCTCATCAAATCCTACCTGAGGTCAACTATGTCACAGGAACGCCTTACCGGTCTGGCCATCATCAGTATAAATCATACAATTGCTGAGCAGATTTCATATGATGATTTAATTCATGACTTTGCATCAAGGAAGGTAAGAAGAGTCAGGCTTTAGATGGCAGTTGTGCTGTGGTGCAATTTATTTTGTTTCTTGTTCAAAGTGTAGCATAATAATTACCCTCTCTTAAGTGTCTTATTCTATTTATGTGATAGAGCATTTGTACAATTTAGAAATTTGATTCTCTAGTTTATTTATGGCAGTTGTGCAATTTAATTTGTATTTTTCCTGTTCATAGTATCATAATTACATTCTCTTAAGTGAGTTATTCTATTTACGTGATGAAGGATTTGTAAAATTCAGAAATTTGAGTCTTTGTTTTGGTTCTGAAGTTCCAACAATTAGTCCAATAAAAAGTTATTTTGTGAAAGAGTTATGTCTGTCCTTTATTTTGGGGGGATTCGAATGTGTGTGTGTTGGCGAACAGGGGGGGGGGGCGCTGAAGGTGAGGTTCGCCCAGGGCGTCATGTAAGCTAGGACCGCCACTGTTTGTACCAAACAAAAAGGAAAACCAGAGGGAGATAAGAAAACCAAAACCAGTACGGAAGTAGCTACCCAAAAAGAAAACTCCAAACAAGGGAAACAAGTACTAACTTATTAAGTTTAAAAAACACTGATCAAGAAAGTAGCATTAATCCCTTCCATGCAAATGAGAATAAGAAACTCAGAAAAATCAATTAAATGCAGAGCACTTTTGGATAATTGTAGTCAAGCCAGCTACATACGAAGGAACTCGTGAAAAAATTAAATCTTCAACTAAACACTACGAGGAATCCATAACCATAACAGGATTTATAGCCGACAAGAAACAACCAATTATGAAGTAGCTATAATTAAATTGGAGGATTCTAGAAACCCTGGAAACTACAAGAAATAGAAGCTATCATAATTGATGATATTAATATAAATATGAAGTTCCAGGATTGCTGAAACTTCAAACTTATTTAAAATCATTAAATTATCAGCTTGCAGATCACTTTGAGCTGATGAAGTGGCTGACTTCAATGTTAATTTTTGGGGCTGCAACCCACAAACTTTTGCCCCTCACAGTCATCAGATTCATACGGCCTCTTGTTATAAATCTCCCTATGAATCTTTTTATTGGGTTTCCCTCAGATTACTACCCTGAAAAAGAAAAAGAACCATAAGAGATCAGATCAGCTTCTGTATTACCAACCCTACCTACTAGTACAACTTCTATGAAGATCTAAAAAAAATTGAACACCAATTGCACAATTTAGCAAACTAGAAAAACTTGGGTATTTCTGGGATGAACCACTTTTCAAACAAAGAAAAAGATCTGATTGCAAACTTTGAAAAGGAAGTTAAAAAGAAGATGAAAGATTATCTGTTAAGGTACCATGGAATGACCAAAAAAGAAAATTTCACCAAACTTTAAACTTGCTATTAGCAGGTTAAAGTCCACTTGCAAAAATTAAAAAAAGATACTTAATGCAACCTTATTCAGACATCTTGAACAACACTCCAGGAAGGAATAAAGGAGAAGTACCTCTACAGAACACTTAAGACAAGCAGAAATTTTTTACTCATTTTCCCGTAGTTCGCCCTGGGGTACAAACAACTAAAGTTAGGATTGTAGTAGATCCCTCGGGTAAAAGCACCAGAAAGAAATAACCGTAAATGATGCTACTGAGGACTGCCCTTCACTCCTACCTCACTTAGCAAAATTGTGCATTAAATTAAGGCATGGTAAATATTTGATGATTGGGGGACATTCAAAAAGCATATTTACAACTTAAATATCAAACAGAATTTGACTGCAATGCCCACAAAATTCTGTGGGTAAAGAATACCCAATTGGCTCCAAATGACAACAACCTGAGCTGCTATAAATATAGAAGAGTTACCTTTGGCAACAAAAGCAGTCCATTTTTACTACAACAATCTCTACAACACATATTAATGAACAACAAAACCAAGTGGCAGACTACCTAGCTAAACCGCTTTACATGGACAATGCTTTAATTAATGCCAACAATCTCTCAGAACTCAAAGACCTATACAATTATAGTGTAAACACTTTAATTGAATATAATTTGAAGCTATATGAATGGGCCTCTATCACTCAAAACTTCAAGGACTATTGAAAAAATGAAATAGCCTCTTCGAAGATAAAGAAAATGTAAAAACTATTAGGATATGGTTGGAACACAAGTGCTGATACACTCCATCTAAAAACGGTAAACTTGAACTCAGAAGCCAAAACTAAAAGAGAAATACTAAGTTCTGTGCAATCATTGTTGATCCAATTGGATTTGTTGCACCCTTAGTGTTAAATTAAAAACTCTTCATGCAGAAAGTAACCGCTACCAAAAAAATTGGGAGAATATCTAGAACTGGAAATGCTGCGTGAATGGAAAAAACTTTGTAAAGAAATAAACAAAGTGGAATTTCTGAATTTTCCTAGACAAGCTTTTGAAAATCCCAAACCTCTCATGGAAAATCTTCAACTCCACATCTTTTGTGATGCCAGCCAAGAAGGTTATGCAGTAAGTTGCTATCTAGTTGGAAATGGAAAATCCGAACTAATTTACGCTAAATCAAGAGTCAATCCCAAATCAAAAAATTGGACCATTTGTAACTTGGAATTAATGGCAATCTGCCTAGGAACCAAAGTCCTAGAATACCTTAAAGAAACCTACCTAGAAGAAAACTCAGAAAACCAAAAGTTCTTCAAAACAATAATTTGGACAGACTCACAAGTGGCTTTAAATTGGACTGCTCAAAAATCTCTAAAAATGAAATCAATCTTTGTAAAAAACAGAGTGAAAGACATTCAGGAAGCAACAAGAAACTTAAACCATCACCTGGAATTCAGACATGTAGCAGGAGACAACCCAGCAGACCTACTCACCAGACCAATATCTTTCAAGAAATTTCAAAAACTTCTTCACTTTTACCAACATGGTCCCACATTTTTGAGAAATGAAATGAATGGCCCACCAACTTAATTTTTAACCCCCACCAAGAAACCTTACAGACAACAATAAATGTGTGTCAAACAACTTGTAAAGAAATAAATGAAAAAACTCCCTTGTTAAATATGGAAAGATTCTCTAACAGGAAAAAACTGGTCAGAATCACTGCCTATGTTCTACGGTTCATAGAAAACTTAAAGTACTTCCGCACTCACAAATATAACCCGAAATGTAACCTGACAATGGAAGAACAAATTGCTGTCTTGGAGAAAAATCATACAGCTTACAAAACTAAGGCCACAAATTACTGGCTAAAATTAGTCCAGCAACAACATTTCTCAAAAGAAAAAGAAATAATCCACAAACTAAATAAAGGAGCAAAAGTTGAGGACCTAACAAAGCTGCAAAAGAATCTAAAACTCTTCATTGACAAAGAAGGGTTAGTCAGAACAATGGGGAGATATAAATATGCAACTAACCTTAACTATTCTGCTAGGTATCCTGTACTACTGCCCGAAAATTCTCATTTAACAACGTTAATTGTAACTGAATGTCATGCAAAAGCCAGTCATGCAACCTTAGCTACCACATGCAATTTCCTCAGACAGGAATTCTGGATCCCCAAAATAAGGCAAGTAGTTAAAAAGGTTCTGAAACAATGTCTGTTTTGCCAAAAATACTTTGCCATGGCTTATGAAGTGCCTACTACTGGACCCTTAGTAACGGAACGTTTAAGCTATGAAAAACCCTTTGAAAAAACTGCCCTTGACTATGTTGGTCCAATTTCTGTCCAGGATGAGAATAACCAATTCATGAAAGTCTACTTATTATTGTTCACTTGCTGCGCCACCAGATTCACCAGCCTTCACATCTGCACTGACCTTTCTGCTAAAACCTTTTTAAGAGAACTCTACCATTTGTCCTTAAACTACTCCCTTCCAAAGGTTTTGATTTCAGACAATCAATCCACCTTCAAAAGATCTGAAGATTACCTTAAACATTGGTTCCAAAATGTTCTTGTGTCTCAGTACCTCTCTGATCATGGTATCCAGTGGAAATTTACAGCAGCCTATTCACCCAGAACCTTAGGAATAGCTGAAAGAATGGTGGGTTTAGTCAAAAGAGCCCTCTATACCTCCCTAAAAGGAAGAAAAATCCCGTTAACTGAACTAAAAACAATTGTTCTTGAAATAATGAACACAATTAATTCAAGACCACTCACTTATGTTAATTCAAATGAAGATCCTTCCTCTGATCTACTAACTCCTTTCAAGTTGCTTTTTGGGTATGACAATACCAAATTCAACTTTTTAACCACTAATGATACCCAAGAAGCTGTTAATGAAGACGATCAGGTGGATGCTGATTATATGACAACAACAGAGGACAAAGAAAGAAAGAAAATACTGGATTACTTTCATAAGGGAGCTAAACAATCTCAAGAAATCAAAAAAGATGGCGATACGAATATTTGAGTAGTTTGAGGGAAAAAGAATACCAACAACACAAACAACCAGTAAGTAAAGAACCTAAAGTAGGAGAACTATGTCTCTTAGATGAAAATTCTATGAATCCCAAATACTTCTGGAAGATTGCTGTAATTGAAACATTACACCCAGATGAAGATGGCATAATCAGGCACGTAACTGTAAAAACACCCAATGGTCATCTCTCCAGAAGACACATATATCGGTTATACCCACTGGAAATAACTGATAAGCCAATATTGACCTGGAAGAACTGGAAAATTCTTCCACGAATCAGGAACTGTAGATTCTCCTGACACTACTACTGCCGCTACTCAACCCCGACCACAAAGACAAGCTGCAGTTAGATTTCGGGAAGAACTGCAAAGGAAAATACAGAGTGGATCTTTGTGAAGACCACAAATAGAAAATTGTAAATAATTGTAAATAGCTATAACTTAGGACCAACGTTCTACAGAAAAGACGCTTTCATCTTCATATTTCACCTAAAAGGAACTTTTCTGAAGAGCATGTCATTTTCATTCAAAAAAAAAATAAAATAAAATAAAATTTCCCAAGAATACAATTCTGGGTAAATTTTTCCCCTTGGGGGGAATGTTGAAAAAAGTGGTTAGAAATAACCGCATATATTTCCAAAGAAAATATAAACAAAATAAATAAAAATAAAAACCCTCGTTTCTAACCAACTAGTGAAGTTGGGTTTCCCTAATTAACAAAAAGAAGGAAAAAAAAAGTTTCTGGGACAAAGAAAACGGAGCTTTGCCAGTCTTGAAAATTTTTGACCGCATGAAGCGGGCCCTTTTTTCTCAAAAAAATTAAAATGCTCGTGGTTACCCAAACCGGGAAACTGAGTCAACCTTCAAACTAACAACCTTTAATTAAATCGTATCCTTAATTAATAACCACTGCAATTAATCAAAACCCATGTTTAACTAAATAGAGGCCGATCAGAACTAGGTGCAAGTAAGTTAAAGAAAATAACTAAGGTAAGAGAAAAACTAGGTACCTAGACGAAACTCGAACCGGGCTACAACGGCCCTAACTCAATAATTAAATGGCTGTTATAGCCCCTATTAAAACCTAAAGGCAATATAGCCCTAACTTAACTTAAATAAAACCTTCTAAACCTTAAACCTTTAAAACCAAAAACTTAAGGGCAATCCAGCCCTAGCCTAACTTAACCTGCAAAACCTAGGTCTGGGAAATAGCCCCTACAAATAAATAACCTAGCAGTGTGTTAAACATAACCTAAAACAACAACGAAATTTAAAAACCTGGAAACTAAATGAAACTTATGAATCAGTTAGAAACTGAAAGGGTAACGTTCAACTGGCAACTTCATTTTTGGTAAGTCTAAATTAATTTTGATGAATTTAGCTTCACCATAGTTAGTAATCTGGCTGCTGACCAAATTTAATCTGAAAACCACTGCAACCTACAGTGAAAAAGTCTGTAGCTGTGTTGACAGTGTCTAAATAGGCCATTATTATTTCTATAATTACCGAGTCTATTTAAAGTAAACTTAACCTTAATACTACACCTAAATAAAAATAATATATATCAATCTAAATAATAAATTTTTCAATACATGGGTATATAGATTTACCAACAACATTAAGGGAGAAACAAGAAGGGAAGGAATTCTGAGCAGTAATGAGATTCAGCAAGCCAGAAAATACTGGGTGGTATATGTGCAGAAGGAAAAATTTGGTGAAGAGAGGGAATTGCTCACCAGCCATCCATTACAGGTTCTACCAACACATTCTGCTCTCAAGGGTTTGGATGTGTTTTTAGATCAGGATTTATTGAGAGTAGGAGGTAGATTACAGTTTTCTGGGCTTCCAGAGGAGAAAAGACATCCAATCTTGCTACCTTCTAGGGGGCACTTTGTGGACCTTTTGATCCTGGATACTCATCATAAACTGTTACATGCTGGAGTTAGAGAAGTGATAATAGAGATCAGACAACAGTTTTGGATTCCCAAAATTAGACAAGTAGTAAAAAAGGTCTTGCATAAATGTGTGGTTTGCAAGCGTTGGAGTGCAAAGCCTTATTATGAAAAGGTGGCTCCACTTCCAAGAGAACGGTGTGTCTATACTGCCCCATTTGATGTAGTGGGAGTAGACTTTGCAGGTCCAGTCTATGTGTATGAGCAAGGGGAGTCTAACAAAGGTTATATATGTCTTTTCACATGTGCTACCACCAGAGCAATCCATTTGGAGTTGGTAAGCAATTTAAGTAGTGGTGTATTTCTTTTGGCCTTTAAAAGGTTTGTGAACAGAAGGGGTTTCCCAAATAAAATCATATCGGATAATGCAAAAACCTTCAAAAAGGCTGCAAAGGAACTCCAAGAAGTTTGGTCCTTGCTAAAAGAGGAAGGATTCCAATCCTACTTTTCACACCAAGGGGTACAGTGGGAGTTTATTGTTGAGAGAGCACCATGGTGGGGTGGATTTTGGGAAAGGCTAGTGAGAAGTGTAAAGTGTCCATTAAAGAAACTTTTAGCTAATGCTCATTTGAGCAAAGAAGAATTCTCTACTGTTTTATGTGAAGTAGAAGCAATGGTGAACAGTAGGCCTATCACTTTTGTTTACAACAGTATGCAGGATGCAGAGCCATTGACACCAAATCATTTTCTTTGTGGTAAACGATTAACATCAAGCCCCAGTGTGCCAGAAGACTTGCAGCCTATCCAGAGCACTCAAGGAGAGTTAACCAGACGGTTCAGGTACCTTGAAGAGCTACAAGATCAGTTATGGAAGAGGTGGCAGATGGAATACTTGCCAGAACTCAATTATTACCCATCAGGCAAGGTAAAGGGCTCCAATGCAAATTGTATCAAGGTGGGAGAAGTGGTAATGATTGGGGATGAAAGACCAAGGCAATGCTGGAAGCTTGGCATAATTGAAGAGTTGTTTGTTGGCAAAGACAATTTAGTTAGGTCTGCACTGGTAAAGACTTCAGGAGGAAAGTTAAAGAGACCTATACAAAAACTCTATGCTTTAGAAATCAGCAAAAACACAGATAGTCAAGATGAAACATTTGAGTTACAGCCTCATGGAGAAGGCTTGGCTAACCTTGCAGAAGGTAACGACAACAATGCCTCTTCGGTGGGGAGTGTTAGGAAATCTAGAAGAGGAAGAACCATTGTTGTCCCAAGGCGATATGATGACTAAGCTGATTGATGCAGCATTGCTTGTATATATTAAGTTAAGGTGTATATATATCCATCTCATAATTGTAAGGTTAGTGAAAAATTCACTTAATTTAGAGCTAGCATTTTTGGGCTATTGTGGCATCATTTTGGGGCGCTGCGCGTCTTTTCTACTCGTTTGTGGGATGTCGTACGTACAGGGTGTGGTCTTGTAGAGAGCTCTCTTGCAATTCAGTTTGGTTGTTTAGATACAAGATTGTTGCATCGTGCAATAGTCCAGGTGTGTTGTTGTTGCAAGGTTGAGAAAGAAGACCATAAATAGTGCCCTTTTGTTTTATCTTAAATTCATACAACTGAGGCCTAAGGTAGACCCACATCGAGTCAGCAACCCTGAGGTAGGACCTAATAGGATCTCAAGTCCGTAAGTTTTAATTTTAGCTTAACTTGGGCTGTAGGTAGAACTGGCCCTTTAGAATTTGGCCGTTCACGGCTAAGCTGGGATTTTGAACCCAACAAATAAATAAAATAACAATATGACAAATATTATTAATACAATGACAGTTCATATACTAAGGATAGAAATATATACAATTGATTAGAAATAATACTGTAATGTCGAAGTTAAGTGGAGCTACAGACAGACGTTTTCGTACCAAGAAGTCCATAGCTTAGAGGATAAATGGCAGGACTCATGGATAGCTTGGATGATTTTTTAATTTTTTGCCTTAGACTGTGTTAAGCATGTCTTGTTACCTCCGGGAAGCTCGGGACATTGCGGATAGCAAACATTTGCAAAGCTGAGCATCTCGGGGGGGGGGGGATTTATGTACGAGTCTAAAAGACGTGTTGTACAGCAAATTTAGTTCTGCCAGAACTTTTTTATAATTCACCCACAGTTGCTGTCCGTATATATTACTGCAGAAAGTACGAATGAGAGTGTCTTTAGCTTCACTTGTACAGAATCGAAAGTTCCTTATGGTCATATTCGCTTTAGCACACAGGCTTCGAGATTGTTTTCTTATATCCGATTCATCACTCAAGGAGCTGGTAATAGTTTGACCCAAATACTTAAACTCTTGTACTTCTCAATTACTTCACCATTCATTTTAAACCTTATATCAGCTGGCTGATTACAGCTTTTAGGATGAAATTGCATAACCTTAGTTTTTGTAACATTAAAAAGAATATCATGTTTCTGCGAATACACTTCGCAGACTTTTAGTAGCCGATCCAGACCTTTAATAGAGGGACTTATTAACACCATACCATCGGCATAAACTAAGTTATTTATCCTTGTGTTATCTATACAACATCCCACTGTTGCCTCATTAAGTGAAGCAATTAATCCGTCGATATACACATTAAACAGCATAGGGGAGAGCAAGGAGCCTTGTCTCACCCGGCAAGAGGAGCCAAAACACTCGGATAGTACATTGCCCCACCTAACAGTGAAAGATTGGTGGGAATACTAAAATTTCAATAAATTTAATATGTACATGGTTACCTTCCTGTCTTCTAGTTTTGCAAATAAAATATTGTGGTTCACCTTATCATATGCCTTAATTATATCTAGGAAACAGCTATAAATAATTGAATTACTGTCAATGTATTCAGATATTGTTTCTTTAAGTACATAGATACACAGGTCAGTTGAGTGGGACCTTTTAAAGCCAAACTGATTAGGAGGTGTCCATAGGAAATCATTTAATCGGCGTAACAAGAGTTTTTCTAGTAGTTTCGAGAAGCAGGAAGCGACAGCAATAGGCCTGTAATTATTGCTGGACAAAATGTCTCCGTACTTATTTCCAAAGGTGGGCAGTTGCGCCGCAAAAAGTTGCGGCGCAACTTGCGGCGCAACATTTTTGGTTGCGCTTGCGCTTGCGGCGCAACTTTTTGAAAAGGGTTGCGCTTGCGCGTGCGGCGCAACTATTTCAGCAGAGTTGCGGTTGCGGTTGCGGCGCTACAAAAATCGTTGCGCGTGCCCACCACTGCTTATTTCTGACTAGGGGCAAGATATATACCCTCATGAACTCTGCAGGGATATAGCTATGAGCCAGCATGGCTGATAGGAGCAATGATATATGCAGACATACTACGTCATTTGCGTATTTTAAGTGCTCATTCGATAAGTCATCTACCCCTGACACAGAACCAGTTTTTAACTCTTTAATTAACCTCTTTACTTCAGAAAATGATATCAAGGTATTTTCCGTTGTCCCTCCCACAATCGTTTCGCTGCAATATATCTTAAGATTATCCCTACTCACACTGTTAAGAATGTTAAAATATATATATATATATGAATAGAAACGACATAAGTATTAAGGAACGTTTCTGCACACGAGGAGGAGAGATAACGAAATAATGAAAAATGAGGCGAACCGCCTGGGAATCGAACCCAGGGCCTTCCAATTGCCGGTCGGACGCTATACCATTATGCTACGGACTCACTCAATCACAAATCGAAATTCTCCCAAATAGGCAGAAACCAATGCCTCAGAGAGCACCCTCGCAAATCGTGAATATGCGCAAATAACTGCAATGACCGCGCAGTATATAAATGAATAGAAACGACATAAGTATTAAGGAACGTTTCTGCACACGAGGAGGAGAGATAACGAAATAATGAAAAATGAGGCGAACCGCCTGGGAATCGAACCCAGGGCCTTCCAATTGCCGGTCGGACGCTCTACCATTATGCTACGGACCTCACTCAATCACAAATCGAAATTCTCCCAAATAGGGCAGAAACCAATGCCCTCAGAGAGCACCCTCGCAAATCGTGAATATGCGCAAATAACTGCAATGACCGCGCAGTATATAAATGAATAGAAACGACATAAGTATTAAGGAACGTTTCTGCACACGAGGAGGAGAGATAACGAAATAATGAAAAATGAGGCGAACCGCCTGGGAATCGAACCCAGGGCCTTCCAATTGCCGGTCGGACGCTCTACCATTATGCTACGGACCTCACTCAATCACAAATCGAAATTCTCCCAAATAGGGCAGAAACCAATGCCCTCAGAGAGCACCCTCGCAAATCGTGAATATGCGCAAATAACTGCAATGACCGCGCAGTATATAAATGAATAGAAACGACATAAGTATTAAGGAACGTTTCTGCACACGAGGAGGAGAGATAACGAAATAATGAAAAAATGAGGCGAACCGCCTGGGAATCGAACCCAGGGCCTTCCAATTGCCGGTCGGACGCTCTACCATATGCTACGGACCTCACTCAATCACAAATCTAGCATAATGGTAGAGCGTCCGACCGGCAATTGGAAGGCCCTGGGTTCGATTCCCAGGCGGTTCGCCTCATTTTTCATTATTTCGTTATCTCCTCCTCGTGTGCAGAAACGTTCCTTAATACTTATGTCGTTTCTATTCATTTATATACTGCGCGGTCATTGCAGTTATTTGCGCATATTCACGATTTGCGAGGGTGCTCTCTGAGGGCATTGGTTTCTGCCCTATTTGGGAGAATTTCGATTTGTGATTGAGTGAGGTCCGTAGCATAATGGTAGAGCGTCCGACCGGCAATTGGAAGGCCCGGGTTCGATTCCCAGGCGGTTCGCCTCATTTTTCATTATTTCGTTATCTCTCCTCCTCGTGTGCAGAAACGTCCTTAATACTTATGTCGTTTCTATTCATTTATATACTGCGCGGTCATTGCAGTTATTTGCGCATATTCACGATTTGCGAGGGTGCTCTCTGAGGGCATTGGTTTCTGCCCTATTTGGGAGAATTTCGATTTGTGATTGAGTGAGGTCCGTAGCATAATGGTAGAGCGTCCGACGGCAATTGGAAGGCCCTGGGTTCGATTCCCAGGCGGTTCGCCTCATTTTTCATTATTTCGTTATCTCTCCTCCTCGTGTGCAGAAACGTTCCTTAATACTTATCGTGTTCTATTCATTTATATACTGCGCGGTCATTGCAGTTATTTGCGCATATTCACGATTTGCGAGGGTGCTCTCTGAGGGCATTGGTTTCTGCCCTATTTGGGAGAATTTCGATTTGTGTGATGAGTGAGGTCCGTAGCATAATGGTAGAGCGTCCGACCGGCAATTGGAAGGCCCTGGGTTCGATTCCCAGGCGGTTCGCCTCATTTTTCATTATTTCGTTATCTCTCTCCTCGTGTGCAGAACGTTCCTTAATACTTATGTCGTTTCTATCATTTATATACTGCGCGGTCATTGCAGTTATTTGTTGCATATATATATATATATATATATATATACACACACACACACACACACACGTGTTTCACAACGTCTATTATACTTTGGGGGGTGATATCGAGTAGAAAAGTTAATACAACATCTGTGCTATTTCCAACTGTTGCAGAGCTACGGACGTTTTAAGGTGCACGGAAAAAATAAACGAGAGTATTAATCTGATGTATTTATTGCTATATTTTATGAGATACACCTTTAAATGTTCAAAACGTCCGCCTTGGTTTTCAATGCACAGCCTTGTTCATTCCAAACAAGAGTCCACTGCCCACTGAATCATTTCGGGGTGTTCTCGTATGTAAGCAGCGGCATCCATAATCCGACGCAAGAGTTCCTCTCTCGTTTGTCCTTTGGTCTTGTAGACCATCTCGTTCATAAGGTTTGTGTGTGCGTATATATAGTCTAAAAGTCACTAAAAGAAAGCTAAATGGCAACAAAAAAAAGATAACAGCGGGACGCAGTCTGTTCGTTTATTAGGTTGACCTAAACACAGGGGCGTAACTGACGGGGGGGACATGTCCGCCCTCAACTTTTGAACTGAGGGGGATAATATAGGTTTTGTCCCCCTCAACTTTTGGAAGCTAGTTACGCTCTTGCCTAAACAGCATATATTTTTGTATCTGCAGCAATCGTTGATTCTAAGTTTAAGTTTAATTTGGTGATGCTTCGGAAGTGACTAATGTGAAAGGAGTTTAAGTTGTCTAATTATTATGTCAGTTATGTCTAATTCTAAATTAGTAGAATAGGAAATAAGTTGGTCGAGGTTGGGACACAGGCACAAATGGTAGGCCCTAAGAAGATCTAATCAAAGAACAGGTCTGTCAGTGCTGGACTTACCTATAAGCTAAATAAGCTATAGCTTAGGGCCACACACCCTCGGGGGCCTCATTTTTTTAAATATATTTTTATTTTATCATTAGTTTTTATTCTTTAACACTAATTCATCAAAAATTTATATATATATATATATATATATATTATTTTTCTTTATCATTAACATTAATATAAAAAATAATAATTATATTATAATTATTTTAAATTTTTTTACCCGAATTTTTTTAGAGAAGGGCCTCAAATTTCATATAGCTTAGGGCCTCAGCAGGTGAAAGTCCGGCCCTGAGGTCTGTAAGTACCTTTTATGTCTGATAACCTAATACCTAACGGGGTACAGGATTAGAGAAAGGAGCCATATGTGTGACTATGGGTGAGCAATGACAAGCAAAAAGTGTATCTACGAACCCCATTCTGTTCTGTTCCATTTTTTTGTTCGTTTTGCCTTGTTAAGATGTGATTCCAAAAAGCAGGTGGGTAACACAAATCACTTGCGTTTTCGGAATTTTGTCTTCAAACAAACACTTTATTTCAGACTCAACAGGTACAAACATTATACAAGAGGTTCATAGAAGATTAAGAGATAGTTGTCTGGAGCACTGACTAAGTAGGCTAGTGAATCACTGTGTATAATGAACATACAATTGCCTACGCCAATGCTTCCAGGTTTGAGATTTAGAAAATATATCGGAGACCAGTCCACTAACCATGGCTTCTATTATCTGATTCACCAAGCCTAGTGATAAATCTAAATACAAAATTGCGAATGACACTGGCACAGTTAGGCACCTTATTGACTACAAACAGCATACTGACACTAGAAGGAGCATCATTTAACAAGGCAAAACGAACTTTCTGTCGTGTGAATAATAACCCTCGCAGGCTCGCACTTTGTCGAAGAATATTTTAGTACTGTACTTCCATTTTTCCCAGGCATTTTAGGTATTGCTAATGTGTTTAAACTTTTGAATATTAATGTAGTATTTTCATATAACAATATTGTGAAAAATATCATAGTAAAAAGTAGTCCTGCCAATAATTCAGGCATTATCTATAAAATTGGTTGTAAACAATATGATTCCTTTTACATTGGACAGACGGGAAAGGATTTGTACACGCGTGTAAAATGGCATCAATATTCCGTTAGAACGGGACAGTCGTCCATTTGTCAGAGTTATCCTATTGTATTTACTGGAATAATGCTTCAATTTTGTTTCACTCAAACAACATTGTTATTACTTTTTAGGCAACCATAAAGCACCAAACTATAAGGAGTTAGTGTCAAACTTGATTAAGTGCTATGGCAAAATGGGGTGTCGTATGTCTTTAAAATTACACTATCTGCATTCACATCTAGACTTTTTTTGTGATAACCTGGGCGATGTGAGTGAAGAACATGGCGAAAGATTCCATCAAGATATTCAAACGATGGAGAAAAGGTACCAGAGCCATTGGGATGCTTCCATGATGGGAGACTACGTATGGTCGCTGATCAGAAAGGATAAGAATGTTCATACGTGGAAGTTGCGTTCTTCAGTGCATTTTTAAGGAACGCACACTGCATAACGAGGCTTGTTATTACCTTTACACTAATTATTACATTTATTTTATTACCTTTATTATTACGTTTATTGCATTTATATCGGTTCTCCTCATGATATATATTATATCCTTTGGCCTTTGCACCATTTTGGGTTTGTCAAACAATTTTGGCTCAATAAACATTAATTTCCAATAGTGTTTTTATTTTCAGAAAATATTTATGTTAGTCTTCTTTATATACTTTGCCACATGAAAAGTGTGATAACCTATATTTTTGAAACGGTTGATGATAGAGCAAAACCAATATCATTTTTGGAATCAGCGCCCCGACATCATTAAGAAACGATAGAAAAATCACAATAAACAGACATTTTTTCAAATTTTTTTACCCAGTGTTATTCATGTATTACTTTCGTAATATATAAGGCAAACTCATCTTTTTATGCCCCTCGGGAACCATCAGTTAACCAAAAACAATATGTGAGTTTGCCTTACATTGCCGGCTTAGAAAGAGTAAAACCGTTGACGAAAGATTTTAAGTTTGCTTTGGCGTTCAAATATTCGTCTACCGTGAAAAGTAAATTGGTTAGGAATAACGTTGCAAAACAGGAATAAGCCTGTGTCTACAGCATTCCCCGTAAAAATTGTGATTTAGTATACGTAGGAGAAACTGGAAGAAATATTGAAACCCGTATTAAAGAACACAAATATACCTTCAGAAGTTGTAATACTAATAATGCCATTTTTTATCACGCCAGTCAAAATAATCATGCTATAGATTGGGAATCAAGTAAGGTACTTTGTGAATGTAATAATTATGTCAAAAGAAAAATAATAGAATCTGTATGTATAGAAAAAGGAGATAATTTTAATTTATGCAAAAGTACTTATAAGTTGGACCCTTTAGTGAGATTCTTGGTCAAAAAATCCCTTACGGCGTCGGGTGAACGGGTTCTAACCTAAGTGTGAATTTCTTAAATGTCTCTGGATTGTTTCCTTACTCGCTTTTGGCCTTTGGTTCATTCGAGTTTTTTTTTTTTTTTTGTAAAATGTAAATGGGATAATAAACGTAAATGTAAATGTAATAATGGAAGTAATAATTGTGGAAATAAATATAAATGCAATAAATGTAATAATAAAGGTAATAAAATAAATGTAATAATTAGTGTAAAGGTAATAATAATAAATGTTAAAAAACGTAAATGCAATAATAAATGCAGTAATTATGTCAAAATAATAGAATCTGTATGTATAGAACAAGAAGATATTTTTAAATTTGTGCGAATGTACTTATAAGTGGGTCCCTTTAATAAAAAATGCCCTTCTGGGGTCGGGGGAACGGGATCTAGCCAAGGTGCGAATTTCTTAATGGTCTCTGGATTGTTTCCTGCTCGCCTTTTTCATTCGTTTTTCGGTTTATAATTTCTGTATAATAAACAACAATGTAATAATCAATGTAATAATAAATTTATAATTTCTGTAATAAATAATAATGCAATATTAAATGTAATAAATTTAATAATAAATGTAATAATTATGTAAAAAAAATAATAGAATTTGTATGTATAGAACAAGAAGATAGTTTTAAATTTGTGCGAATGTACTTATAAGTGGGTCCCTTTAATTTAAAAAAATTAAAAAAAATGTAAAAATGCCCTTCCAGTGTGGGAGAACGGGATCTAACCTAGGTGCGAATTTCTTAATGGTCCCTGGACTGTTTTCCTTCTTGTTTTAGGTTCATTCTTTTTTCTGTATCCACCCGAAGAGGATGCCAGTGGGCATCGAAACTGTTGTGGAAATAAACTCTGTCTATTAGAGTGGGTTTTTACTATCAAATTCTAAATTATTTGTCCTACATCTGTACAATATGGTTGAGGCTGAGGTGTTATCATATACAGTATATCCTCCGTATCTCCAATGTTTCCTTTCCATTTCCTATATATTTTTAAACTTTCCTTTCCATCCATATCTTTCCTCCAGTTGTCCACATCCCAGCTATGTAGTTTGTTCGCCAGTTCCTCTTTTTCTGCAGTCTTTTAGGTATTTTATATTTACTCTCAAGTCACTCATATGTCCCTCAACCTCCTCCATCCACTTCCCTCTTGTTTCTTCTTTTACTTTTCTGAATATTTACCTACCAACCTGCCTGTGTCATTTTTCAAAATACTTTTACATAGTTGATCTTTCCTTTCATTATTCTTGTTCTTATCATTGATGCCCCATTTCTCACCTCGAACCACCCATAGCCGCACTTCTTCCTGCTGATAGTATCATTCTGTATATTCCATTCTTATATCTTTGTAGCTGCTGGATTTCTGTTTTGTTTAGTTCTATAATAATTGTTCTATATTACAGCTCTTTTCTATGGTAAAGATTCGGTAGAACACATCTACCCAAACTAGTGACGAAAATAGTTTTTTCTGATGTATTTAATTCTGTTTCAATTGAATCTGACCTTCATTTTTGGCGCAAATAAACCGTTATGGAAATACTCCCCCCCCCCCCATGGCTTTGAAGAAGAGGGAAATTGTGGGCTAAAAAGGCCAGAATCAATTGAAACAGCATGAAATACACAAGAAAAACCTATTTTCGTCAGTAATATTCACGGCAAAAGTAACTTAACCTAACGAAACTAACATAACTTAACCTAACCATTTGTCAAGGGCATACAGTTGACCTAGCCAGGCATACGGTTGATCTAACCCGGCATGGGTACCCCTAACCTAACCTAGGCCTAGTTGGAAATATTATCAGTGCACGTATATTAAGTTTACTACCACACTGAGGACACGTAAGAGAGGTCTTAAGCACGCTGTGAGGTCGAAATATAGCGACAGCAGCGCTGTCGTTCCTCAAAACTTATTTAATAACGTCCCACTCGGACTTAGAGCATCCAACAGATACAGCCATTCTAAAGTAACTTGAATTAAAATTTCAGCGCCGGCATGCGCGGAGGTGTCACATGACAATGGGACAGCCGTTGATTGGCTAATGATAATAAAATGACTACATACACATGGGACGAGATGGGTTGACGAGTGAATAATGGCGCTAAAATTTAATAATTTCGAAAGTAAATATCTCGATAAATAGAAATTTCCGCCAAAATTAGTATAGGATAAAGTATTCTTATTTTTTTCGATCTATTTCCCTGTATAAATATCAATATCGAGTTTGGTGGATGTGTTCTACTGAATCTTAACCCTTTTCTATTACTGAATAGGTAATATATGCCATTTTCTGTGCTTTTTGTAACATCAGTTCTTTTTGCTTTTGGAAACACTTCTGTGTATTATTAATTGTTATGCCCAAATATTTTATTGAATCTACCACTTTAATTCCCTCTATCTGCTTTGGTGCTTCGTTTTTGTTGAATATCATATAATTACTCTTATTTTTGTTAATCTCTAGGCCATATGTCCTCCCTATTTGTATTACTTTCTTGATATTATCATTTGCCTCATCTATTGACATTGATAGCCGTAATCCATCATCCGCAAAAAATAATGTATGTATTTTAAATTTATGATCTTTATATCCTATATCTTCGTTATCCAACTTCTCCAGAATTTAGTATGTCACCAACTTGAATAGAGTTGCTGATAGAGTACATTTTTGTCTTATTCCACTGCTTACTTCTATTTCTTTACATAGCTCATCATTTAGCCTCACTGTGGTTCTGTCCCCCTTATAGATTTCTATTATGTTTGGGTGAATCTTATATCTCACGAGAGCAGAGAGCTTCCACTAGTTTTTCTCTTTTAATTGAATCAAAGGGTTTTGTGAAGTCAATTGCTGCCACTATCAAGGGTTTTCTATTTCTGTAGCTACTTTCTATACAATACTTCAAGATGTAGATATTATCCTCTATTCTTCTTCCTGTTAAAAATCCAGCTTGCGTACCCTTATCTTCATTATTCCTAGTTAGGTGTTCCTCTATCTTCGTTTTTATGATAGACATGAACAGCTTGTATGCTACATCAGTTAAAGCTATAGGTCTTAGGTCTTTCTCTATAGGTTTGTTCTTCTTTGGCACCATTACTGTTTGTGACATCTTCCAATTCCTTGGTAGTCTCCCTGTTCGCAGGATCTGGTTGTAGCAGTGTACTAATGGTTGGGTGCACACGTCACTCTTTCCCAATGACTTGAAGAATTCTGGCTTTAAACCATTTGGTCCAGCAGCTTTCCCATTTTTTATACTTTTTAATCCTTCTTTTATCTCCTTTTTGTTATAAAAGGTTCATCCATATATCCCATCTCACTTACTTCTCACCTCTAACATATCTATAAGTTCTCTCAGAGTAGGTGGTATTTGGTATTCTAGTGTTCCTATCATTACTCCTTGGTCATCTTTGTCATATTTTTCTTGTATCTTAAATACTATACTTATATAGTCTCTTAGCCTGGAGGGTAGGTTATGTTTCTCACTCACCATGATCTCTTGGGCAGAATCATTCTGTCTGTACCTATTTATAAATTCTACCTTCATTCCCCCAGTCCAGACTGTATCCAACTTATTTGGATGTTTCTGGTATATTCCCAACCAGTAACCTTCAAATTTCCTATCTGCCTCTTCAAGTGCCAGTTTATTTCCTTGTTCATCGTATAATTCTATTTCTGTCTTCTTTACCTCCTTTCCTTTCAGCTTGTTGATATGCTCCCATAATTTTTCACCTCCATTTTTAATCTCCTCACTGACTTTTTTCTCATGCTTATACATTTCATCCTTTATGATCTACAGATCTACAGAAGCTAAGGCTAACAAAAACCTTAAGAGCCACTCTAAGGTTAGCCCGAGAGAAAGGAAAGAGGAGGGGATTAAAAGAGGAGAATAAGGGGTTAAGTAAGTAGCAAATCCTATCATTCGTGGGTTAACATTCATTCAGAAAAAAGAGAAAGAAAGACTCCCCATCATCATCAACCGCCGGCCACTGCCGACAAGTCGGAAAAATAGTCGAAGAGAATAGGAGAGGGGTGAAAGATGAAAAGAAGTGAAATAAGAACGCTTATAAACCATGCAAACACAGTCTTTACTCACTGTCATACCATGCAAACTAAAGACATGCAAGTAAAGAGAGTTACAGACATGCAAGTAAGGAGAGGATTAAAAAAAAAAAAAAAAGTAGGTAAACAAAAATGGGTTAGTTTACTGTACAAGCTACAGCTACGTTCGTGTTAGTCTAATTTTTTTTTTTTAATAATTTTATTGCTGGCATCACACGCTGGCATTGATCGTCAACAGACTCATCCTCGACCTCCACCCCCAGAGCTCCTGTTGCCAATTGTTTTTTATTTTAAACAACGTTAATATTTTTAAAATGCCTATCTAAACGGTTCTTGAACATATTAACGCTGGTAGAATTAACGACTGACGCAGGAAGATTATTCCATTTACCAATTACTTTAAACGTAAAGAAGTTATTAGCGATATTAGTAATGAAACGTCTGCCACGCAACTTAAATCCGTTATTACGAGTATTGCTATTATCGAAAGTGAACAGTTTGTCAAAATTTACGTTATCGATGTTATTAACGATTTTGAAAACTTCAATAAGCTCCCCCCTTAATCTCCTAGTTTCGAGTGAATGCAAGTCTAACTCTTTAATTCTATATTCATAAGGCTTGTTGCGCAATGACGGAATTAGTTTCGTGGCACGACGCTGAACCCTTCTAAACTATCAATATCCTCACGCAAATACGGGCACCAAAACTGAACGGCATATTCTAAATGAGGCCTGACTAGGGACTTGTAAAGGGGCAATATAATATCCTTCAATTTAAATTCGAAATTACGCGTATGAAACCTAACATCCTATTAGCTTTTGCGCAAGACTCCAGGCACTGGTTCCTAACTTTTAAATCCTTAGATACGCGTACGGCTAAATCTACTTCCTCGTCAACGCTCGCTAACTCTCTATCATCCATCGTGTACGTGTAATTATTGTTACGAGAACCTATATGCAAAACTTTACATTTGTCTACGTTAAATTGCATCTGCCACTTATCCGTCCACTCCATAATCTTATTTACATCGTCTTGGAGCCTATTTCTATCGTCCTCGTTAACAACCTTACCGCCTATTTTAGTATTGTCCGCGAATTTTGACACGTTACTAGTCAATCCTACATCTATGTCGTTAATGTAAATTACCAATAGCAATGGGCCTAACACTGAACCCTGTGGGACACCGCTACCTACATCCAGAGATGGGCAGTATCTTGTATCTTAAGATACAAGATACGTATCTTAGATACTTTATTTCTGGAGGATCTTGAGAAGTATCTAAGATACATTTTGTCATGTAGCTTGTATCCCGGGATACACTTTCAAAGATACTTTCATAAGATACTTTTTAAATAGAGACGCTAATAACTATTCATGAAATATGATCATATCTGACGCACGTTGAAGCAGGCCGGCGATTGCTGTTACATGTTTGTACATGAATACTACCGTTGCGCTGCGCGCACAGTCTCGGCACAGATGTACTCAGGTTTCATCTTGTATCCCGCGGTTTTAACATGTTTTAACATGATTAAAAATCAGGAATTATACATATATTTGCTTATTCCTGCAAATATATTTATTATGAGGAAAACTTTATTTTTTCTTCGTGAGTAGGTAACTGAGCATACCTGTATTAACAATTTATTTGAAATGCATAAATTGAAAAAGTGTGGTTTATTTTATTTTTCCATACCTAAAAATTTTCAGGATTATTTATACATATTTACTTTGTGCTTTCCTTTTAGTTATATCACTATATGAATACTGAGATATGAAGTACCATTGATTTGGCATTTATTTATATCCAGAAAATATAATAATAAACAATTGAATGAGACAACTCGTGTGCTCATGGCTCACCAGGTGAAACTAAACTCAAATAATTATTCTTTCAAAAGTATTTTGCATCTTAAAAATGTATCTTGTATCTGTAACTTGTATCTGTATCTTGAAGATACAGTTTTTTCGAGTATCTTGTATCTGTATCTTGAAGATACAGTTTTTTCGAGTATCTTGTATCTGTATCTCAGATACATTTTTCTTGGGTATCTTGTATCTGTATCTCAGATACATTTTTCTTGGGTATCTTGTATCTGTATCTCAGATACAATTTCCAAGTATCTTGCCCATCTCTGCCTACATCCAACCACCCCGATTCACTACCATTAACAACGACCCTCTGTCTCCTAGCACGAAGCCATTCCTCTAGCCAGTTAGCTACCTGACCGCGTATGCCGTGCGCTTTAACCTTCGCAATTAATCTTCTATGCGGAACTGTATCAAACGCCTTTTTAAAATCTAAATAAATAACGTCAGCCGCTCTATGCCTATCGTATTCGCGCACTATTTCGTTACAAAATTCTAACAAATTAGTTAAACAAGATCTATGGTGTCGAAACCCATGCTGACTACTATTAATCAAATCTCTACTTTCTAAGTGATCGAGGATACGATCCCTAACTACGGATTCCAAAAGTTTACCGACAATTGACGTTAAGCTAATGGGCCTATAATTGCTAGCTACTGTGCTGTCGCCTTTTTTAAAAATAGGCGTGACGTTAGCTAATTCAAAGTCTTCAGGAATAATCCCCGTTTCGAGTGATTGATTAAAAATATTAAGGGGCCTTCGATAACGTCTTTCAAATCTTTCAAATGTCTGAGATAAAAAGCGTCAGGGCATGGAGCCTTGCTAACTTTTAGCCTATCGATATAATGCTCAATCTCACCCTCGAAAACAGTTATTTCATCCAAAATAGTCTCGCTACTAAATGGAACGATATCGTCCACGTCGGGGACATTATTTACGTCTTCTACGGTAAAAACTGTCGCAAAAAAGTTATTGAAACTACCCGCCATCGCCTGAGCGTCAGAAGCCAAAGCGCCATTAACATCCACTAGAGGGCCTATGTTATTTTTTATCGACTTACGATTATTGACATATTCAAAAAACGTTTTTGCATTATGTTTACTATCCGCAGCTATAAGTATCTCTAAATTACGCTTAGCATTCCTAACTGATCTTTTAACCTGACGTCGAAGCTCGATATATCTATTAAAGTTAGCTGCCGTGCCATTGCGCTTATTAAGTCTATACGCTCTGTTACGCTCGTTTATGAACTCGCCTATTTCCCTAGTCCACCACTTGGGCCTACCATGATTTCTAGCGCGCTTGGGCCTACGAGGAATAAACTATCAAAACTATCAAAATTGGCCCTACGAAAATCAGGGACTTCTATTACGTTATTATCCTTAGTGTTTTCTATCAATAACATAAACCTAAGAATTTGATGATCACTACATCCTAAACTCTCGCCTACTTCTAAATCTTCGACTATATTTTCGCCGTTCGTCATCACCAAATCTAAAATATTGTCACCGCGCGTTGGTTCGGTAACCATCTGTCGTAAAAAATTATCTTCCATGAACTCAATCAATCTCAAACCCTCGTCATTACCAGTAAAAGTCTCGTAATTAACATTAGGGCAGTTAAAGTCTCCGACAATTATACTATTCCGATTGTCAATAAAGTTACCAAGAAGTGAGTAAAATCTAGTATCGGTATTGAGGGGTTGAACGGGAGGTCTATAAGCAACAAAATTAAAACTAATACTACGCGCCCTAACTTCAACGCATATCGCAGTAATTGCTGCCGGAAAATCTATCTTAACCTCGATAGCCCTAAGGGAATTACGAATGTACAGCAAAACGCTGCCACCAATCCTATGTAACCTATCATTAGTTAAGAGTTTAAAACCTGGTGTATATCAAATTCCCCAAGTCCCGAGTCACAGTGTTTAACCACGTTTCAGTGATAACAACTATATCGTAGTTACCGGAATAAATTATCGCCTTAAATTCGTTTAATTTATTTCTAATACTACGCACGTTACAATGAAAGACGTTAAAATTATTTTTTACCACGGGCCGGCGTTTTAAACTATTTTTCATGTCGGGCCCGTGTTCCCTGGACCCACAACGTTTAAAGAAGGCTTCGACCTATACAGCTTTCGTACGTTTTCGTCAATTAACCTACCTAGCCTAGCATTACCTATTTCATTAAAATGCATCCCATCTTTTATAAAAAGGCTAGGATCACTGAATTCGGACCACAACTTTGCGAAAGGTACATTTTCCTCAACACAAATGTCTTCTAATTTAGTATTAAAAAATATCGTTTTAAACGTAATCCTAAGACCCAAACCGTGCCTACGGGTAATACTTAGAACCTAAAACCTAGCTGACCTCGCCTTTAGGGACCTAATTAACCCCCTATATCTCTCCAAAAGGTCAGGCACTCTCGTATTGGGCCTATACGAGTCGTTGCCTCCTACCATCGTCACCAACATCGAGTGACGGGAGGCAACGTCATCCTATCCACTTCGTCTCTAACTCTGTCAACCTTGGCCCATGGGAGACAGACCGTCCTCCTTTTGGTTAGATGCCGTTCAACGAACTCTGTGTCCATATGTCGCACTAAAGAGTCCCCAATTAAAATAGTTTCCCCCTCATTCACGTCCCTTTCCAAATGGGCGAAAGGGTTCGAAACCTTCGATAGGGGGGGGGGGATTCCTATCACCTAACGTACGCGGCCTAGCTCCTCCCTTAACTTCTCTAAATCCCTCCCCATCTACTAATCTCGAACCAACCTTAACCCCTTCCTCAACTCTATCAAACCTTCCCGATAAGCTACCTAAACTAGAAACTAGGTTACGTACCTCACCCTTCAAATTACTAACGTTTTCAACGTTAGTATTGGTTCGGCTTTCGTCAACCGTAGCCCTACCCCTGCCCTCATCAAGCGTTGCAAATCTTTCCGTTACTTCACGTACACTGCGTTTTATGTCAACTATTTCCTCCCTTAAATCGCAAAAGAAACAAACTGATCTCTTGGTAATCGCCATAGGACCGCCGTTATAACCTTTAAAATCCGTCTACCACCGGTTTACCCCACACCTAACACATGACACTTTCTGCGACGGCATCGCGCAAGTTAAATTAGTTTATAACCGTCACAAGTATAAGTTAAATTAAGCCGGCACGCTATGAAAACTTCTAAATCGCTAAAAACCACTAATATTCAATTACTTAACTATAACAATGTGAATATAAACGAAGTATATAAAATTCAAAACTTTCCAAGTAAAGTTATTAGCAATATGCCAAAGTTGAAGCAATATTAGAGAGCTCAGGAAATGCGTCCGTTCAGTACAGAGTCTGGCTGACGAATCCCATAGAGTCTGGCTGACGAATCCCATAGAGTCTGGCTGACAAATCGACATGATCAATTGATCATCTGGACTTTCTTTTTTTGTTCCATATACTTCTTTATGAAATGTGCTTTTTCTTCCCCACATGTATTTCACGTTTTTCTATTGTATTCCTTTCTCTTTTTTATCTCTTCTCTAATCTTTTCATTCATCCAGGGTTTCTCTTCACCTCCAGTATTCTTACTGATCCTCTTTTTATATGTTTTTTTCAGTTCATTATCTGCCACTTCTTTCATAAGGTTTTCCATTCCCTCCATATCCTCTATATGTCTTTCATGATTTTTTTTTCTATCATTTTTACATAGTTCTCTAAAGCTGCCTGGTTTTTTTTGTAATATTCCGTTGATTTTCATTCACCTTTGTTATAACTAGTTTTGTCCCCTCTATCACAAAAAAAGAAACCATGATTAGGTTGTGATTGGATAGATCAATTTCTTCCCTTTCTTCATCAATTTTCATCGTCTTAAATCTGCCATACATGTTGTTTGTTACTATTACAAAGTCTGTTGCACTCTTTCTAAAGTCTCTCTCCCATGTATATAAACCTTCACATTTAGGGTCATTATTTAATAAGATTATCCCGTATTCATCCATCCACTCTATTATCATCATCATCTTCGCTGTGTTGTCAGTTTTTGGTAGCCTAGAAAGCCTACATGGCCATTAAAATCGCCCAGTATTACCATATTTTCATTACCCATTTTCCTAAATTGCCCTCTATTTCTATTTTTAGTGCCGCCTTTCTTCTCTTTCTTCCTCATCCTCTTATAAATTGAAAAGTCCTTGTTTGACACTTAGACACCGAGATATCCTTATTTACTGATGGTAAGTGGTTTATATTTATATATTCTACATCGTGATACAATATCATTAATCCTCCTTTTTTGTCCTCAGCAGATCTCATACTTTGTATTTTGGACAGTCCTTTGCTTTCCATTATTTTATCAACCTTCAATTGTGTTTCTGAAATACATAGTATATCACTTTCCTCACCTAGTAATTTTTCCATTTTCACCATCTTAGCTTTTGTTAACCCTTGAATATTGATTAGCTTTATCTTAAATGTGTTGCTTTTCTTATCTACATATGACTTTTCCCTCCTTCATTCAGAGGTGTCAATTTCTCTTTTTATCAGTCTTCCCTCCTTTATAAACCATCTTCTTTCGCCCCTCTCTCTTTTCTTTCAATTGCTCCCTTAGATTTTTATATTTTTCTCTCTCTTCTTTTGTTAAATCTAAAGAGATCCCTATCCTTTTCTTCCTCATATCCTTTTCATCTTTTAGCAACTTTGCATTCTTAATCACCATCCATTTCGCTCTCTCACTTCTTATTTCTGCTAATACTGGCCTGTTTATCCCTGAATTTGTTCTTCTCCCTAGTCTTATAACTTTGTCAATTGTGTAGCTCTCTAATTTTAGTGAATTGGTAAATAGCTCTTCACACTGTGACCTGTCTTCTCTCACCCTTTGTATAGGATTCTCATCCTCTGGTTCAGGTACATTGTATAGTATCACATTCTTTTTCCTTCTTATCTTGTCTTCCTTCTCCCCTATTATTTCTACTACCTTCTCTGTCACTTCGTGGATTATTTCCTCTTTCATTCCTTCCATTTTACTTTCCAGAATTTTCACCCTGTCCTTTAACCTTTTGTTTTCATACTCCAAGTATTAAATTTTTTCTTTATACTGCCTGACTTCATTTCTACACGTGTTACAAAACCACAATTGGTCTTTATATTTCACCAATATCTTGTATGCTAACTCCGATGTAGCCTGCATGGAACCATTTATTACAGCCATCACAGTTCAACCCATTATCACTGTTCCTGACTTGTCTTCTACACGGATTGCAACGCTTGATGAGGGCAGGGGTAGGGCTACGGTTGACGAAAGCCGAACCAATACTAACGTTGAAGACGTTAGTAATTTGAAGGGTGAGGTGCGTAAACTAGTTTCTAGTTTAGGTAGCTTGTCGGGAAGGTTGGATAGAGTTGAGGACGGAGTTAAGGTTGGTCCGAGAGTAGTAGATGGGGGAGGGATTTAGAGAAGTTAAGGGAGGAGCTAGACCGCGTACGTTAGGTGATAGGAGCCCCCCCCCCTATCGAAGGTTTTGAACCCTTTCGCACATTTGGAAAGGGACAAGAATGAGGGGGAAACTATTTTAATTGGGGACTCTTTAGTGCGCCACATGGACAAAGAGTTCATTGAACGGCATCCAGCCAAGAGGAGGAGGGTCTGTCTCCCAGGGGCCAGGGTTGACAGAGTTAGAAACGAAGTGGATAGGATTGACGTTGCCTCCCGTCACTCGATGATGGTGACGATGGTAGGAGGCAACGACTCATATAGGCCCGATACGAGAGTGCCTGACCTTTTGGAGAGATATAGGGGGTTAATTAGGTCCCTAAAGTCGAGGTCAGGTAGGTTTTAGGTTCTAGGTATTACCCCTAGGCACGGTTTGGGTGTTAGGATTACGTCAAAAACATTTTTGAATACTAAATTAGAAGAGATTTGTGCTGAGGAAAATGTACCCTTCGTAAAGCTGTGGTCCGAATTCAGTGATCCTAGCCTTTTTATAAAAGATGGGGGTGCATTTTAATGAAATAGGTAATGCTAGGCTAGGTAGGTTAATAGACGAAAACGTGCGAAAGCTGTATAGGTCGAAGCCTTCTTTAAACGTTGTGGGTCCGGGGAACGCGGGCCCGACGTGAAAAATAGTTTAAAACGCCGGCCCGTGGTAAAAAATAACTTAAACGTCTTTTATTGTAACGCGCGTAGTATTAGAAATAAATTAAACGAATTTAAGGCGATAATTTATTCCGGCAACTACGATATAGTTGCTATCACTGAAACATGGTTAAATACCGTGACTCGGGACTTGTTGGGGAACTTGATATACCGGGTTTTAAACTCTTTACTAATGATAGGTTACATAGGTTTGGTGGCGGCGTTTTGCTGTACATTCGTAATTCCCTTAGGGCTATCGAGGTTAAGATAGATTTTCCGGCAGCAATTAATGCGATATGCGTTGAAGTTAGGGCGCGTAGTATTAGTTTTAATTTTGTTGTTGTTTATAGACCTCCCGTTCAACCCTCGATACCGATACTAGATTTTACTCACTTCTTGGTAACTTTATTGACAATCGGAATAGTATAATTGTCGGAGACTTTAACTGCCCTAATGTTAATTACGAGACTTTTACTGGTAATGAGGAGGGTTTGAGATTGATTGATTTCATGGAAGATAATTTTTACGACAGAGTTACCGAACCAACGCGCGGTGACAATATTTTAGATTTGGTGATGACGAACGGCGAATATAGTCGAAGGTTTAGAAGTAGGCGAGAGTTTAGGATGTAGTGATCATCAAATTCTTAGGTTTAAGTTATTGATAGAAAACACTAAGGATAGTAACGTAATAGAAGTCCCTGATTTTCGTAGGGCTAATTTTGATAGTTTTGCGGATAGGATGAGAGTAGTGGACTGGGATAACTTATTTATGGGTAATGACACAAATTTGCATTGGGTGGCGTTTAAAGAAAGTTTTATGAATATTGAAAGGGAGTTTATTCCTCGTAGGCCCAAGCGCGCTAGAAATCATGGTAGGCCCAAGTGGTGGACTAGGGAAATAGGCGAGTTCATAAACGAGCGTAATAGAGCGTATAGACTAATAAGCGCAATGGCACGGCAGCTAACTTTAATAGATATATCGAGCTTAGACGTCAGGTTAAAAGATCAGTTAGGAATGCTAAGCGTAATTTAGAGATACTTATAGCTGCGGATAGTAAACATAATCCAAAAAAGTTTTTTGAATACGTTAATAATCGTAAGCCGATAAAAGATAACATAGGCCCTCTAGTGGATGTTAAGGCGCTTTGGCTTCTGACGCTCAGGCGATGGCGGGTATTTTCAATAACTTTTTTGCGACAGTTTTTACCGTAGAAGACGTAAATAATGTCCCCGACGTGGACGATATCGTTCCATTTAGTAGCGAGACTATTTTGGATGAAATAACTGTTTACGAGGGTGAGATTGCGCATTATATCGATAGGCTAAAAGTTAGCAAGGCTCCAGGCCCTGACGCTTTTTATCCCAGACATTTGAAAGATTTGAAAGACGTTATCGTAGGCCCCTTAACGAAGATTTTTAATCAGTCACTCGAAACGGGGATTATTCCTGAAGACTTCAAATTAGCTAACGTCACGCCTATTTTTAAAAAAGGCGACCGCGCAGTAGCTAGCAATTATAGGCCCATTAGCTTAACGTCAATTGTCGGTAAACTTTTGGAATCCGTAGTTAGGGATCGTATCATCGATCACTTAGAAAGTAGAGATTTGATTAATAGTAGTCAGCATGGGTTTCGACGCCATAGTCTTGTTTAACTAATTTGTTAGAATTTTATAACGAAATAGTGCGCGAATACGATAGGCATAGAGCGGCTGACGTTATTTATTTAGATTTTAAAAAGGCGTTCGATACAGTTCCGCATAGAAGATTAATTGCGAAGGTAAAGCGCACGGTATACGCGGTCAGGTAGCTAACTGGTTAGAAGAATGGCTTCGTGCTAGGAGACAGAGGGTCGTTGTTAATGGTAGTGAATCGGGGTGGTTGGATGTAGGTAGCGGTGTCCCACAGGGTTCAGTGTTAGGCCCATTGCTATTCGTAATTTACATTAACGACATAGATGTAGGATTGACTAGTAACGTGTCAAAATTCGCGGACGATACTAAAATAGGCGGTAAGGTTGTTAACGAGGACGATAGAAATAGGCTCCAAGACGATGTAAATAGGATTATGGAGTGGACGGATAAGTGGCAGATGCAATTTAACGTAGACAAATGTAAAGTTTTGCATATAGGTTCTCGTAACAATAATTACACGTACACGATGGATGATAGAGAGTTAGCGAGCGTTGACGAGGAAGTAGATTTAGGCGTACGCGTATCTAAGGATTTAAAAGTTAGGAACCAGTGCCTGGAGTCTTGCGCAAAAGCTAATAGGATGTTAGGCTTCATAGCGCGTAATTTCGAATTTAAATCGAAGGATATTATATTGCCCCTTTACAAGTCCCTAGTCAGGCCTCATTTAGAATATGCCGTTCAGTTTTGGTGCCCGTATTTGCGTGAGGATATTGATAGGTTAGAAAGGGTTCAGCGTCGTGCCACGAAACTAATTCCGTCATTGCGCAACAAGCCTTATGAAGATAGGATTAAAGAGTTAGACTATTCACTCGAAACTAGGAGATTAAGGGGGGAGCTTATTGAAGTTTTCAAAATCGTTAATAACATCGATAACGTAAATTTTGACAAACTGTTCACTTTCGATAATAGTAATACTCGTAATAACGGATTTAAGTTGCGTGGCAGACGTTTCATTACTAATATCGCTAAAAACTTCTTTACGTTTAAAGTAATTGATAAATGGAATAATCTTCCCGCGTCGTCGTTCACTCTACCAGCGTTAATATGTTTAAGAACCGTTAGATAGGCATTTTAAAAATATTAACGTTGTTTAAAATAAAAAAAAACAATTAGTAACAGGAGCTCTGGGTGGTGTCGAGGATGAGTCTGTTGACGATAATGCCAGCTTGTGACATGCCAGCGTGATGATGCCAGCAATAAAATTAAAAAAAAAAAATTAGACTAACATGAACGTAGATGTAGCTCGTAGAGTAAACTAACCCACTTTTTGTTTAACTTTACCTACTTTTTTTTTCTTACCTCTCCTTACTTGCATGTCTGTAACTCTACTTAGTTTGCATGGTATGACAGTGAGTTAAGACTGTGTTTGCATGGTTTGTAAGTGTTCTTATTTTACTTCTTTTCATCTTTCACCCCTTCCTATTCTCTCGACTATTTTTCGACTTGTCGGCAGTGGCCGGCGGATGATGATGGTGAGTCTTTTTTCTCTTTTTCTGAATGAATGTTAACCCACGAGTGATAGGTGTTGCTACTTACTTAACCCCTTATTTTTTTCTCTTAACCCCCTACTCTTTCCTTTCTCACGGGCTAACCTTAGAGTGGGTCTTAGGGTCTTTGTTAGTGTTATTTTATTTATTTGTCGGGTTCGAAATCCCAGCTGAGCCGTGAACGGCCAAATTCTAAAGGGCAAGTTCTACCTAAAGCCCAAGTTAAGCTAAATTAAAACTTACGGATTTGAGATCCTATTAGGTCCTACCTCAGGGTAACCTCAGGGTTGCTGACTCGATGCGAGCCTAACTTAGATCTTAAATTACATGAACTTAAAAAGTAAACAAAAGGGTACTATTTGTGGTCTTCTTTCTGAACCTTGCAACAACAACGCAACCTGGACTATTGCACGATGCAACAATCATGTATCTAAACAACCAAACTGAATTGCAAGAGAGCTCTCTATCAAACCACACCTTTACGTACGACCTTCCACAAACGAGTAGAAAAGACGCGCAGCGTCTCAAAATGATGCCAACAGTGTGACCAAACAATGATGCCACAAGAGCTCAAAAATGCTAGCTCTAAATTAATTTAATTTTTCACTAACCTTACAATTATGAGATGGATATATATACACACCTTAACTTAATATATATACAAGCAATGCTGCATCAATCAGCTTAGTCATCGTATCGCCTTGGGACAACAATGGTTCTTCCTCTTCTAGATTTTCTAACACTCCCCACCGAAGAGGCATTGTTGTCATTACCTTCTGCAAGGTTAGCCAAGCCTTCTTCATGAGGCTGTAACTCAAATGTTTCATCTTGACTATCTGTGTTTTTGCTGATTTCTAAAGCATAGAGTTTTTGTATAGGTCTCTTTAACCTTCCTCCTGAAGTCTTTACCAGTGCAGACCTAACTAAATTGTCTTTGCCAACAAACAACTCTTCAATTATGCCAAGCTTCCAGCATTGCCTTGGTCTTTCATCCCCAATCATTACCACTTCTCCCACCTTGATACAATTTGCATTGGAGCCCTTTACCTTGCCTGATGGGTAATAATTGAGTTCTGGCAAGTATTCCATCTGCCACCTCTTCCATAACTGATCTTGTAGCTCTTCAAGGTACCTGAACCGTCTGGTTAACTCTCCTTGAGTGCTCTGGATGGGCTGCAAGTCTTCTGGCACACTGGGGCTTGATGTTAATCGTTTACCACAAAGAAAATGATTTGGTGTCAATGGCTCTGCATCCTGCCTACTGTTGTAAACAAAAGTGATAGGCCTACTGTTCACCATTGCTTCTACTTCACATAAAACAGTAGAGAATTCTTCTTTGCTCAAATGAGCATTAGCTAAAAGTTTCTTTAATGGACACTTTACACTTCTCACTAGCCTTTCCCAAAATCCCCACCATGGTGCTCTCTCAACAATAAACTCCCACTGTACCCCTTGGTGTGAAAAGTAGGATTGGAATCCTTCCTCTTTTAGCAAGGACCAAATTTCTTGGAGTTCCTTTGCAGCCTTTTTGAAGGTTTTTGCATTATCCGATATGATTTTATTTGGGAAACCCCTTCTGTTCACAAACCTTTTAAAGGCCAAAAGAAATACATCACTACTTAAGTTGCTTACCAACTCCAAATGGATTGCTCTGGTGGTAGCACAGGTGAAAAGACATATATAACCTTTGTTAGACTCCCCTCGCTCATACACATAGACTGGCCCTGCAAAGTCTACTCCCACTACATCAAATGGGGCAGTATAGACACACCGTTCTCTTGGAAGTGGAGCCACCTTTTCATAATAAGGCTTTGCACTCCAACGCTTGCAAACCACACATTTATGCAAGACCTTTTTCACTACTTGCCTAATTTTGAGAATCCAAAATTGTTGTCTAATCTCTATTATCACTTCTCTAACTCCAGCATGTAACAGCTTATGATGAGTATCCAGGATCAAAAGGTCCACAAAGTGCCCCCCAGAAGGTAGCAAAATTGGATGTCTTTTCTCCTCTGGAAGCCCAGAAAACTGTAGTCTACCTCCTACTCTCAATAAATCCTGATCCAAAAACACATCCAAACCCTTGAGCGCAGAATGTGTTGGTAGAACCTGTAATGGATGGCTGGTGAGCAATTCCCGCTCTTCACCAAATTTTTTCTTCTGCATATATACCACCCAGTATTTCCTGGCTTGCTGAATCTCATTACTGTTCAGAATTCCTTCCCTTCTTGTTTCTCCCTTAATGTTGTTGGTAAATCTATATACCCATGCTGTCACTCTTAACAATCTTTTCAGACTGCTAATGTCCTCAAGCCTCAATATGGGGTCCTGCTGCATAACTTGACAACTGTTCACAGCGCATTTTCTCACCTCACTCACCCATGCTTCTTCAGCCTGGCATTCTCCTACAACAGGCTGATTAGAAGGCCAGTTTTCACTTCCAAGTTTTAGCCACTCTGGCCCATTCCACCACAAACTTGATTGTGAAAGATCTTTCACCGAAATTCCTCGTGTTGGTAAATCAGCGGGGTTTTGGATGCCTGGACAATGCTTCCATTGCTTGGGATCTGTGTGCGCTTGAATTTCCTCCACCCTATTGGCAACAAATGGTTTCCATTTCCTTGCCTGACTTCTTAACCAGTGCCAAACTATAGTGGAGTCTGTCCAATAATAGCTTGGAATTTCATAGAGGGCCAAAGACTTTCGCACTGTAATTGCAAGCCGACTAGCAATAACGGCACCCATCAATTCCAACCTTGGAACAGAAAGCCTTTTCAAAGGTGCTACTCTACTCTTTGCAGCAACCAACCTGCAACTTACTTCTTCTTGCAATGCGCCTCTTATATAAATGCAAGTTGCATAGGCTTCCTCACTTGCATCACAAAAGATGTGCAGCTCCAAATTGTCTGGACTATTGTTCAACTCTCCAAAGTACCATCTTGGGATTTCAATGTCTCCAAGATGTGCCAATTCTTTGAACCAATATTTCCACCTTACCACCATATGATCAGATAACTCTTGGTCCCAACCAAGTCCAATTTCCCAGAGGCTCTGAAACCAAATTTTTGACTTTATCACAAATGGAGCCAGGAATCCAAGAGGATCAAAGACCTTCGAAGCCAAACTAAGAGCTGTACGTTTTGTCCACCTTGTCTCATTCTCGGCCAGCTCTACTAAAGATTTCCCATTGAAGGTAAACAAATCATCATCTTGCTGCCAAACGATGCCTAGCACCTTTGCGTCTATTGCCCACAACTCCTTAATACCAGAATCCTCAATACTTTCTGCTGCATCAGGTACTACAGAGGAATGGCTCATAAACTCTTGTAATTGCGAATGATTGGTCTGCCATTTTCTGAGCTCCATGCCAGCCTCCCTCATTATAGCTCTAGCCTCCATGAATATCTGTTTAGCCATTTCTGTATTATCCACGGAACATAGCAAATCATCAACATAAAAATTTTTCCTTATGTGTTCAATAGTGTTAGGATAGACTTCAGAATATTTCTTAAAATGGTACTGCATAGTAGCTGCCAACAGAAATGGACTAGAGCTGAGGCCAAACAACACTGACTTCATTCTATATGCTTGAACCTTAGGTTCATTTTCCAACAAGTCTTTCGTATCCACCCACAGATACCTTACTGCATCTCTGTCCTCTGGTTTTAACTTTATCCGCAAAAAGGCTTGCTTCACATCTGCAGTCAATGCTACTCTACCAAACCTGAATCTCAGTAACAAGGAAAATAAATCTGCATTTAAATTTGGCCCAGCATCCAAACAGTCATTCAAGGACACACCACCTTTGTCCTTGGCTGAGCCATCAAAAACTACCCTCAGTTTGGTGGTAGTTTTGTCTCGCCGTACCACTGCATGGTGTGGCAGATAATGTGCCTCCTGGCTCACCAGCTCACCTTGCACCTTTTCAGCATAGCCCTCCCTTACATAACTTAGGATGGCCTCATCGTATTCAATTAACAACTCCTCATTTTTTCTTAGCCTGTACAATGAAGTCTCCAACCTCCGATTAGCTAGCTGAAGGTTTGAACCGGGTTTGCAAGAATCCTTCCATGGTAGGCCAACTTCATAGCAACCATCTCTAAACCCAATCCCTTTTTCAAAGTGCTCTAAAACATCATTGTTCACTGTACTTGCCTGGTTGTCCTTTATACCAATAGATTCAAGTTCCCAAAACGCTTTAAAATGCCTTTCCAGACCATGGCTGTTCTCCTCAATCTTAACAAAAAGAGCCTTAACTTCCATTTCATTGCAATAACTACCATGTAGCATCCAGCCTACTTTCAATAGCTACTGGGCCTTGAGATGTACGGACAATATTACCAGTGATGAAGTCCCAATAATAGTCAGCTCCAATCAAAAGACTAATATCTTCGTTCCCTCAAACTTATTATTGCCCAAATTAATTCCTTTAACTTGCAATTCTTGGACACATGCCATATCTAAACAAGTAGTGACTGGAGCACAAAGTTCCTCAATCTCTACAGCTTGGACCTTGATAGTGGGACTTTGCGGTAACAACCCTTTAACCAGAACTTCTACCTTCTTAAATTTGGTTCGGTTTTGAACGGAACCCCCAAACCCAGAAATTCTTAAATTTTCCCTCTTAAGTTCTTTAAACTTCAATTTTCTGGAAATTCTGGTCTTAATAAAACTACGCTGGCTACCACTATCAAACAACACTTACAGTAGCTTCTTCCTCATTCCCAATTAATAAGGCTGCAGTTGTTTGCAATAATCCCCCTTTACTTTTACTCCCTTGCATAGCAGTGGCATGTGCCACTGATGTCTCTACTTCTGGGGTAGGCCTACTAAGTGTGTTTTCACACAATAATGGCTGATGCCTACCATGACATTTTTTGCACAAAATTTTAAACTTACAAAACCTTGCTCTATGACCTTTCAAAAAACATTTAAAACATGCTGTGGACTTAGTTACCCTGTCCTTTCTCTCCTCAAAGGGTAAGGCCTCAGCCACCTCACATTTATATGACTTGTGGTTGCCTTCGCAAAATATACATTCCTTGATTCCCTTTAATTTATTCTCAGAGGAGGCATGTAGAGCTGACACTGTACCTGGGCTATTCCTTTTTGTGGAAACTTTGGTGCTGTGCCTGCCTTTGTCCTCTTGTTTACCATCCCACTGTGCAAACTCAACTCCCTCTCGTCTTGCTAATTCTGTGCCTAAAAGACTTAACATCTGCTGAAGGGGGATGTACACATGTTCTGCAGAGTGTCCCCTACTTAATTCAAGCAAAATTGAGCTAGGCAATTTAGACTCCAATGTAGGAACCAACATTATACCATACTTTTCCATTCCTACACCCAAGTTGTCCAGGGACCTAGTTCTAATTTCAAATTCATCATATAACTGCCGTAACTCCTTGACACTATTAGGATTATTAACAGGAGGTATAGTTAAAAGTGCACGGAGGTGGCTTTTAATTAAGATTTCTGGCTTACCAAACCGTTTCTTTAATATATCCCAAGCCACATTATAATTAGCCTCTGTTAATGCTAATCCGGCTATAGTCTTTGCTGCCTCCCCTTCCAAGAGGGACCGCAAATAATTAAACTTCTCCACGGCACTTAACACTTGACTAGAATGAACTGCTGATTGAAAACTGTCTGCCCATCCTTGCCATTCCTGAATACTCCCAGAAAATGTTTTGAGTACAAGCCTCGGTAATTGAACTACAGATCTGTTAACCTTAACTTCACAAGCATCATTTGTTGAGTGTTGTGTTTCATTATTAGACCTGGTCTCTAACTGTACTGAGCTGCTAAACTCTTTTGCTCGGAGGCCTACGTTAATCATATCATCAATAATCTCTTCAAAGTAAATTATGTTATTTTCTATTTCATCCTCTTCTATAAGAGCCTCAATTTTAACATTTACCTCACTTAGAGCAACCTTTTTAGTTTCTAATATGGCAAGCTTCGCAGTCACTAAGCGTAAATCCTCTTGCTCTATGGCAGAATCTATAGTGGCAATGACCTTTGTAATTAGCCCTTTGTAGGCACTTCTCCTTTTTATAAATTTGTTCAATTCAGATGCACTCATCTTCAATGTAAACAACCCTTGGGCTCAATACCAAATGAGCTGAATTGGCAGAAATACTTAACCAAACTGATCAAACGCAAATTTTACTTTCAAATAAACTGAATTGCTGAGTGGGGTACTAACCAAACACCAGTATGGAATACCAAATTTTCCACCCCAGGACCTTAATTCAATAATGACCCAAAATTAACCAAACCGGAAAAAAAGTAGGCCAAAAAACGACAGACGACTGGCCAAGTTTCGCAATTGGGCGACCAAACTTTACCCTGGGACCTTAATTCAATAATAACCCAAAATTAACCAAACCGGAAAAAAAGTAGGCCAAAAAACGACAGACGACTGGCCAAGTTTCGCAATTGGGCGACCAAACTTTACCCTGGGACCTTAATTCAATAATAACCCAAAATTAACCAAACCGGAAAAAAAGTAGGCCAAAAAACGACAGACGACTGGCCAAGTTTCGCAATTGGGCGACCAAACTTTACCTGGGACCTTAATTCAATAATAACCAAAATTAACCAAACCGGAAAAAAAGTAGGCCAAAAAACGACAGAACTGGCCAAGTTTCGCAATTGGGCGACCAAACTTTTTACCCTGGGACCTTAACTCAATAATACTCAACCCGTCTAGGCCTAACTTGGGATACAATTTGCACAATCAGAACTTTGCCGAAAAATGGTCACTGACTCAGTCTTGGGTAGAAATCCGGTTCTGAAGGACCATGTTATTTTATTTATTTGTCGGGTTCGAAATCCCAGCTGAGCCGTGAACGGCCAAATTCTAAAGGGCAAGTTCTACCTAAAGCCCAAGTTAAGCTAAATTAAAACTTACGGATTTGAGATCCTATTAGGTCCTCAGGGTAACCTCAGGGTTGCTGACTCGATGCGGGCCTAACTTAGATCTTAAATTACATGAACTTAAAAAGTAAACAAAAGGGTACTATTTGTGGTCTTCTTTCTGAACCTTGCAACAACAACGCAACCTGGACTATTGCACGATGCAACAATCATGTATCTAAACAACCAAACTGAATTGCAAGAGAGCTCTCTATCAAACCACACCTTTACGTACGACCTTCCACAAACGAGTAGAAAAGACGCGCAGCGTCTCAAAATGATGCCAACAGTGTGACCAAACAATGATGCCACAAGAGCTCAAAAATGCTAGCTCTAAATTAATTTAATTTTTCACTAACCTTACAATTATGAGATGGATATATATACACACCTTAACTTAATATATATACAAGCAATGCTGCATCAATCAGCTTAGTCATCGTATCGCCTTGGGACAACAATGGTTCTTCCTCTTCTAGATTTTCTAACAGTTAGCCTTAGCTTCTGTAGATCCTTCTGACCCTTGCAGGGCCGGCGAGAGCTGTCCCGGGCCCCGGGGAAGGATTGGTATATGGGCCCCCCTGCTTACTCAGTATTTTATTATGAATGTTTTTTGAGTATATAACAAACAAACTAATTATATGTCCAAGTCACTATTCAAAACATACAGTATGAATAAACAACTCAGAAAAAATGACCATTTTTTTTCGAATCAATTATATTAATTCTATCACCATACAATTTACAAATGCAGTACCAGTCCATGCAGGCAAGACAATTGTTTATTGCAAGATTTTCATAATTAGAAGTGTACTTTCTTTGCCTTCTCTCTAGCAAAGTGGTAAATGATTCTGATGGAATTTAAAGTATGGGCTAACTGGCTTTCAATTACAATGATTCCCAGATCGGTCAGTTGGTCTTGGGCATTGGCGGACTGCAGATAATATTTTATCTGTTTCAGTTTGACTATGATAATCTCTATAAAATGTATGTTCATTAATTATACTTCCTCTCTGTTATTTAATCAATTGCTTTATTAATATTTTTAGATTTCATCTCCCCTCTTTCCGGGCCCCGGGGATTTAACCCGGTTTCTCCACCCTCTCGGCAGCCCTGGACCGTTGGGTCTAGACCTACTTTCTTCTTTTCTTCCATTATCGGCCATATCCTTTATTTTCAATAGTGACCCTAGATTTATTTTACTATCCTTAATGGTTTGGTTAACGTTATTTATTGAGTTGAGATATGTTACTTATTGCACTTTTTAAACACCAATTTTTTTTAGCACAGACACAAACACATTTACACATTTCTGACACATTCTCAATGATTTTGTGAAGGTTAGGTTGTTAGGTTGGTTGGTTAAGTTAGGAATGCATATTACCTATGTTTAAGAGTCACAGGCAGGGCTGGTTTTTCAACACTTTCCTGGGTTTCTTGGTTTTAATTTTTAAAATTTCATGAAATCTGGGGTTTTTAGGCTTAAAGTAAGGTAGACAAATAAAATGTACCGAATTTTACCACTCTAAATAAAATATAATGCAACAACGCTTTGTTTGGTAATATCATAAAGCGTTTTTTGAAATGCTATGACAGTAAAGCTGCATGTTTGTAAGTAGGATGTCAGTTGCTCAAAACGCAAAAATTCTCGACTCCAGGTTTATCATCTGGTATTATTAATAACGAAATCTGAGCAAATTTGGTAATGAAAAAGCAATTTTGTATTTAAAAATTTATTTGGTATTCTGGTAATGAAATGAGCTAAATTTGGTAATGCATAAATAAGAATGTGAGAAAAATTGAGTTCCATTAAACATTGCATTCCATAAACATGTTAGAAACATGTTACAACAAATCATTGCTTAAACGTTTCGATCAGTTTTACTAATTATTCAGTTCTGAGTATTTATTCATACTGATACAAATTTGTTAAAACGATACTGATGTTTAAAGCAAATCGCAGTTATAAATTTACTGTTTAACTGACTTTGGAGCTTACTCTGCATAATAGTACACAAATCGAACGAACATGTTACGAACATGTTGTAGTTTATTAGTCATGGGTGGGCATTAGCCTGCATTGCGCGTGCGTGAAGTTTTCGCTTGATTTATATTTTGTGTCATAGTAAATTGCATTGAAATTTGAATGAATATATATACCTAAATACAATTTGGCAATAAATTTCTTCATTTGGTACTAAATTTAAAAAAAAAAATGTATTGGTGCTCCAGTATTGGTGACCTGGGTTTTTTTTAGGATTATCTAGGTTTTTTTAGTGTACGATCTGGGTTTTCTTTCATTAAATCAGTGGCAGCCCTGGACCGTCACTCACAGGTATTAAAAATTGTATTAAGGTTAGGCCTGGTTCAACGCTGGAGATTAATGCATAGCCTAGTGGCTTGAAACTAGGCCTAATTATTAAGATAGTTTGTAAGCTGCTCATGCATAATTTTTTAAATATCAAGAAGAGTGTAGGTTACATAATCACTTTAATGTGCTAAGCCTGTTCAGTCTTTAGTCAGACTAAAATTTTGTGCGTATGTATGGTATGATCTGCAGATTATATGTAAAAAAGAAGAAAACGGGAGCAGTGACTGGTTTCGGGGAACACGCAAGACTCACTGAGCGAGTCAGATTTTCACGTAGTTCGAAAATATGTACCGATACTGTGCTTGGAGTCACTTCTTTCATTGACTTTAAGTCAGATCATAGTCTAATATAATATTATATTAGACTATGGTCCTAGTCAGTATATCTGTGATAGCTGTAATCTCTTTTGCTGAGACACTGCACTGGTCAACCAGTAAAATGTTTCACTGGCCTTTGGCTAGCAAATTTTTTCTTCACTCATTCATTTATACTCTATAGTGACGGAGTCTATACAAAGTTTCGTCCTTACGAAAATAATTATTGAAATGGTAATTGTTACTTTTCAGCCCAGACTGCTATTTCCCATGAAACCAGGTTTTTCTCATGGTTTTTGATGTGATTCATGCGAATCTTACTTTCATTTCCGTCGGAAATGACCAGTTGTTGAGATATACCCCATCAATATTGGGGAACCTGTGGGGAATCATTTTTTGGGGGGGGTGAAAAACGTCATTTCCAATGAAAATGAAGGTAAGAATGTCGTGAAATGCCTCAAAAATCATGAGAAAAACCAAGGTTTTATGGAAAACAACCTAACTTAACCAAAGATAACCATATAAAAATTACTGGTACACCACCATTGATGTCTGTCTTTTTGCAAAATACACTCGCAGCCATAGGTTGGACACACTATATTTAAAAGGAGAACACCATGTGAGCGAAGAAAATCGAGGCTTGCTTCGTTATTTTCAAAACAAAGTGTGAAAATGCAAGCTGGAATGGGAGGGCACTGGTTACACTGGACAGCCATGTCAATTCTGAATTTGAACTGAAAACAGGAGATGAAGGAGGAAGCAGATTGATCAGTGATTTGCTGGATTAGGTCACACGACAAAATAGAGGCCTGTGTTTGGCTACCTCAAAAATGTTTACATAGTTCATTGCTAGATGGTGCCACCTCCTGTTATGGTGATGATAGAATGCCCCTTCAAAAAAAATTTTTTTTTTTTAACAAAATAACTATCTCATAAACTAAATATTTGCGATGGAAATGTTATTGATAAATGTTTTGTACCTGTTGAGACATTAATGTAGAACCCCTCAAAATTATTGGGAAACATTCTGGGCTGAAAAGTAACTAATACCTAAAAATCTACTTGCAAACATATATTTTTCTGTGTTTAAATTTTAAAATTATTTATGGGGGGTGCCAAATACTTTAGGTACACCCCTGTCAAGGGTGTACAGTTGACCTAACCAGGTATTCAATTAACCTAATTAACATAAACAAGTAATTTGAAAGTATTGGAGTGCCATTTATTTTTGGTTGGTTGAATAATTTGGAATGCCAAAATAGGATATTGGCAAAAAAAAATTTATGATGCTAAACTGTGATTCTACCATATCTTGCTCTTTTTCAAACATCTTATCTAGATGGTCATTGTTGACTAGATTCCTATTTAATTCGGTAAATTTATAGTATCATACCCGTTTCTCTTTGGAGGTGAAATTTGTTTTTCCTATGGTTTTTTATGTGTTTTGAACAAATCTTACCTTCAAAACCGTCGGAAATGACTCATTTTCGATTGCTGGCTGGGGGGAGGGGGGTTATCTCAAAAACGAGTCATTTCCAACGGTTTTGAAGGTCAGATTCGTTCAAAACACATCAAAAATCATAAGAAAAACATAAATTTCACCTTCAAAATTGACCTAACCTAACCTATCCTAAAAGAAAAACAGGAATTACCTTATTTACATGCAGGGGCAGGCTGAGGCTCTTCCTGGAGTAGATTTCGCTTGTCTTTAACTGAAGAAATGAATAAATACCTTGCCAGGTATTGGTATAGATATTTTGACTGAATACCTGGCCTCTTAACCCATTCCTTTAAATCCTGGCCAAATCTTTCGATATTATCATTATCCACAAAATTTTTAGAATGATTAATAACAAAATGCTTGTAACCTAAATCACTTAGTCTTGTAGGCAGCCCAGGAATAACTATAAATCACAGAGCCAGGCCTAATGTACTTCTGAATGAGTGTTCCATTCCGGTAGCAAAGTAATTCAAATTCAAAATGGATGGACCGCAGTGATTGGGCAGACATGTAACGGTCACACAAACACACACACAAATGAACGTACGAACACACACTAGATACACACCAAAAAAATGTTTATATCTCGAAAATGAAGCATTTGCGACGGAAACGCTATAGAAGGAAAGTGTGTTAGAATTTAAAAATCTACTTAATGAACATATAATAATTGCTGGACGTTAGACGGGTGTAATACTATAATAATACCTTTAATTCTATCTTAAAACGTGTGATCCAATGGTCATATTTCCTAATGACTCTCCTACTGCAAGTTCCCTAGTAAGTTTATGATCACTGGAAAGAACCAGATCTAAAATTGTTTGATCCCTAATTGGTTTGTCTACAAATTGTGTTAGAAAATAGTCATTGTAGCAGTCAGGTCCCAGTGGCTTCATGCTTTGTTATAATGTTTCAGACCAACAAAGACCCTAGGATCCACTCATGGCTGGTCTACCTAACTGTGTTCGTAATCGTGTATTGTGTATGACTGTATGTCCTCCGTGGTGGCAGAGGGGACCTACAATTTTACGTGGGTTCCGAACCACAAGAACATAAGAAATTTATGTAAAAACTGCCGGTAAATAGGCAACGACCAATTTTTACGAAACTAAATAATTATCAATTTAAAACTAATTAATAATCGATTTAAAACTAAAGATAGAATCTCTGGATCCAGAGGATCAAGTCATAATAGACTACTATCCACAAATATGTTACACTCTATATCTATTTATAACGGACATGCAAATATATCAGATCCAAAGAATCCAGTCAATTTCATTATGGTATCCATCAAGTCACAGTCCATATCGATTGTGGACCAAGTCAAAATTTACAACCATATACATTACAATATATACACTTACGAAGAAAAGTGTAGGTGTGGCTGTAAAGACTGTACAGTAATGTAGAAATGTGTGTGCACCCATTTTGGGTCTCCCATTTCAAGGTGTTTGTGGGGCAAGTGAAGATCATGAGTTTTTCAATACCTCACAGTACTATGGGGGGCACCGCTCGGCAGAGGAATCTCTTTAAATGGGGTGTGTAAGGACAGAGAGTATCCCTTAACCCAAGACGCTGCCTCCCTATATCCCACAACACTTGTGTTGAGCTGTGGGATCTATCCCCAGAAAGCCTTAATTTTACTACCTTAAACTATATCCTTTCTATCAACATATGCGTCTATTCGATTTTTAAACATGTAATGAACTAAACCAAATGCAAAGCCCATTCATAATTTACTTTACTGACCAGTATGTATTATGTAGTTTAGGTAGTGGGTATTTGTGTGGAATGGCTGCTATTTTCAGCTTAGTACACATATTCAACTATCCGCTGTATTGAACTGTCCTCTGAGCACTTTTGTGCATGTGCAAAGTCTAGTGGACAGTTAGAATATAGCACTCATGATTTGAAGTGACCACTGGTTTGAACCATCCACTAGCATTTATGCGCATGCGTGAAATGCAGGGATGGGGTCAAATACAATTGCCCAAATACAAATATAGATAGAAATACACTATTTTTTTTACGGCCAAATTCAAATACAGATACAAATATTCACATTTATAAATCTACAAATATAAATACAAATATGAAGCTTCAAATACAAATAAAATGCAAATACAATTTTTACTGTATTTGCAAATTTCGTACCAATTTCATCCTAAATATAAACGGATAATATTTACTTGACTTCGGCTACCCCTCAAGTAAGACAATACTGGTATAGTACTTATTGTATAAAACTTAACATTGCAATACTTTGGCTCTTATCAAAGTAGACTTCATTTTCACACCAAGGCAAGAAAAGTAACAAATTCCTCTTGTTTATTATTTTTATTAGAGAAAATTATTTCACACTTCTTGATATTTCTGCACTTTTGCATAATTAAAGAAAATAAATTCATATTTCTCAATGTTTGATTTTTACTGTTCATATCAATTTGTAGTTATATGCACAGTTATATTACATTAGTGTATTTGACTGTATTTGAAGCAAATACGGCAAATAAAAGGCTCAAATACAAATTCAAATACAAATATGCAGCTTTTTAAATTCTCAAATACAAATACAAATGTAAATATCCATTTTTGTGTATTTGTAAATACAAATACAAATACGTATTTGACCCCATCCCTGGTGAAATGATAAGCATGTCATGTATAAATATGTAATTGAACTGCGTTTATTAATCAATTATGGAATTCATTTTGTAATATAAACAATAATCTCATGAATATTTTCAAGACTGTTGATTTTCATCATTATTGAGAAATCAACCTTTTATTATTGCATTTATATGAAATTAAGATTTTTAATGGGAGGTGGCAGTGGGCAGCCAGGGTTAGTAGAAGAGGCCTCCCACGAAAAAATTCAAAAAAATGTGATGGTATGATTTTGTTTTATATTCTTAATTATATAGTTTTTTACTATTCGACTATAATTAGACTATATTTTTTCTTTATATTTCGACTACACAGTTTTCATACTACAAATACTTTTTCAATCTTTCCGATCTGTTCTGCATTCCGTTATCAGCCATTGTACAACTTGATTAAAATATCTTGGGAAAACTGCAAATTGAATTAAAGCAACTAGTAAACCAAGCAAATTTACAAGAAACTATCTTAAAAATAAAAAAATAAAGCAAAAATACTAGCAAACCAAACAAACAGCAGATGATTCAAACCACAAGCCACCACAATTTGTGACATCTGTTTTGCGCATGCACGTAAATTTCGCACATGCAGACATTTGAATACGTGACACCGGGATTTGTAACATTGTATTTCATATAGTTTCAATGGTATTAGTTACTTTTCAGCCCAGAATGTTTTATAAACAGTACAGTACTGTCAAGTAAATTGGAAATAAGAAAAATGCAGGACATTAAAAATTCAGTGAACAGATAATACTGCATTTTATTTTATATAAAAAACACAGGAAATCCAGTCTCAACATTTGGTCTATTCTTCAAAGGTAAATAGAGAGGATTCACAGTCCCTGCTTTCGAGCCTTAATTTCTGCAAATTGATCAATGACCTCATCAAAATTCACCTTCTTTGCATATTCATGTTCAATTGAAAGTAAAGCCAGATTTGTCAATCTTGTCTGACTTATGGTTGAGCGAAAGAAATCTTTTATCAATTTCAGTTTGGAAAAACTTCTTTCATATGAAGTAATAAACACACAGACAGTCAAAAAGAATCTCAAACACAGTAACAAGCTTGGCAAAGATTCACAAAACTTGTACTGGTATTTCAACTCTCCCGATGCACCCCTCTCCTGGCTGTCACCCAGGGCGGACCACCCCCATTAGTACACCACTGACCCTTGATGATTGGTTAGGTTAGGTCATGATATTTTCGTTAGTTTTAATGAAAATAATACAATATAATGATATTTTTGTTAGTTTTAACCAAAATATTATGACAACCTAACCAATCATCATGGGCATACAGTTGACATAACTGGTTGGTTGAATAATTTGGGATGCCAAATTAGGATATCACCAAAAAAAAATTTTTTGCAATGCTAAACTTTGAATCTACCGAGGATACTGTTGGTATTTTTAATGATTATTTTAGCTCTGTTTTTACTGAAGAAAATTTAAATAACTTTGATTTTAATTCTTTAGATCCTGTAAATTCAGGCATTTTTTATCATAGCCTATATAATATGTATTATGCATCTGGTAACATGGTAAAAATTTTATAGTGGGCACACCTGCGGCCCTTCGGCCCATCTGGGTGGCTCCACTGTTAATATAAACAAACCATAAATACAGTTACATGCAAAATTAAGATCCAATTGATCTCTGCAGATTGTCACACATCTACTAGCTGTACATTAACTTCAAAACTTTGGATCTTGTGGATCATTCATTGATACCACTACTGTACTACTAATTGTAGACATCATATGGTTATCTCATCACAAGAAGTTTTGCATGGATCTATATAGCTATAACCTGAATAATGTAATACAAGCTCTACAGTTACTTGATAAAAGGAGTAGGTTGTAAAGACTATATAGAGCAGTGGTGCACAAACTTTTTTGATGTGAGGGCCAAACCAACCATCTGTTTTATATGTAGAGGCCAGATATATTTTTTATAAATATGCATTTTTATAACCAGGGGTAATATTTCAGATTTTTCTTTGGGTAGCTAACTTTTTCATTGAATTGAAAAGACCCGTGGGGGACACATTTGGCCCGCGTGCCAGGGTTTGTGCATCACTGATATAGAGTATTTGAATATACACCCATTCAGGGTCTCCCATTTAAAGGTGTCTATGAGGCAAGTGAACATAATGAGTCATACATCACAGTGCTATGGGGATACTGCTCAGCAGAGAAATCTCTTTAAAGGACAGGGTATAAAGACAGAGAGTATCCACTAACCCAAGATGCTGCCTCCCTACATCCCATCACTCTGTGCGGGTGATGAAATTTACCCAAATAAAAAATAAACTATATGTATATGTGGGAAGGGTTCACAAACCTCTTCTCCACACCATTACCAGTTCCAGCAAAACATCATTACCAAATATCTCTTTCAGTCATTAATTTATCTAGTTTATTCTTAAAAGTCTCCAAAGTATGGGAACTCATGACTTCTTCATCTAAGCTATTCCAGAATTTTACTATTCTCTTTGAAAAACTATGTTGTACTAACTGTGATTTACATCTTTGCTGAAAAAGCTTAAGGCTATGGCCTCTTGTCCTATCATTGTGATCCTTTGTAAAAAGAGAGTAGAAGTCTATATTATCTAACTCATTTATTATTTTATATACTTCTATCATATCACCTCGTAACCTTCTTCGCTTTAGGGAAAACATGTTTAGGTGTTCCAATCTCCCTTTGTAACTAAGGTGTCTAAGGCATGGTATCATCCTTGTGGCTCTCTATTGTACTTTTTCTAGTCTGTCTATGTCTTGCTCTAAATAAGGACTACTGAACTGAATGCAATACTAAGAAAGAGGCCTCACATATGAAGTGTAGAGCCTACTTATAATTTCTGGTGATTTATATTCTATATGTTTCTGCATTAGCCTTATTTCTAATTTCAATACAATGAGTTGTAGGTTCAAGATCATGATTCACAATGACACCCAAATATATATACTTTTTTTTTTCTTTATTTATCCAATTTCCATCCATGTTATACTCAAATTCTGGATTGTCATGACCAACATGCATAACTTTACATTTTTCCACATTAAATTTTATCTGCCATCTATCTGCCCAAGCAACTACTTTATCATTGTCCTTTTGCATTTTCATGGCACCTGTTAAAGATCTTATATTTTGTCCCAATTTTGTATCATCTTCAAATATTGAGGTTTTACTATTTAGACCCCTTTCCAAGTCATTAATATAAATAATAAAAAGTAGAGGTCCAAGTACTGACCCCTGTGGGACTCCATTCGGAACAGGGCTCCATGTAGACCTAGTCCCATTTAGCTAAACTCTCTGTTCTCTTTCTTTAAGCCATTCTTCAATCCAATTTGCTACTGTCCCTTTTATTCCATGAGCTCTAACTTTAACAAGCAACCACTTATGAGGAACTGTATCAAAAGCTTTGGCAAAATCCAAGTACAGTCAACCCTCGTTATAACGGACTAATAGGGGGGAAAAGGTGTCCGTTATAGCCGATTGTCCGATATAACCGACGGTACTGGTAACCTACGGTATACGTATACGATACGGTAATGGAGATACTATATACAGTACTGTGCACTGTCTGCTGAACACGATACATGATAAATGATACAGAAAATAATGAAATATAATAAAAATATAAAAGTTAGCTTGTCCTTGGCCTTACGAATGTCGGAAACAGTTTGCTTTTTCACGCCATACTCCGCGCACACTTTGGCCACCGAAGCACACGCTTCTTCTTTTCCTGGTTAACGTCGCCAGTGGTGTGTCCGGTTTATCCAATATCCGCTCTAACGGGGTCCATTATAGCGAGGGTTGACTGTACACAATATCTACAGATTCTTTTTTATCCAGATCCTTTAACGTACTGTCATAAAACTCAATTAAGTTTGTCAAATATGGAAGTGAAAGTGGGAACACCTCTCTATTATGCTCCAAGCTTTTTTTACAAATTGTTGAAGTATTATTATATTAATTCTGTAGATTTGCTTTGTTGGGGTTATTAAAGTACAATAGTTCTATTCTGAAGTTTTAAGCTTAATTTAACTTAGTATTTAGAGAGATCTAGGGGTTAATTCAGTGGAAGCCCATTTTTTTGGCCTGATTTTGGTTTGTTCGAAGTTAGCTGACTCAAGATTGATGTTTTGCAGGATTCTATTATTATTAGCTCATGACTTGGATAACCTCGATAGACCCCAGTGGTTTCATGTTTTCCAAATGAAATATAATGTAATGTAATATTCATATAAGGAAGGATGATGTTAGGCAAGTGATTCATACATTGAAGTCAAATAAAGCTGCTGGACCTGATAATATATTTGCTAGGATTCTCAGAGAAGGGGAAACAAGCTTGTCTGAGGCACTAACTATTTTGTTTGCTAGGTCAGTTAATTTTGCAGAAGTACCAGATGAATGGAAAAAAGCAAATGTTAGTAACCATTTACAAAATGGATAGTAAGAAGGGACTAGGGGTGTTTAATTTTGAGAGAGGTTTTATGAAGTGAGATATGATAGATATTCAAAATGTTTTCAGGTTTGGACAATTTAGATGTACAGTATGTAACTTTTTCTCACTAGAGACAGATGGGATAACTCATGGACATAGCTAATAAGAAAATTAGAAAACAGCTTTGTAGACTTGATCTAAGAAAATACTTTTTTAGTTATAGAGTAATAGATTTTTGGAATGACTTGCCATATGATGTGGGAAACTCATTAGTTAATTTTATGAAAAATTTACTCTTTCATGAATAAGAGAGATAGTTTGTAGATTGTAAATACTGAATATTTTTGGGTTGAGTTTGTAGGCTACTTTGGTAGTAGTAAATAGTTGTACATTAATTAGCTGACTTGAGATTGATGTTTTGCAGGATTTTATTATTATTTGCTCATAACTTGGATAACCTTCATAGGCCCCAGTGGCTTCATGTTTTCCAAATGAAATAAAATGTAATGTAAAGGATGTTGGAAATTATAGGCTGTTTAGTTAACAGCATTGGTAGGAAAGATATTAGAAACAATTATAAAAAATAATATTCAAGATTATTTAGAGAATTTTAATCTTATTTCAATTTCACAATATGGATTTAGATCAGGAAGGTCTTGTTTGTCTAATATCTAGACTTTTTAGAGTTTGTAACTGATCAGGTAGATAATGGAAATGATGTAGATGATATTTATTTGGATTTTAGTAAAGCATTTGACAAGGTTCCCCATAGGAGACTTCTATATAAATTAAAAGCTCATGGGATATTGGGGTTGGTTATAAATTGGGTAGAAAAATGATTAGAAGATAGAGAATGGAGAGTAATTCTAAATCTTCATGGATCTGGGTGGCAGAAAGTGAAAAGTGGGGTGCCACAGGGATCAGTTTTAAGTCAATTACTCTTTATTTTATATCTAAATGATTTAGAGACAGGAATAGGTTGTAAAATTTCTAAATTTGCAGCTGATACAAAAGTAGTTACCCCAGTTACAAATATAGAGAATTCTTATAAACTGCAAGGGAACTGGTTGGAGGATGTTAGATGGGAAAGGGATCTTGGCATTATAGTTGGTAGTGATCTAAAATTTTCTAAGCAGTGATTAGAGGCTAGAAACAAAACAAATAAAATATTAGGTATTATTAAGAGGAATGTTAGTTACAAGAGTAAGGAAGTCATTTGTAAATTATATAATTCTTATGTTAGGCTTTACTTAGAATACTGCATTCAAGTTTTGTCCCCTCACTTTTTGATAGATTGACAGCTAATCCAAAATTATTACAACATTCTGTAAATTCACATGCAGTATATTAATTGAAATGTGGTTAAATATTGATAATAATAAGATATTTTTTAATAGACCAGGGTACACAATCTATCATAGATGTAGTCCTAATAATAGGGATGGAGGTGTAAATATATTTGTAGACTCAAACTGAAAGAGTAAATGTATCAAGGAACTGAGAAGCATAAGCAATACCTCAGAAACATTTGCAATTGAAATATATGCTCATAACATCCAATAGGCCCCTAATTCAATTTTAGGCATTTATTGACCACCAGCTGGCAATGTACCAACTTTTATTACAAATTTTTTTTTTTCATGTGGAAAGAAGGGGCCAAGGGTGGGCACCCGCAAGAATGTTTCCTTTATAAGAAAGAAAGAGCCAAAATTGAGGTCTCCAAGGCTCATGATGTTGTTTTTTCATGTACATAAATTTTGGAAAGATTGTGTAATGCGTAAAATGTGTGCATGTGTTTGAGAGCATGCCGGACTGCTCACAGTGTAGATGAGACACAGAAAAAGATCAGCTGCCTGACATTCCCCCAAAGTACCTCCCTGGTCAATTGGTGTCTACACTCTCCTATAATAATAATCTAAGTATTGATAGAATTCTAACCTCTAATTATATTGGTAACTAGCTGAGGTACCCGGTGTTGCCTAGGATAAATTTCACATTGCTGTTGCATGTTGTTCATGGTCAGCTTCAAGGCGTGATTGTCTTTCTTCGGGTGTTTCTCTTGCTCTGGTAGCTGCTACACTTTCTTGGACAGCTTCGAGACGTGATTGTCTTTCTTGGAGGTTTTCTCTTGCTCTGGCTGTTGCATGTCATTCACGGTCAACTTCAAGGCATGATTGTCTTTCTTGTGAGCTTTCCTGCTTCCGGACTTCTTTATTTTTTCTGGCTGCTGATGTAGATCTGCCCAAACTTGCCCGTTTCTTTGGTGGCATGGTAAAGTAGTTGAGATTTTCAAAAATTGCAAAAAAACATTGCCACATTAACTTCCTGTAACTATTTGCATAGACAGACAGGCTGACCGACTCTGTATTGACATTCTTCATCCCATAAGAGGTTCCTGTGCCAAATTTGGTAGCTCTAAGTCAAACGGTTTGAAGTCATCCTAAAAAATAATTATATGTGAAGCTCAAGATCTTCATGACTGTGTTCTTTTCTATAGTTGACCAAATAATTAGTCATGAAAATGTTAAGATTCAGAAATCTTGACACAATGTGAAGCTCAAAATTTTTACAGCTGCATTCTTTTCTGTAGTTTAATCATGGTGCTGGGGCCTTCAGGCCCAGTAATTTTAATTATTTAATTTATTAACATTCTTCATCCCATAAGAGGTTCCCGTGCCAAATTTGGTAGCTCTAGGTCAAACGGTTTGCATTTGCATGAAGGACAGACAGACAGACAGGCAAAAATATATAATAGATAATTGTGTCATTGCAGGATACTTAAATATTGACCTCACAAAAGAACATTCAAATAATAATGCAAGTTTCTTCACAACATCATGACTGCAAGTGGTTTTAAATTAGCTATTACAAGGCCAACTAGACTTCCCAATGTAGTACAGTCCCCATTTGACTGCATCTCGGGTATAATTATATTAAATATCACACTTGCCTACATGCACCATGCTAATACCCATTTTTTTGGCACAGGAAAATATAAGCATTGACTCTAGATCTTACAGCTATAATAGTAAACTATTAAAATCACTCATCAAATATCACCCATTCAAAGAGCACTAATTTAGATGAAAAATTAAATTTCAAGAGTTATGAACATGCTCATCAAATTCAAAATATCAAGGTTTCTGTTCATATTATTTAAACTGAAAAAGACTCCTTAACCCTCTGGCCCTGATAGAAAATGTGCATTATCCATGAGACACGCACACCAATATCCCATGGGTAACGTGTGTTATCCATATGCATTTAATTTTTCTACCGCTTTAATATTCTTAGGAGAATATTACTGAGGGATTTCTGAGTTGTAGGAGTTTGTTGACTCAAATCTTTCAACCAATCACAAATGAGTATAATTTGTGGGTGGGGCTAACATTATAAACATCGCGTCATTTATGCCCTTGAGCAGTGTTTACAGCGTGGTTGACCTGCGTTTGTCATAATTGCTTTTTATATATATACTTATAAACATTCATAATGAGTGAAATAGATATTAGGACACTGATTCTGATTACATTCCTACTGAGGAAGAGGATAGTGATTTTAGTGACACCAGTGTTGAGAGTGAACGGGAAAATGAGCCTATTCAATTTGAGAAAAACTGGACTCATGCTCCAAATTTGTTTGAAGACAAAAGGCCATCGGAGAAGCCTCCATTACAGCACTCTTATTCTGGTATAAATCCAAATATTGTTTGATCATGAAAAAGTAATTGAGTGTTTCAAATTATTTATTGGTGATGTAGTAGTTGCATAATCATCAGTCATACCATATTTCCCTAAGTCATTTTTTTTGGTTTTGAGAAAAATGAAAAAAAAAAAGGTTCTAAATTAAATTACCGTATTTCCTGGCTTATAACGCACACTTTTTTTTTTTCCCCCCCAAAATACTCCAAAAATCACCCTGCGTTAAAATTAACTGATTAAAATTGTACATGTGAAGTGAGGTAGGAGGTATATTTTTTCCTAAATTTTCTCTTCAAAATTAGGGTGTGCGTTATACACCGGGAAATACGGTACTTATGACTTAGGAAAACATGAATTTTTGCAAATATCACCCTTATAGTTCATCCTACAAGGATGAAATTTGTACCAAAAGATGCGCAATTTTTTTTATATGGCATTAGCAACAAAAACTCAAAATGTCAAAAAGTGACTTAGGAAATTTTGTTTTGATGCTGACAAATTATATTGGCCAGTGTATAAATGATAAGGCAAGACAATTTTTCGAGCAAAATCCTCAACTGAATATATATGTAATATTTATCCACTAAAATGACCAAAATTATAAAATTATATCTGAAAAAATATAAAAGTATCCCCCTCTCTCTCCATCTTGGATCCGTGAGCAATAGAAAATGTGTAACTAGGTATCAATGGGTTAATATACACTCTTTACCATGTATTATTCCTTCATCCAACCACATTTATTATATTGCATTACAACATTGGGGATAGCTCAAAGAAATATATAAAACATCCTTCAGAAGTCATAAAAAATGTGTGCAAACCCTCTCAAATAATTATGATAAAGTCACACTTCCCAAATGTTTAAAGAGCTAAATATTTTAAAATTAAATTACATATAAATTCAACATTGCTGTCAGTATATTCAAAGTTATCTATAAAAATGAACATACAGTACATCACCCATTCAAAGAGCAGTTCCCCCCCCCCCCCCCCTCATCAAGTTCATCATTATAACACTCGACTCCCCAGAGATTTTATACACAAGCCAAACTATAGCTACGATGGAAACTGCAGGAAATGTACTCTTTCAGAGGAACAGATGTATGGAATACAGTTCCCACAAATATCAAACAGGTTTCATCATTAAGTGTATTTTACAATTTACTAAATAATTACTTTATTAGCTTCTCCTGATGTACAAGTTCACTACTGCTATTATTACCATAGTAATTAAATTACCATTTTATAATTAGGCCCCATAACTGCCTAAAATAAGCTGATTTCATAATTTATCCCAGTTTTTCTTTTTTTATTAAGCATCATTCATTTTCTACTAAAAATATGTATACAGTTGACCATCTTATTTAAAATTGTGTAAAATAATCAAATACTACTAGTATTGTAAATTCCTACCTTTTGTTATTATTATTGTTGTTTGCCATTTTCACTTTTGTGTAATAAATTAACTTAATTCCATTAATTTTGCCTTAAAAGCTTCCATGTTTCTAATGAAATATTCAGATTAGAATACTATGAATATATTTATGCCATATCAAATATCTAATTTGTACAGAAAAATATTGAAAATTATGGTAAAACTCATTGTAACTTGTATTATTCTGAATAAAGGTTTCGTGGTAATTACGCATAAATTATCATCTTGATTTCCGAGAAGTGTGTGTTTTTCAGGGTGGTTTAATCTCTCTCATAACAGCAAGTGTCATGGAGGGAATCTATAGCTTTGCATGGGACCTGAACCATAAATCACTACATCTTAATGCAGAGGATGGTCACTCGCCTAACTACAACCCAAACCCATTGTCATTTAACTTGGCTGGTCTTCTGGAAGCAGTGTTGTAACAAAGGCCATTACATAGCTCTGATTTTTGAGGAGTTATGTAAGGGTTCAGAAGGGTTATAGATAATACAAAATTACTTTTCAAAATGTATTTGGTTGTGGTAGAAGAATTAAAGACAGATTAAAGTACACAGGATGCATTGAGTGTGGCAGGTCTCAATTAATGCAGAAATACTGTACCTAATAATTAGAAAAGAGTAAATGTGATACCCATTTATAATAATAATTATCAGTCATGAGAGCCAGAAAGTGGCCCATTGCTTTAACTTGTATATTATTATTACCAGTGTCATTGGGATTCAAATCCCCAACCTCAATGTCTTCATTTTGCTTATAGAGGAATAGTGTTACCTACTGAGTTACAGATCTGGTAGTTTGACAAATGGTATAGAAGATATTAGAAAAGTCATTGAGGATGGTATTTGGAAGCATTGAGAGGTAGGTCTGTTATAAGTTTAATTTTCTATTAAATTGTCAGTATGGTACCTTGTGAATTTAGATAAATATTATTTTATATAACCAGTTTTTATTACCATGTATGTACATCATAGTCTATACATTATGATATGTTTGTTTATTTCAGGCTTGAAAACATTGGTTTTCTTACTGTGCACACATTTAAAAACTATTAAATTAAATCTTGAACTGCTGTAGATACCAATTACCAATTAATCTTCACAATATTTAAAAAATGGAAATTGTCTCAACAGAAGGTTTAAGACTAGATGGAAGAACAGTATCTTGTTTAAGGAAAATCAGTTGTCGTCTTGGTTTATATGACCAACCAAATGGAAGTGCTTATATTGAGATGGGAAATACCAAAGTGCTAGCTGCAGTCTATGGTCCACGTGAGGTAGGGGTCTATGTATTATTTATCAGTCAAGAAGAATTCCACTTTTACATAAATGTTAATACTTGACAAATAAGGGAACTAAAACATTATTTTTTTATGCAGAAAGGAGGAGCCAAGGGCGAATGCCTGCAACACTCCCCCCTTCCCCCATAGAAGAAGAGGGCTAAAATTAAGATCCAAAGTTTTAGAAATGCCTGGACACTTTGTACTTGAAAGATTGGAGGTCATAGACAGGGGGTGAAGATGGATTTTGGAAGGTTGTTCCAGAAATGACTGGTTGAGTATATGAAAGATTGAGAATAGCAATTAATCTTGCATACAGATGTTGGACAGAAAAGGAATGAAAATGTGTTGAAAGTATGGTACTGCATGCTCTCCTTAAAGGAGGAAGCATTCAGTTTGAGTTTAGAAGAGCAGTGTCTGTTATAATAATGATAGTAGAGAGAGAGAGAGGCAACATTGCAGCAAAGAGAGAAGGATTGAAGAAGCATTGAAACCTGATCAGTGTCCCAGGCTAGTTTGAATGAGATGAAGTCCATAAACCTTTCTTTTCAAGAAGGTCCAATATTTATTTATTGATGAAAATGAAAATATGATGAGAAATAATAAATAAATTTGATTTTTAAAGAATTAAAAGTTGCAATTTGTATGGTTCAATAACTCTTGAAGGAATTACAGCAAATGGAACATAAAACCATATTCCATTTGAGTTTAAACTCTTAAAGGTAAAAGCATTATGTAGGGACACAGTTGGCTTTTAGAATAAGTATATCTAAGACATTGCTTCTATAAAAGAAATAATCAAACCTACAGTATTGTTTGAAGTTGTACCTTAACTTTGGTGAGGCTCATGATGATGTGAACTGATATAGAAAATGGCTTACTTTTTAGTACCTACCTTTTTTAAATTAGTAACTGAAACATAGTCATAGCTGTTGTCACTGTGCTAAATGAATTAGCTAATCTTGTTAAAAGCAAACTTATTGGCTCATTAATTGTATTTTTGAAACAAATTTAAAATGAGCTTTGGTTTTTTTTTTCAGGTAAAAAATACAAATAAACAACAATTAGACGAAGTTGTCATTCAGTGTGAAATAAGTCGAATTGCAGCTTGTCAAGGAGAAAGAATAAAAAGGGCGAGAGATCCTCGAACGCGAGCTATGAGTCAACAGATAGCTGGAGCATTCGAGGGAGCCATTAGAAAAAGCAAATATCCTGGCTCACAAATTGACATTTATGTTCAAGTGAGTTTATCTAGTTTTTGCTCAAGTTTCTGGTAGTAATTCCCTTTTGAACTGTGCTATCTATGGTATGCATATTTAATACTTTAATTCTGGCACCTGATCAGTAGAAGTAGTAGTGTGTGTGTGCATTGTTGGGGGCCTTTTCTTTAACGTTGTGTTTTTCATAAACGTGATTACTTTAAATCTAATTATTTATAAATATTTTGTAATTCAGCAACCAGATGTTGTTCTTCAATATTATTATCCCTCTATGGACGGAATTTTTTGTAGGGTCCAAGTTATGAGTTTGTTTGTTTGAAACCTCAACATGGGTAAATTAGTAGTAGTAATTTAATTAACATTTAATATTATCCCATCCCTTCTTTCCTGATACACGGGGTGGGCTTGCTCATGTCTCCCATTTTGGATTACTGCAAGAACCAGACTGCAGCTGCTATCCCTTATTGTATACTTTTCACCTTTATACAAGGAGGCAGCAGCAGCTGCAGCTTCCTCTGAGAGTCCTCAAATATTCATCTATATACCCTTGTTTTCGACACTTCATTTTCTATCGTCATTCTGATCGCCTTCCACCCCATACCTCGTGTAGAAACAACTTTCACACTGTCATTCCATCTTTCACGTAGTCTTCGTTTCATATGACTACTTTGCAACTCTCATGTACGCCTTTTTCACCATACACTCGGGTTTCCATATGACTAAACCACCTCAACAAACTATCATCTGTTCTCTTCAAAAGGTTTCATTACACTACCATTTCTCACCCTATCAGTCTTTCTTATTCCCACTCTACATTTCACTCAGGCAATTTATTTCAACTACTCTCATCCTATTCCTTTCGCATACACACCATACCATAATGTCACTACCATGTAACAAAGTTGGCACAAGCATTCCTTCATCTATTCTTAACGTCATTGACAGACAACCGTTTCTTCCTTACCTTTGTACCTTTGCAGCTCCATATAGGTGAGCGTTCCGGCGTTCCAAAGTCAGGCATCTCCCAAAATTTCGGCACAATTAAAGAAAATAAAAAATTATTTTTTTCACTATGGCAATTTTCTCCAAAACCTGGCACCACGTATTTCTGAGATTCGCCGCATTGTTGTTCCGGCGTTGCCGTAGCTCACGTCCGCATCCGTCACGCTTTCTTTTTGTTTACTTGTGGCAGTCGCTTGCTTTGTTCGCTCTCTCTGTGCTTAAAATGCTAAAAATTATATTATACATTCCATAATCTGGCGACTGCTTCGCCCTAAAGGTGCCAAATTATTGAAATTCACCTGTATTCTTCTTCCTGCTTGAATTCTCCGATTCACTTCATTTTAAATGTAATGTTCTTGCTTAACAGACTTCTCAAGTATTTCAAATTATCCACCAGCTTCAACATTATTCAAGCAACTCTCTCACATTCTTATACCATCGCCATACACTTTTTTCTGGATTCACACTTAACAGCCACTTTTTACAAACATTAACATTATGCTTCAAACTTCTGCAATCCTTCCTCACTTCTACCAACTAGCACTACATTATCTGCATACAACAAATAAGATGGTGCCTATTCATTACCGTTTACTCTCGACAGAACCCCTCTCAAGCATCATCTTTACCTGATGCATCACCTCATCACCTTTTTCGAACATTTATTTCATTTGTCAACAATCAACATGCTCTTCATTATCTTTCACCCTCAGATCAACCACCGATTTTCTTTTACTTTTCCTGACTTCCTTTAAAATAATTTCCTGTATCAACAAATGCTTCACTCATCCTTTTTACAATATTTCTCCTTACTGCCTTATTCACTCTTCTCTTCAGAAGCATTTTCTTCCTTCCTTCTCCCTCGCATTTCCGACCTTACACACACACTTCGGTTGTTGTTGTTGTTGTTGTTTAACCCTTTCATCACGATGAGGTACGATAGTACCTCAAATACTGAGACGTCGAATATCTGATGACTCGAATATCTGATGACTCGAAGAACGGGCGCGCCTTACCTCGTATTCCTGAAGATTTTTCTCTCATTCTAAAATCTTTCAGTTACATGTCAAGATAATCGGAGTGAAGGGGTTGAGTGATGAGTGACTGAATGAATGCCTTTAGAGATAGTGTTCACCCTTTTTTAATTCCATCTAATGGTGAGCCCAAATGAAGAATTAATTTCCTTTCGTGAAAAGCACCTCCATAATGAGTTTCATGGGCAGGCACAGAACTTGCCCCATAGTCATTTTCCTAGCAGGATTTTTTTTCTTTCCTTCTCATAATATAAAAGTAAGGGAATTAAATCCTCACTTCTCATCTTTTTAATTTAGGTCCTACAAGCTGACGGAGGTGTCCTGTCGGCCTGCATAAACGCATCGACACTGGCACTAATTCACGCTGGAGTTGAGCTTGATGATTACGTCGCTTCTTGCACTGCGTCAATAAACCGAGAGGTGCCAATTCTTGACGTGTCATACCTTGAAACTCAATTTGGTTGTGAATTGAGTCTTGCTATTTTACCCAACAAAGGCACCATTTGCACTTTGCACAGCTCCAATACTCTTCATCAGTCCCAGCTGGAAGAGGTTCTCGATGTAGCAATGGCCGGTTGCAGACAGGTGTATGAAGCAATGCATTCGCAAGTCAAAACATATCTCCAAAACCAACATGCCATTATGTCGCACAGATAGCGTTTAATAATTTGTACTTACTATTAAGCGCGCATTTATGAAAGTTTTCTATACAATGGTTTTTAATGTTTTATCCCATATATATTTTTTGGTTTTGGAAAATTTATAGTTAGTTTATCGAGCCATGTTCCATTTGTATCGAATGTTTAAGATAAGTGATTAAACAAAAAAAGTTCTGTACTACTATAACCAATACCGGATTCTTTTTATGCAATTCGCTGCTGTTTATAACCAGAGTCATCAAATCATCAGTTTCAGACTCCTAATTAGCCATTTACATGATAATAGACAAAATCCTCTACATTTTATCGATTTCAGAGTGACATTAAAAGCATGTTTTCTCGCAACACAAAGCCGAAATTGCGTCAATTTTTATGGAATTGGTGTTTCGTTTCATTTACCGATGAAGCCATTCCTGACTAAAAAACAACTACAGATTTCGAACGTGATGTAACGTTACGCCCCATTTATTTTGTTTACTTAATTTTGTGTCTAAAGATTTCTTTATATTTGCTCTGATGGATATTCCAGGCGAGTCGAGGACCAATCTAAGGCTGTTACGAACCAACCCTGGTCCATTACCGCCGACTGCACTCATTTCGATAATTGACTTCTGGATTACTTTAATATAAGAATTTGTTTAAAACACATGTTTAACAGCAGCACGTGTGTATACGAAATTTTTAAAAATACGCGTTTATTAACAGCGCAGGTTTCACATTTTTTTGTTGAGTCCAGGCCCCGCTATCCCCTAATGAGTGGCTGCTGCTGATATAAATTATTATTTAGTTAACTCTTCTATTTCCAACAGTTTCTTAAACGAATTAATTCCTCACAAGCTTCAAAGATGTTCAGATGTGTTCGAACGAAATGTGAGCAAAAAGAGCCTTGCCTAATTTCTAACACAAAAGCTGAACCATATTGTGAATTAGTTATTGTGGTTTTCTATTGTTCTTTGCAGATCTTCATATTCCAATTCACACCTGCTCCCTACTTTTATGATTACGGTCTTCAAATTTACCGTTTATACTTTAAAATTATTTCTTCCAAAAAGGGATCAATTGCTTATTACGCTTTCGAAATAGGATTAGAAATAAAAACACTTCCAATACTAAGAAGTTGCTATTAAAGGTCCAGTTTTAAATAGATTGGAAATTAAAAGCGGCACAAATTCTGGGGGAAGATATAATAAACTACAATAAAACAAAGATGATTTATTATGCTTTCGGTCAAAACGACAAGTTTTTAACCCTTTCCGTCCCAGTGGGTCCGTATGAACCTATAATAGGGTTTTGTGCATAAATCTTGTGTGACTCACTCGTCACTTGTCCTGCAACTTGACTACTTCTGTTATCCCTGGAAAGTGGTATGTGATTTATCTATTCCCCTCACGGCTTTTGACAGCAACACAATAAAATTCTCCAATTTTGTGGTTGCAGAAAAATTTTTTTTTTTTTAAATAGTTTTACGGCTGTAGAAATAAATGTAAGAAGGATCATGGAGAATTTATCACCAAACCCTAAAAAAATTTCTTCATAAATATTTCGAATTCGTACTAAATCTGGCTTAAGTGTAAATGATGATAGTCATAGTCTTTACTCTTGACCATAGACTTGTGCTTATAATAAATATTCCCACGTCTGTAATAGTTTGTCACTGAATAGAAAAAAAAATTAAATTTTTTTATATTTAAGGTATGAAGCCTGAAGTATGAGAAAATACCCATTATTGATCGCGGACGTGGCTGGAAAAGCTTGAAATGCTGCTGTGGTCGATCTTAGCGTAATAATTTGGGATTACTTTTTTTTAGGAATGTTTGTTGCGCGCAATGAATATCATTCTTACATCTAAGTTTAGGGATCAGATTGTTTATGTATTCTCCCTCCAGAAGATTTCATTACACCACACCTTCACCTCACCTTATCAGTCTTTCTTACCTCCACTATACATCCCAGGCAATTTATTTTAACCACTCATAATCCTTTCACATACCATAATCTCGCTCCTTTACGACAAAATTGGCACAAGCACCCATTCATGTATACTGTTTAGGTTTACATCTGGATATGGAGAGGATATTTTAAATGGAATTGGAATTTGTTATTGTGGTTGGAACAGTTCCAGTTTTTTATCCAAACTGGAGCCCCCAAACTGAAATCTCTCCAAAATATCTCTAATTAGTATGAAATTGAAACGAACTGATTCCAAAGTCATAATTCCCCAGCTGTGCTGAAAGCGGAAGCTTAAAAAATGATAAAGATCGACTTTGACGTATCGCGCTCCAAGATCACTTAGTTATATGCCAAATGAGTAGAGTAACAAACATTTGTGTAAGACTTGGAAAAATCATCGTGATATTTTTAATGGACTTAGTATTTGTAGAATCAAATTTTACACATTTCTGAACGGAACAAAATCTTTATAAATCGACTAAAGCAGGGGTCAGCAACGTACGGCCCGCAAAGACACAATCCATGACTGACTGACTGATCATTTGCATCAGGCTATAATTATGGGTAGTTATAACTACGAGTAGCATGAATGTTGACGTTAACACTCGCGAACAAGCTGCAGCCGCACCGCACACATTGACTAATGAACATTAATCCTAAAATGATTTAGTATTGCATCTAGTATTTTTGTGAAGTATCGTTTACTTTCATTAGATCACATTTTAAAAACCTGAAGCCACTTGGGCCTCCTATCGAGGTTATCCAAGTCAGATAAATGGCCTAAACTTATATTTTATGGTCAAAACAAATTTTTCACTGTGCTCAAAATAAAAAATGTCATGTTTTGTGGTTATATTTATTATTATTATTATTATAATAATAATAAAAATAAATTTCATACATCCCTCTTCGCCTGAGAGATCAGCTCACTAATTTATACATTCCGGCCCGTTATATATCGAAGTCGTTTTCAATCCAGCCCGCTATTAGAGAAAAGTTGCCGATCACTGGGCTAGAGAATTTTTTTTTTCTATTGTCGATTTTATGTGCAAGATCCGAGCTTCGTTCACGACTACGTTTGTTGCGCTGAAAAGTTGTAGATCCTTAAAGATATCTAATATAGTCGTTCCTCGTTAATATATAATGGGGTTAATCAGGAGTTATTTATATAACTTATAAATCGTAATGTTCCTGGTTACTTAGTTTGTATACAGGTAGGTTTCGTTATACGCGGTACCACTTTACGCGGAATCGCTATAACACGCTAAGTTATTTAAGGCACGAATTCATTTCAACCTCTATGTAAACCGATGTTAGCGCTTCGCCTGCAACCTCCGCGCGAACGAACAAGTTTGAACGTGTGCAAACACTTGACAGTTGTCCATCGCTGATTTCACCTCCAGGTACCAGAAGAAGGAGAACCATCACAAGAAGCCCAAGCATCAACCAGTCAAGAGGTTGAATTTGTGAGCCTTCCCTCTTCTGACGATATCGAAGATGTTTCAACGGCCCAGCAATCTCCTGACCCCTCTCCATCTCCTTCCTCTCCATCTCCTTCCTCTCCCTCCTCCTCCCTCTTCCCCTCCCAACCTCCTGTGCCCAATAAGCTGACTTCAGGTCCTTTCTGAGTACAGCACAATATTAATTAGGATTAAATAGAATTAAATATTATTTTATAAGTTATTATGTCGAATTGATTCTACGAGTATTATGATACACATTTATTACTATTTGACTTTGTATTTATGGTTAAATTGACTTAGTATAATGTTTCCTGGGTGGCTACGCGCTGCTCAGGAATGTAACGCGCATTTATAACATGGAGTATATGGGAAATAAGGATTCATTTTACGCGGAATCGCGCTAAGCGCTGTTTTTCAGGAACCTAATCCGCGCATAAAACAAGACCTACCTTTATTAATATTCTTATATAATCACCAGACAATAACTGTAAGAAGGGGTGGGGTCAGTTCAGAGGCATTTTCTTTTACCAGTGGTGTCCAGCAGGGAGGGATATTATTTCCATATCTATCTATTCAATGTACGAATATAACAGGATAATTTATCTGATGCACTAACATTTGTAAAGAAGGCTGCAGTAACGGTGCGAAAATTGTTAATTATCTGATGTATGTATGGCTACCTATTTCTCCATCTGTAAAAGGGCTCAGCACACTTCGGAAAGTTTGTGAAAATTATGAGGAATCCTATGAGTAGGATCGTCGGATTTCCCTAACCTTTGTTTTAGCTTAACTTAGGCTATAAGTTAAAGTTGCTCCTTCAGAGCTTATCCGAGTTAGGCTGGGATTTCGAACCCTTTAAAAAAAAAATAACAGTACTTACAGTATAACTGTGCCAGTGTGATAATCAATTTTATATGTACTGTAGATTTATCACTAGTCTTGGTGAATTAGTTAATAAGATATTAAGAGAAACCTTGGTCAGTGGACTGGTAACCGATATATTTTATAAATCTAGTACTGTATACTCGTATATCCAATCCACACACAAGGCTTGTACACATTACGAAAAATTTTATTTTATCATAATGAACAGCCTAACGTTATTTGCATAAACTAGGTCACATTGAACTTATAGGTCAGCAAAAACTGCTTACAGACACCAATATAAAGCGAGTATTCATATGTCCAAGGATATGATACAAAGACCATGGCATTTTAGAAATTTGTCCTGTCTTTGCACAAGTTTCATTTTAAATTCGTGAAGTAAACGAACCTGGGTAAGGAGAATGCTAAGGAAGCTTTTCAGAAATCTTGTTTATCAGCCCATAGTTCAAAATGATGGTGTTATTGCAATGGTGAGGGCAAATATTTAAGATGCTAGAATTCACTGAAGAGCGTTTTAATTCTGCTAAATGCATGCATTGTCTCATTACTCCAGTGTTGTGTTCTGCGGGATTGTGCCATGTGTAGTACTTTTATAAAAAAAAAAAGCTGCATGTTCTTTCCTGGACACCCAAGAAAACTTGACAGAAACTCTGTTAAACACGTTTAAAAGCACCTTGACTGTCACTTCAAAGCCTGTAGGATTTGGTCACCTCCGTAAACGAAAACCTCTTGCCACATCTGTGGCACCTTTAAATAAACTTTGGTTTAAGTCTTTACTTTGCTATAATTGATATAAACAAAATCACATTGCCTCTCTACTTTTGTCATAGTTTATTTTTTTTATTTTGGCAGAGTTCTGTATGCACGTAGAGTACGAAGTTAACAAAACTAAATGTTTACTATGAATCTGAGAGAGACTTAAACCTCTATAAAAATAGCTAAATCGCAGGATTTATCAGTGCAAATATGAAAATGGTCTATAATCATTAAATCCTTTAGTTTTAGAAATCGAAACTCGAGGGAATTCTTTTATACATAGGCCTTGGAGTATCTGTCCTCCTCGTTTTCATTTTTCCTATCTTTACCATTTTAAAAATTTCCTTTGTCATAAGAGGGAAAAAAGATGTATTAAGTCATTCAAAAAGGAAATAAAAAAATTATCTAAAAATTTAACAATCCAGAAATGCAAACATTTCTCACTAAATCTTGAGAAATGTTAAGCAGGATGTCTTGGTCTCGTTACTTAGATAAAGATCACAGTGGACAGAGGAAAATTATTATTATTATTATTATTACTATTATTAATTAATTAATTTTAGTAATTTAAGAAATGAAAACCATAATTTAAAGTTCTCAGTATTTTTTTAATGAAAAAATTAAATAAATCAAAAAGAAGTCGGTACGATATGAAGTTTGAACCATGTGCTATGTGGAGTTGTTGTTTCATAATGAATATACAAATTCAAGAGTTCAGTCTTACGATTATGTGTAGACAGTTGCGCCACAAAGTTAGCTGAGAAAATAAAATCTACGGTAAAGTACTGAACATTTAAAATACCACCACCAGTTCACAGTATGACCAATGAAAAAATAAATAAATAACAAATGGGAATGGCACTGTATGCATATCCCAGTGTCATAAAATGCGACCAGCTCTTTGACTAATGGTAGAAGATTATTTCTCCAACCAATTAGTTTTTGGCGAGTTTTTTTTTTTTCTCAAATTTCTCGACAAACATTTCCACAAATAGGGACGCGGGAACAGGGGGTGGCTGCAGGGGCGGCTGCCCTCACAACTTTAAAACCGTGGGGGCGACGCCCCCAACTTTTCATAGTAGCCATACACCATATTGGGCAAATCATTCTACGCAAGCAAAGAACTGACATAAATTCCCGTTAGTCTGCTGGTTAGGAATCTATAATCTGTTACTCAACAGTACTTCCCCAATTTGTTTTAGAATTAATCTCCTTTGTATAACTTACTTGAACATTTGGCCTTTTTGGTGAGCAAGCAAGCCTTTTTGCCTTCGTTTTCAGTGACCTTTGGCCTTTTTTATCATTAGAAAACCTGGCAGCCCTAATCAACAGTTCTAAATACAACTGTGATCAACTAATGTCAAACATGTTTCAGCAACCTTAACCGATAAGCGCTTTGAAAATGAAAAGGTCTCAGCCGACTCTTGGCATTTTGTGCAAGCTTGTTTAAGTAAACATGAGAAAATATTGAGCAGCTAAGGGCCACGACGTGGACCATTTCAGAGCACTCATTTGGTTCAAATCTTATATTCATCCATGTACATCTCCTGCACACACTCACAGGCCAATCAGCTTCACTTTCAAATTATATGCCAATGTTATCCCTATTCTTTCAGTGTCATAGATATTCTTATACAGTAGATTGTCCAAATAAATTGCAAGTAAAATTTAACTTTGAAAACCATAATGTAAATAAACAGAGAGAACAAGAAATATGTTTATCAAATTGATGGACATTGGGCAATGGGCATCATCTACAGTATATGAAACAGAAATGTTAGGAAAAATGGACTTTTATGTATGGTGTAATTACAAATAGCGGGAACAGGGGTGCTACCTCACAACTTTAAAACCGTGGGCCGACGGCCCCCCCCCCCCTCCAACTTCAGAATACTTGCCGCCTCACTGTCCACAAATGTATAATACACGCAATTGTAATGAGACAACGCCTCAATATCATTGATGAAGCCGAATTTGGGTTGGAATCTTATAATAACCATATTTTATTCAAGGAGGAAAAGGGTTACTGATATGAATGGGGTCCAAACACTAAAGTCACCAATGAAACCATGTCTCGTATGTTCTTGTAGTCTCTGGCCCATCTCCATCGTGGAAAGAAATACATCGCGCTGTATTATGACGGAATAAAAATTTGGTTAACTAACATTATAATAAATAATGATTGTAAAGACTTTCATAATCAGCTGAATTAATATAACTGATTTTATTTTGGTTAGATAGGTGGGAACGAACCAGACACCTAAGATCTGAAGTTAGTTAATTCAAAGTGGCAATCCAATCAACATAAAAAAAACGAAAATGTATATTATTAAACACAATACAATATTTATGTATCGTCACATTAACTGCTGTTAACAACACACAAATATGGTACATACAAAATTTTTTTTTTTTAAACTAATGGCTATTTTAATTTTTTCATGTTTAGTTTCCAAAGGTTTAGTTTTGGCAGTGAAATTATTTTTTCCTTCTAATTCCTTAACCAAGAAGTATTCTACTGTAATTTGAAGAATTTATATGCAATAAAATACTGACATCATTCTAAAAAAAAATTGGTGGTTGGTAGATAAATGGGTACCCTGGGTGGTCTAGTGGTTAAGACGCTGGGATGTTGGTGGCGTGGTTCGGATTCCACGTCAAACTGTAGGTCTAAGGTGGAGCGAAAAGCTTGACCTTCGTCAGAATGAACAATTCGGGCAGAAGCTAACCAAAGGTTACAGTCAAAACTATTAATGGGTGTTGGTAAAAATAAAAGAAGACAAAGTCCAGCTTATAAAATAAAGTTGCAGAAAATGCTGAAACGAAATTACAACCAGGTGTACAGTTAATTATTAGAGCTTTGATTACTACAAATGGACACACCGTAGTCGTATTCTGTAATTAAATTATTATTAGCTTACACTTCTCGTGCGGAGAAACGAGATTTTTCAGTAATTTTAACTTTGAAAGCGCTATCATATGTGCGTCACACTAAATTTTTACTAATCAAACAACATTTTTGTTTGTTTTTAAGGAACAGTATTATCAGGATGTTTTAACGATACATAAAAAGAAAAAAAATGGACGAATAGGCTATTCTTAGGGAACAGTTAAAATGATTTAGTATTTTTTTATTTATATATTTCTAACGGTCGCTTTCAGTGAGCAAAACTGTACACAGAGGATCTATTCTCCCGCATGTTTAATTTCATTTTTCCTTCGTGTAAGTGCTGTTGGGATCTAAACTCGACTGTAAGGGGTTGTATTGAAAACGAAAGAAAAATGCTATTTTATAAGTTTATGACGTTGTAAATGGGACTTTGTGTATATAAAAGGCTAGCGCAAATTGTGTGAAGGTCTGGGTCGAAGGCCGTGTAATGAATGAGCAATTGAGAACTCGCAATGAAGGCGGGAAACAGCTGAGGAACATGTGAGAAGCTGTACCGCACGCGCTCGTGGAAGGGAGGGGCTGCGAGGGACCTCGATTAAAAGAAGTACCGCCAGAATTTTCATATTTCTTTAAATTATCTAAACATTTTAGTTCTTAATTAGTTAAATGACGCGCAAACTATTCTCCAACTGATCTTATTATTAACTAGTCAACGGAAGGACGCAGTAATATCAATACAAGCTTATTACTCCTCCAATAATTAAGTTGTGTGAATGATCCTCAATGATGTGAGAAAACAGCTGTCTCGGACGCGGCACGCGTACGTCGCCATCTTGGAATTCTGAACAAATGCTTCTGGCGTTGAACTCTGCCAGGTGATGAGGAAATGAAAGGTAAGCAAGATAACTTTAAGGCTAAAGATAGCGGAAAGAAGTGACACGCCAATCCTCTAGGGAAAATAAACTGTAAAATATTTTATAGACAAAATTAAGCATTATATATATATATATATATATATATTGCATGTCAGTTTTTAAAAGTTAATATTATTTATTCAATATTAGGATAGGTATGTTGCAAAATATATATATATATATATATATATATATGAGCAGTTTGGTATGTACAGTATGTGTATGTACACATGGAGAGTGTCGCACGTGCTCCCCATCTGCGCACATGGCACAATGCGCGCACATCCATTATCGAACTGGGATCATAAGCGACAGCTGTCTTTTGCGAATCCAAATTGGGCTTTGTTCTTCTTTCAAAAGTTGGAGAAATATAGGCCAAATTTCGCCTTTGTCTTTTATAGTAGTCCTTAATTAATTGTTTGAATTATTAGTCTGTACACGAACGAAAGATTCGAAATATTCCGACCTTCTTCGTCAATTTATTAAAGGAATGTGAAAGGCATTTACGCGATAATTCTGGTTAATAAATTAGTGTTTATAGTATCTCCTTTCGTCTGTAATTCGTTCATACGAGTCACCGGAATGAGGCTAGAATAACAGTGAAAAAGAAATAAAAATTCACCGTTATACGGCTTTGTACTGTTCAGTCTCTGGACCACTGTTATTTTTAGTATTTTTATTGCGCCTCGTCGTTGTAGTGGTTAGCATCGCTGACTATGATTCCACCGGCCCCGTGTTCGATTCCCGGCGAAAGTAGTCGGTGCGTAGCTTACCCAGCTGTTCATCCTTTCACGAAAAATAGGTTGGTAGATAAATGGGTTCCCTGGGTGGCCTAATGGTTAAAACGCTAGGCTGCTGAGCGGGAGGTCGTGAGATCGAGTCCGTCCGAGGACTTTGTAATTTCTGACCACCCGTGTTGGGTCGTGGTTCGGATTCCACGTTTGGCTGTAGGTCCAAGGTGGAGCATCACGCTTGACCTTTGTCAGAATGAAGAATTCGGGCGGAAACAAAATCAAGGTATAACTGACCTTCCAAGGTCATTTAATGATCAAACCATGGTATAAATGAGCTTCCCAGATATACTTAACTTCATAATGTTTGCAGATGATACAACAGGTTTTTTCCTTGCAAAGATATTAATAAAGTGAAATGGTTGACCACAATGAACTTTTTCTAAATACCAATAAAACAAATTTTATGAGTTTTAGTAACGAACGAAATATGTATCTTGATGAATGAATGTTGGAAAATCGTTGTAAAAGTAACGAAAATTTGTAATGAAATGTCGTAGTGTATTGTGATGCTAGACAAGAATTTGCAATGGAAGGGCCATGTAAATTATATCTCTGAAAAGATTTCTAGGAGTGTCGCTATAATGTTTAAACTTAGGTATGTAGTCCCTAAACAGGTTTTATTAGCCCTTTGTCATTTTCACATTCTGTTTGAATACATTAACTCGCTTAATTTAATGTGTCTGAAAATGACAAAGGTTTAACGCTGTAACATACTCTTGTTCTTCCTTATATGATGCGCAGAAACTTTGCTTGGGAATATTCTGCTGACAGTGCTTTGAACAGAGTATCTTTGTTATTAAAACACGAGCAGTAATTAAGGATATTATCTGTCGTTGATTTTTATGATCATTCATTGAAAAGTTAAAATTATTGAAGATCAAAGATGTAATCAAAATAGCGCATTTTATTTTCATTTACAAGCATATGAACAAAATTATTAAATTAATAGAGTGATAAATATTTTGTAATTCAAGGAATTAACTCATACTAGACTAGCACTAAATCTTAGCATACTATTATTCCTCCATTTAGACTGACTTCATCCCAAAACTCACCTAGTTTCGTAGGGTCTAGGGCTCTAGGCCCTAGGGACTAACACTATGAAATGATTTAAGTGCTGATATTAAAAATATTTGCTAGTTTGTTTGTGTATCCTAAATTAATTAATATCTCCTACTCATGATTCATATATTACTTAATCATAACTACCTATGAAATGATATGTTTTATCTTTAAACTGAGAGCCCAGTAAAGCCTAATGTTCAAGGACCAAATTAAATAAAGTAAATAGTTCAATTAACGACTGTTTATTCTTTATTAAAATTATTGTACTATGGCAAAAACTGTAACATGATAATACTATTTATTTTATCAATAGAGAATAAAGAATTAAGAATTTCCATCTTCAAATGCGTACCAGCAAAGCGGATGGATGAAAGAGAAAATTTTGTCTATTTTCAAAGCTTTATTTATAGTTTCGTAATTAATGAATGAATTTGATTTCCAAATATATGTTAACTAGTTAAGTTACTGATTATATCAATGTAATTAAGTTTAAGTGTACCAACGAGGCTCCAACTCTAGGGTGGTTTAGGCGTTTTAAAAATTCTTAGTTTTTCACTATTTCCAAGCTAAACTATTAACTTTTTTTTATACTAACTCCCTGAAAACACGTTCATCTTAATTAAAATTTCTGTCGGCTGATATCCATTACGACTTTCTACGTCAATTCTTTTCAATTAAGGAGCTTGTCAAACTTGGGCCTACGATAGGTTAGGCCCACTCCAAAGTTAATTTCTCACAAAAAAAAATTAGGCCTAGTACTTAATTAAAGATACTTTGCTTCACAAATACTTTTGACGTAATATAACTTTAGCATATAAAGGTTATTGAATTTTTCGAATTACAGCTGGGACTAGGCTACCCATTAACAAAGAAAGTCATGGATGGTTGAAAGACGACTCAGGGTGAATTTAATTAGAAAAAATATCTATCTAGAGAGTTAGGATTAAATAGAGAAGGAGTACTTTAGATCAGAAACAGCGAAAACTAAGAATCTTTAAAATGCCAAAAAAGTGTGCAGGCTTCGCTGGCACACTTAAATACACTGTAATTCAAATAATATATTAAGTAACATAAAATCAGACCTTCAATTACATATAACCAAAGTAATTAATTAATTATGAAACTATATATATATATATATACAGGGTGTCCGAGAATTATCTGTACAAGTTTTGGCTGTTATTAAAAGTCAACCATGAAGTGTAGAAATTCCAGTCTTGTCCCATTTTACAGAGAATCTCATTAAGTTTTTTCTGATACGTACCACGTTTTGACAAGTTTTTTAGAAATGTACGCGGGTGACAGACATTGATGATTTAAAAGCAAGAATCACAGCTGCTATTGAGCGAATTGATGTGGATATGCTGCAGCGTACATGGCAACATTTGGAGTATCGATTGGATGTTTTGCGAATCTAATGGTGCACATATCGAATGTTTGTAACAACGTTACTTTAATAAAAGAAACTTTTGAAATACAGATTCTAAATAATCTTGTTTAAGAATTTTACGTGTGTTATCAAGAATTTTATTAAAAGATGAAATTGTACAGATAATGTTCGGACACACTGGAATTTCTAAAAAACTTGTCAAAACTTGGTATCAGAAAAAACTTAATGAGATTCTCTGTAAAATGGGACAAACACTGGAATTTCTACACTTCATGGTTGACTTTTAATAACAGCCAAAAATTGTACAGATAATTCTCGGACACCCTGTATATATATATATATATATATATGAGGAGGTGGCGACAAGCGACAAGCTTGACCTTCTGAAATGAGGAATCATCGCACGGAACATTTGAAAGGTTGAGAGGTATATATAATTCTCTTTAAAACTGCCTTTAGGTATTTCTTGCTGGACAGCATACATAGGTGGGGCCTACATATTTATTTTAACTGATTGGCCAATTTCAAAAAGGACTCGACTTTTTAAAGGTATGCCCTTCGGAAGTTGGGAACACTAGAAGATTACTCTCGCAGCTGAGACACATTCAGAGAGAGGAAAAGTGAAGCAGAGAGCTTTACAACTGCAAAGGAAGCAAAATAACATAATTAAGATTAATCTTTGTCTACAACTGTTGTTGGTGCTCCATTCTGATGTAATTATATTCTATTCTGATGTAATTGTTACTCGTTTTGGTCTTGCCTTCAACGAAATCTTTATATATCTTCCTTCCGCTCCTGTTAAAACCATGCAGCAGGCCTTTACTCTCGATACACACACACACACACACACACACACACACACACACACCTGGTTGTCATAACCAAAAGGTAAGAATGGACATCACAGCAAATATGAAGTGCATTTATTCTTGTTACCATATGTCCAGAATATATATATATATATATATATATATATATTACAAAATTTGGTACTTGTGGGTTATCTGTCGCCACTTTTTAATATTTTTTTTATTTTTTTATTTTTATATATTAAGAGAAGAGGATTCTTTATACTGTACGGCATTGACGATTGGTTAGGTTAAGTCGTGCTAGTTTGGTTAAATAAAAAACTTTTTAATATTTTTTTTATTTATTTATTTTTATATATTAAGAGAAGAGGATTCTTTATACTGTACGGCATTGACGATTGGTTAGGTTAAGTCGTGCTAGTTTGGTTAAATAAACGGTATTTAACCAAACTAGCACGACTTAACCTAACCAATCGTCAATGCCGTACAGTATAAAGAATCCTCTTCTCTTAATATATAAAAATAAATAAATAAAAAAAATATTAAAAAGTGGCGACAGATAACCCACAAGTACCCAAAATTTAATAACCACGACATCACAATATAAGGTCAATCCCACAAAATGAAAAACAGACTGATAAACATTTGGTCTAAAACATTAGGCCCTTATTCAACTTAAAATATGATAAAAACAATGCAGGAGAACATAAGTTCAAAAAGATGGACAAAGGAAATAAAAATTACTGAAAAGATTCAAAATTTAAAAAAAACCGTAAAACTGTTGGTATGATGATGAATGATGATGATGATGATGTAAAAATGCAATAATTTCTGCTTTAGACCAACAAAGCTCGCCAGTCCTTGTTTTATTTCGTGGGCGTTTTTATATTGTGATGTTGAGGTTATTGTAATTTTTATGTTATCTTGGGGCGCCCGATAGCTCAGTGGTTACGGTGGCGGACTCTAAGCGGTGAAGATTTGGTTCGCTTCCCCCTGCTGGCTCCTGGGTTAGGTTGAGTTGGTCGCTTACTTCATTAATGTTCGGGTTAAAGGTGATTCTTGGGGCACATTTACCCTCCGCGTCGTGAGGAAATGAGCTTCCTGGCTGTTACCTTTTCATCCTTTACATTATCTTTCGACCCACGCACTATTTTAAGACAAGACCCAGCGGGATATGTATTTAATAATTGGGGAATATTGCCTAAAATAAAGGATGAAATATTATTATTTCATTCAATTCCTGTTCTTATGTTTATACTGTTTCCTGATTCTGTAAAGGCTAACATACTGTATAATAACAGTTCTGAAGTCAGTTTGAATTTTCGGGTTAACGTTGAACCTGCCTAAAATACTGTTAGTGAGCTAAAATAAGCCATGGGTTAAACTAATAAGGCGTCGTCTATTAGGGCTTGGCTACAGTAAAGATATATATATATCAAAATATGAAACTAAAGACATAATATATTATTTAAAATGAATATTAGGTACTCCCCACCTAACGTGTGGAATGAAAACTAAGCCTTACACAAGGGTACACTCGCATGATTTAAAGCAGTGGTCTCCAAACTTTTTTAATCACGCACCCTTTAATCAGCAAAAATAAATAACACGCACCCCTAATGAACATAAAGATTATATATATACTATATATATATATATATATACATATCCTTTCATTTACTAGTAAGTTAATTAATAGTATACAACAGAAATATGATAGGGTGAAGTTGTCCTTACCAATATAATTTAATGAGAACAATGTGGCTGACTGTGTGCTTCATAATTTCTGAAAATCTTGGTTTGACACTTTGTGATACAGCGATTTGAAGGTCCGGTTCCAAGTTCAGTTTATTTCGATTCTTGGTTTTAATACCTATCATAGCAGAAAAAGACACCTCACACAGATATGTAGATCCAAATGGAAGGAGCGCATCGTTCGCTGCGCTTACTAAATCTGGGTACTCATTTTCTAATCCAATCCACCAATTGTGCACAGTTTTCTGTATCCTTTGCGGATACTATCTCGCAAATTCCTAGGAATGACTGTGTGTTAGCGAATATTTTCTTTCTTGGTCATCATCTTGAAATTCAAAAACTTTCTACGAAAAAACATTGATAAATCAGAATCATCAAATTTTCTTCGCGTACCTCCTAGATCGGCAGGCGCACCCTACTTTGGAGACCACTGATTTAAAGTATTAGAAGTATTTAGAAGATTTAGAATTATATTACCAAACGCTGAATATTACAGGGTGAAATGGCCTCAAATGAAAGAGTAACAACAAATGCAAGATTAATATGACAACAACACATTCAATGACTCCCAAATCTAAAATATAGTGTTTGCGCTAATCATTTAGGCATTTTTTCACATGATTTTAAGTAGCAAACCTTTATCAATATTGCAAGAACATGACTGTGTAATGGCGCCAGTACTCCTAACTTTAGGGTCACTTTGACACTGAAGGGTGAGGTGTACAACCCCTCCCCCACCCCCGCTATTCTGAATCCAACCCCGATCTATACAAATTATCTCAGAAGTCGCGCACCATAGGCTTTATTCAGATTTACGAGGTTTACGAGTCGAAATGGTTTATAAGTGATGTTTAATTACAATATATGTTCGATAATGTTCAAATAATAAAATTAATAGTATGTACAGTTAATCAGAAAACTATCTTAAAATAATTAAATTGAATGAAGCTACATTAGCCAATGGTGTCTCAGAAGTCACGCACCATTGGCTAATGTAGCTTCATTCAATTTAATTATTTTAATATAGCTTTTTGATTAACTGTACATACTATTAATTTTATTATTTGAACATTATCAAATATATATTGTAATTAAACATCACTTATAAACCATTTCGACTGGTAAACCTCATAAATCTGAATAAAGCCTATGGTGCGCGACTTCTGAGACACCCTGTATATAAGAAACCAGAGGAAGGGGACGGGGGAAAAGAGAAAAAGTTTTATATACATTAGATACCCTTTGAACTGAATAACTGATTATAGAAAATGTGGTTTGTCAGTGGAGTACGTTTTCTTTTATGGGAAACCTCTAAATATATATATATATATATATATATATATACATATACATACATACAGAGAGAGAGAGAAACAAATAATTTAAGTGAACGAAAACTAATTTAGCCTAACCTAAGTTATTTCTATGGTTTAAACATTTAGCATCAAAGCTTCCACTAGAACTATCAGGAGATTTGTACAATAATATTGCCTTAAATGCACTTGTAACAGCTAGTTATAAAAAAAAAACCAAGGAGGTTCATCGTACAACTGTTAAGCTTTAATGTTCTTGCAGTTTTGACGAGGGTTTGCTACTTAAAATCCTGTAGGTAAAATGCATAAATGATTGATGTAAAAACTCATATAAATGGCTTCCTTTGGGTTGTATAACACATTTTACCTGCAGGCTTTGTTTGTCTGGTGTTACATCTATAAGCAAAGCAGTCATAAATATGTTTTTCGTGCTAACCCCTCTGCACTCGAAGTGATGGGAATATTTTATTCGAATCTCTAGTGTAACACTCGGGACCCCAGCAAAACCCAGCTGTTCATCCTTCCACACAACAAAGACTGGTTGATAAGTAAATGGATACCCTGGGTAGCCTAGTGGTTAAGACGCTGGGCTGCTGATCGGGAGGTCGTGAGATCGAGTCCGGGTAAGGACTGTAATTTCTGACCGCCCGTGGTGGGGCGTGGTTCGGATTAAACTGTAGGTCTAAGATGGAGTGACAAGCTTGACCTTCGTCAGAATGAACAATTCGGGCAGAAGCAAAACTAAGGTTAACCAAGGCGCCTGGTAAACCAGTGGTTACGACTTACGGTGGTGGACTTTGAACAGTGAGTCTCTAGTTCGCTCCCAACTGCTGGCATCGGGTAGGGTTGAGCCGGCCACTTACCCTATTTCTGCTTTCCGGATGTTACCTACATATATATATATATATACACTTTGTAATTCGTAAAGAAATAAAGGTGAGCATGTGACGACTCGAGCGGAGGTAACTGCAGCAGGTGAATCTGGTCTTCGAAGGCAGAAGGCATGTCCATCTAATGGGCGCCTCTTTCCGTTCATTTTCCACTTCCGTTGTGTCGTTCCACTCCACGGAGGAGAACGGAAGAACCACCCAAAGACGTTTCCTTTATATCGTATTTATAGGATCGTTTGCGAGTTCCATGATACGATCGCTGTGCGTATTACGTTAAATTAACTGCACGTTAATTGTTAGGAATATTTGTTCGCAAATGAATTGTCGATTTTTTTTTCAAGTTAATTTGAGAGTAATCTTTATTTTAGGAATGAAATAAGAAAAAAAATATACTTCATTTCACGGGAATATTTTGTCGTCTTTTCATTTAATAATTTCCCGCGTCTTATTCAAGAACATCCGCTACGTTTTCAAATGAGACAAAATGTTAAGTAATTTCTAATGTTGTTGTTGTTTTTTTAACGTTTGGTCTTTTATGAAGTGTTAACTGAACGGTATCGAATGATGTTCAAAATTGTTCGTAAGTAATCTTTTAGTAAATACGAACTAAGATCTTGAATTTATTTATTTATTTGCTCTTTGCGACATAACTCTTCGCTGGGACTTACGATTAAAGAAATATTTCACCGCAAAACATAACTGAAATCTGAATTTTTTTATTAATTTCACGTCAATACCATAAAATAAATATTAACCTTCAACCAATATCGCGGGGTCAGGAAGGACCCTACTCATTTAAATTTTGCGTGACTATGAAATTAAGATAGTGGTTGAGGGTTAAAAAAAAAAATATATTCCCACTATTTAGAGTTTATTTTTTAGGAAAGAAAAGACCCGTTCTGCCTCATTAGATTATGTATCGAGTCTCTCCTTACAAATTCTTCTTCTAAGTCCTTCTTCCTAATCTCGGGTTTAACTCAAATGGAGCGTTTTATATACTCCATGAATAAATTTCACTTTTATAACTATACGAGCGAAATGTACGTTAAGTATTAGGTAAATTACATACACGAATTCAAGGCTGTATACAATGGTTAAATGGTGTAACCTAACGAATTTAGAGACATGCCCTCTCCTCATACCAGTGAGGATGCTTTATTTAGCTTTAAAATAATGTTACTTTGACTTTAAAGAGTTTTATCTTACGTAATAAAATATTTATGAAAAGAGTTCGTTCAAAGAATTTAGACTGTAAACATCAGTAAATGTTTTAATTTGTGATACCTTGGTTAACCTTGGTTTTGCTTCCGCCCGAATTGTTCATTCTGACGAAGGTCAAGCTCGTCAGTCCGCCTTAGAGCTACAGTTTAACTTCGAATCCGAACCACGCCCCACCACCAGCCCAACGTCTTAACCACTAGGCTACCCAGGGTACCCATTTATCTACCAACCAATTTCTTCATTGTGTGGAAGTATGAACAGTTGGGTTTTTCTGCGCGCCGCCTGCTGTCACCGGGTCTCGATCCCGGGGCTGATGGATTTGTAGTCAGTGATGCTAACCACGTTGAATAAATTGCGTGAAATCAGTCTTTGCTAAAAAACAAAAAAGTTTGTCTATTTGTCGAAACCCCTCTTCAGGTGCCTATAAAACTTTACGGTTAAAATAAAAAGAAAGAAAATATCCTCCGATTTAATTATCTGTAAAGCTTAACAGTGACCTGTGCACGTCTCACTTAAGCATTTAAATCTCATTAGTAACTAAAATTTCTTCGAACTTCTCAATCTGGGAACTAAAGAAAACTTTCAAAATATATTTACCTTCTCCTATTCACGAATGGTTCCAGTTTATCGAGAAAGCTTTTGGCTTCAAGTTGGAGGAGAGATAGAGGTCTTCAAGCCTCAATACAACCACTGGACTATGAAACGTCATTCCCTAATCCTTCTTTGCTCCGCGATTCGGAAAGTCAGAGTCCGTGAAAAGTAGTCCTTTTAGAGAATATGTCTTAAAACGACGTTCAAAATATATATTTATCCATTAATTAAGTTCACGTCTTATAAATTTTTTTCAAGTTTATAAAATTCAGTTGAACATTCCTTATAATTTGATTTAGACCAGCCACAAAATAATGCGTAGTGTTATGTGTGCAAAGGATTACGATCCTTAAAAATAACCACGAGAAACTTATACAAATGCCATTATTTTCACATACCGGTTTATATATATATATATATATATATATGTGTGTGTGTGTGTTCGAATCCCACGCAAAGCTGTAGATTCCCTCCGTCCTACGATTTTAGATGTTGCGAAATAGGGTTAAACAACCCCATCAAACATCATTTTTCGTCCATTCGTTTCAAAGGAGAACTGGGTCGAGCCAAATACATTACGCGCAGCGGGTTCATCACTGCAGCCCCCTTCCCACTTCTCGGACTGGCATGGCTGGGTTCGACTAAGTACTCATGGAAGGTACAAACCTCTATTTATTTAGTTGGTTATTATTGTGTGTTTAGGTCATTTATACAGGTTTAAATTAGGTTCATGTTGAAAGACAAATAATTTGGTTTTAAAAAGAATAAACTAAAGATACCATATATATATATATATAACCTTGGCTTTGCTTCCGCCCGAATTGTTAATTTTGACGAAGGTCAAGTTTGTCACTCCACCTTAGACCTACAGTTTAACGTGGAATCCGAACCACGCCCCACCACCAGCCCAGCGTCTTAACCACTAGGCTATCCAGGGTACCCATTTATCACCAATCAATTTCTTCATTGTGTGGAAGGATAAACAGCTGGGTTTTGCTGCGCACCACCTGCCGTCACCGGGTCTCGATCCCGGGGCCGATGGATTCGTAGTCAGCGACGCTAACCACTACACCACCGAGGTGTATATGTATATATATATATATATATATACACAGGGTGGCCACAAAAGTTCCTTAGTATGAAAAACAAGGGTACCATACAAATATGCTGTAATTTCACTGCAAAGGGATTTTGTGGCCACTTCATTTTTAGAGGGTTCAAACGACAGTTCAGACTTAATTTATGGTCGACCCTCCTGCAGCATCCCGCCTCATTTGCGGGATTTGGTGGAGGAGAGAAATGGTTTCCGCTCTCTCTCTCTCTCTCTCTCTCTCTCTCTCTCTCTCTCTCTCTCTCTCTCTCTACATATACGAGGTCAGCGACACTGCCCTAGTTTTTGCCCCAGGTTGACCCCCCCTCCTTTATTAATTAGAACTATGTTCGTTCTCTTCAGGATGCTCTGTATTTCTACCGTGTCTAGTAATCGCTTCCATATCCAATATAATGGCTAAGCGACTTCATTCTTTAATATTTTAATCAATGTCGTGTTCCATTTGTCCGGGTCTGCTGCTGAGCGTGCATTTAGTTTCCCTAAAGCTCGTATGATATATGTTATGAAGTCAAAGTCCGTTATAATTTTCACTCGTAATTCTTCTTAAAAAAAGAACTCGTTTCTATCGAACATTAGTTTATCAATTTTGGGGATACTGAAAGCTGATTCATACTGAGCTCTTAAATTTTCAGATACTTCTTTTAGATCATCGGTTGAAACAGTATTTTCATTCCTCAAAAGTTCGATGATGGTCGTGTGATTTTTCATTTTCTTTTGGCAAAATTATAGAAGTATTTTGGGTTAACCTTTTCTCGCTTCTACATCTTCATTTTCTTTTTCTTCTTCTTCGTTCTCTGTATATATATATATATATATATATATATATATATATATATATATATATATATATATATGATGAATAAAACCACGAAGGAAAAAAGAAACACAAAGGGGTGCTCAAGCGCTTTCGTCTAATGACATCCTCAGGAACACTGGAGTGAAAGGACAAATCAAGGCAATATATAGGTTACAAAAATAAACATACATACATACATATTCACATATATATACATATATATATATACATATATACATATATATAGTAAGCATAGAAAAAAATTGTGGGAGGAGCCAACATTTATATGGTCACAGAAGAATAAAGAAATAAAAATAAATATAAATATAAATTGAGAAAAAATTAATTACAAAATAGTGCCTTAGTGATATATATGTCACAGCCTAAATAATCATAAAGAAATAAACAGGCAAATAAAAAAAAAACCCATAAATATACATACATACATATATATATATATATATATATATATATATATATATATATATATATATATATATATATATATATATATAAAGACACTTTTAGCACTTTGGCCGACCTTCAATATAAATTCAAATGGCTTTTTTATGGAACAGGTCACAAAAGAATAAAGAAATAAAAATAAATATAAATATTGTAAGTGGAGTCTACCAATTCAAGCTCAAGAGGGAAGTTTTACAATCGATTTAATAGATGCTGCCAAATTGATATATATGTCACAAAAAAAAAAGAAATAAACCAAAAAAAAAAAAAAAAAAAAAAAAAAAAAAAAATTAATTATTAAAAAAATAAAAAATAATAATAATAAAGATTTATATTTATATTTATTTTTATTTCTTTATTCTTCTGTGACCATATAAATGTTGGCTCCTCCCACAATTTTTTTCTATGCTTACTATATATATGTATATATGTATATATATATATGTATATATATGTGAATATGTATGTATGTATGTTTATTTTTGTAACCTATATATTGCCTTGATCTGTCCTTTCACTCCAGTGTTCCTGAGGATGTCATTAGACGAAAGCGCTTGAGCACCCCTTTGTGTTTCTTTTTTCCTTCGTGGTTTTATTCATCATAAATACTTTTCACGTGTCACTTTCGTGAAATAATTTTTCATATATATATATATATATATATATTCTTAAATTTTGCCTCACATAATCTCAAGCTGTATAGCTTACGGCTCTACAGCGTGTATGCTTATCTTCTTTGTTATCTCTCGACCTCCAGCGTCTATCAGTACGATATTACTGAGTTTTCAGGGTCATAATAAATATAGTGAGAATTTTACGTATTGTAAAAATTATGTATTGAAAACTTTTTTATATTTTATAAACGTCATTAATAGGTGAGAGTAGGAGAATCTTCGTGTTTTATTTACAAGTATATCAATTCTAATTTTATTTTATAATAGATAAGGAGCCTCTACCATTATAAATGGCATTGATGTTTTCTTCAAAAGCGATTAGATAAAACCTTATCAGAAAGGTTTTTGCAAAATATATAAAACCTTAAAAGATCTGACATTTGAAAAATACATAATAAATTGGGTCTGAAGCAATCTTAAAGCTGGGAATATAATAATACCTGCAATAACCCCAATAAAAAATTATCTTAAACTCGGACACACTAATTTAGAGGCCAAAAGGCGTTTATAAACTCGGTATATTTTGGTTAATCAATTTTGGGACGAATGACTTATTAGTAAATTGCGATGTCCCAAAATTTGAATAATTTCTTTCTGGCTCCTCCTTTGAATAGAGATTCAATCTATTTGTGGAGATGATTTATGAATTTCTATCGGCGATCAACTTCCCTTTTGAACCACAATGGGTCATTTAAAGGTCAGCCCTCTTATATCCTCTCCCAGATTTCTTTTTAGTAGTTCGGACGGGTCACGAGCGGGTCATATAAATATAGCTTAAAGAGTCCCCCGAATAAAGGGTCTTCGAGACCTGCCCCTTGTATAACTTAATTCTGAGATTTGAGCGGATAACGGATTTATTTAAAGGGACTCGGTTTAAAGGGACAGACCAAAATGCACCACGAAAAACAGCTGATTTTGACATCTCTCAAGATCGGGCTTGGTCCTGCCTTGGGATGAGAAGGTAATTTTGAAAACAATTTTAGCCCTTTTTTTCCTAAATGTGAAAATCCCTCGGTAATTTTTTTTTTTTTTGACTGGTTGAAATAGGAGTGTGCAAATAGCGTGTTTTGTATTTGGTATTTCCTCTTTCGTCTTTGTTGGAAACCTAAGGAAGCCCCCAGTCACGGGGTCATCCATCACCCCCTATTTAAAAAAGCGAATTTAACACAAAGAAAACTTCAGGTTGAGGGTATAAACTTAAATGGTAATTGGAGACAGCTCTTTCAGACATCTTATAAACTAAAAGTAAAATTATCTGTACCACCTCCTCTATCTCTCATACCAATGACCAGTAAAAGAACCTCACTCATTAACATAAATAAATAAATAAATAAAAAAAAAAAATATATATATATATATATATAGTATATTGTCCATCATGACCCACTGTGGAGACCTATTTTCACTTGTTATGACCCTTGACCGCCCGCTGTCCCCGATTTGGCGACTCGAAAGCATTGGATTTCTTATGCCTTTCTTTAACTTTCTGTTTGCCTTCCATTTAGATCGAGGTCGATATCTTATCGGCTTCAGACGATCGTCAAAAGCAACTACATCAAAACCAGTTGGGAAAAAAAGTTACAGAAGTTATAAACAACGACAGACTATTGAAACAATTAAACAACAAACTTACAAATAAACAAGACGTGTATACGCAAACACCAATTTCTATATGAAATAATTTGTGTGCTATCCGTAAATATACTGAAAGTATAGGGGTGCATTTCACACTTAAACACGTGAAATGAATGAATGATGCAAACCCATAAGGAAAAAGAAAAAATTATTCTAAGGCCTTCCATGTATTCAACAATTCCCTGACGAGGTGTATTGTTGAATATACGAAAACCTTCGAATAATTTTTTCTTTTTCCTCGCGGATTTACATCATACAGTATATACGCGCCTCGATGGTGTAGTGGTTATAATGGTTAGCATCGAGACCCGGTGTGACGGCAGGCGGCGCGCAGCAAAATAACTGTTCATCCTTCCACACAATAAAAATTGGTTGGTAGATAAATGGGTACCCTAGGTAGCCTAGTGGTTAAGACGCTGGGCTGTTGGTGGGGCGTGGTTCGGATTCCACGTTAAACTGTAGGTCTAAGGTGGCCAATTCGGGCGGAAGCAAAACCAAGGTTAACCAAGGTGTGTGTGTGTGTGTGTATTATACTTATATAACCTTTGTTAACCTTGGCTTTGTTTCCACCTGAATTGTTCATTCTGACGAAGGTCAAGCTTGTTGCTCCACCTTAGACCTACAGCCTAACGTGGAATCCGAACCACGACCCACCACGGGTGGTAGGAAATTACAAAGTCCTCGCCCGAACTCGATCTCACAACCTCCCGATCAGCAGCCCAGTGTCTTAACCACTAGGCTACTCTGGGTACCCATTTATAAACAATTAAATTTGATCAAGTAATGTCTTTGTACCGCGGGTCCAACATATCTTTATAAGATTCACCTTGAAGTGCGCTGCTTCCACGAAGTTTGCTCAACACCACCCGAGGCGGGGCCATGACGTAGTCGCCACCCTTAATAAACGAAATGTAGAAATTGTATATTAGATGTTTACAGAATACGATTTGAATTCTCATTCCTTCCGTAATGATATACCTCGTGAACAATGGAAGGGAAATCTGTCATTCGTATGATGTTACTAGAGCCGTTCTCTATTGTTTCTGAAAAACAAAAAAAGTTACCAACATTATTTTTTTATTATTTTGTTTTAACCACATAACAAAATTCGGTTTTGTTTCCCGACTTCTTTTCTTTCAGGTGGTGCCTAAGGCTGCTTCTTTACCTCCTTCTTTCTTTTCACTCTCTGGCCACGAAAAATGGTTGATTTAAAATTAAAGTTATCTAAAATTAGAATTTTGCCTTATTTCAGTTGGAAAAGTTATAAAACGTAATCTAATGGATGCATAAAATTCACACACACACACACACACACACACATATATATATATATATATATATATAGATAACATTCATGAGCACGCGTGGTTTTCGTGTGAAACAAAATTGTCGCACAAAGACTCAAACCCGGGACTTTTCGAGTAGAAGTCGTGAGCGCTACCACTACACTACGACGAGATAGGAGTTAGTACAATGTCACATACTTAAATAACTGAGGAAACGGATAACGTATAACACACATATACATACAATATATATGGGTTGAATATTAAGTTTCGCGGAGACCATTTTTTTGACAAAGTCGAAATTTGTTACAAAGATCCTGATTGGCCAAAACTGATCTTATCGAAATAGAACTTATACTAAAGTTTTTATGAAAAACAAAGGTGACCTACCTGTTTGCTATTTTCGAATTTTCGTCTTTTATATTTTGGTTTTTGAGAGTGCATTTTCGAACTTCGAAAATTTTCATTATTTTCGGATTGTTGAGAGAGAAATATGCCTATTTTAATACACACCATTCTAATTTTTTACACACAGGAAAGTATTATAATGTCAGTTTTTGAGACTTTTATGTTGTTATTGTGTGTGTGTGTGTGTGTGTAGGCAATTGAGCATAAGTGATGTCAGGTGTATAACATTTTACAAATATAGTGAGGTAATATTTTTGTGAGTGAACACTCATTACGACCTTTTCAGTTCGATGACACTAATGTTAGGTTTGGTTAATTAGTTTTTTAAATATATGAATTTAAAAAAATCGGTACATTTCACTTGCGCGGAGATGCTCATATGTGTGTGTGTGTGTGTGTGTGTGTGTGTGTGTGTGTGTGTGTGTGTGAAACCCACTCTAACTCGGTTTGCTTACCGATCTTCAAGGTATTCTAGTTTGACGGAACCTTTGAGGTAATGCGATGATATTATTTGAAAGTGAATGACATTCCTTCCTAGATAAGCAATCAAATTTACAACTTGATGATAAACTACAACACTTTTGATTGTTAAATTTATACAAATTATTATTAATTATTATTATTATTATTATAAATATAGCTTCAACGTTAATTTTATTAATATTTTTTGAGGTTTCTTCAAAAGTATTTAGGAGCAATTCAATCCGTTTGAGAGAGGTGGGTCTGATCCCCCGAGGGAGAAACAAAGACAGCCCCTATATATCGTTTTCCGAGAACTCTCCTCGGATTGTATTACAGTCAGAGAAGCCTTTGGCTTCTATTATAAGTCCTTCGCTCCTAACTATGGTGCATACTCTTCATAACGGAATGAATTTGTCATAATGAAGGTTATTTAACTCCTAATAGGATTAAAATATAACTTCTGTACCACAATAAGCTTAACGATGCGTTCATTTGATACCTTCTCCATCGGCACCTATTAGGAACAAAGCCAGTCACCTGGAAGCCTCGAACGAAGCTCGGGTAGCTTAACGTTTCTTTCTTCCGGGTAAACAATTAAATATGTCAGTATGAAAGACTTCTCCCCGTATTACAGGAACCCAAGGACCTTGTAAACTGATAACAAAACGAACCAGGAGGCGATTCTAACTATATGACGGGTGGTCATTGCCTAATTAATTCGACGTTTATAGTTAACGTTATAAATGCTTTTAAACCATCACATTGGATTAGTAACCTTCTCCAAATACTTACTTAGTAGTCCCAATTATATATTTATATATATATATATGGGGGTGAATTTTACACTTAAACACGTGGAATGAATGAATGATGCAAATTCACAAGTAAAAAGAAAAAATCATTCCAAGACCTTTCGTGTATTCAACAATATACCTCGTAAGAGAATGAACGCAAAAGGCAAGATGACCAAAATATACCTATATACATTCAAAGAAAAAGTAAAAACAAATTAGCGCAACGTTAACAAGCACTGATTAAAGGCAAAATACATTTTAACAAGATTTGTCAATTTTATACGTTCCCCGACTGTTAGAATTTTTTCTTTTTCTTGTGTGTTTACATATATATATATATTATATATATATATATATATATATATATATATATATATATATATATATATATATATATATATAATATATATATATAAATCATCTATTAAATAATTGATAATTAATAATAAATAAGTGAATATCACTATTTCTTTTATGAAATAATAAAATTTCTTGATCTATATATTTATTTCTTTAATAATAAAGTTATAAAATTTTGAAAAAGGTCTTTTCACAATTTATATATGGTTATTCCATTACTTAATTTAAATTCACTTGGTAAATTTATTTTATAAATATAATAATAATAATAATTAAACTAAATTAATTTATTTATTAATAAAGCAATCAAAGATTTGGATGATTTCTTTGAAATTCAAATGAAATATGTATTTTTCCAAAGGTTATTTAACCCTTTCGTGTTTTCATAAGTAATAAAGTTTACTTTAGTTGAGAATGTGAATGCGTAATTTACACTGAAACAAGTTTTTAAGGAGAATCTTCTTTAAAAACTAAAGTATTCCCTTTAAAAAAAAAAAAAAAAGGAATAATCTAGCTAAAGGTATGAAACGATTTCGGGTGTAGAAATCAGCTGTTTGGAGAGGGCAAAAACACGACACTGCCATTCTCAATTGTGTTCGGATCGAGTCTTCCATTTGAGAATCGACAAAATTCTTGTGTCTTTCTCCGTTTTAGACGATTGAGATCCTTTATAAAGTTCCTTTAGGAAGGCATTGTACTTTCGCTTGGAATAGACGCGAACGGTTTCGTGAATCTTTACAGTCTTCAACGCAGATCCTTCTCCGAAAGCACGGAAAAGAGGGGCATCAACACCTTTCGTTTACCTTTTATTTACTGATGTTTGTTACTGTGAAAGGACTCAGTCGAACCATTTATTACGTTCCCAACTAACTCCGCGCCTCCCATTTGTCGTAAAACGCGACCTTATAAGAGTTTCAGCCGGTGGCCAATTTACGAGGCCTCGCCGGACTGTTCCCTTATTCCTGACCTACGAGGCCGAATCTTGCGCCTGCCTTCGTGGGAACGTCAGCGGCATTAAAGGATTCACGGGCCGTGAAGATGCACGACCAATCCCTCATGCAGCATTGCCACGCCATAAACCTAAGGAGAGATCGAACCCTCTTCCCTTCACCCTTCAGGTATATACGCGGGGGCCAAAGGGAAAACCTCCTTATTCTTTCTTGCCAAAAGGGTTACTCTGAGCCCCTTGAAATCCACTCGGGCTGAGGTCGGCTTCTCGTGGCGGCGAAGGAATAAGAGCGAGCGAGAGGGAAGGAGGGTGTTGCCGCCGAGGAGACACAAAAGAGCGGATTTGGTATTTTACTTCCATGCCAATCCATTGTCGAAAAAAATCCTTCGAGCGCAGAAAAAAACAACACTTAAAAAAATTGAAACCAACTCTCACGAAGATCCTTATATTTTTTTCTATTTCTATCATATATATATATATATATATATATATTATATAGGGTGTTTCAGGTCGACCCCCCTAGAAATATCGAAATTGGTGGAATTTGTACGTAAACAATAATAACAATAAAACAACGTCACTTCGTCGCTTCTTACAGGGTCGACCTGAAACATTGAATTTCCAATACTGAATTTCCAATATTCCAATTTCCATATTTCTAGGGTCGACCTGAAACACCCTGTATTTAGTTGTACTGGGCTAAATGATGCCCGGTTGAAATTAGTTAGGTTTGTTTACATTATAATTTTTTTTTGTTGTTTATAATAAATTTGTAGGATCTGATGAAGGAGAGAATTGCATTATATCCTTATCCTACCCTCGTAACCTACCACACAAAATAGATCTGGGATTCGGTTAGGCTTAGTTATAGGTTAGAGTAGGTTAAGTTAAGCTGTGTCATTAGAGTACTAACTGTGTCATTAGAGTATGTTAAAAGTCCCTTTAAATGTTAATTATTGACTGAGTTAATATTATTGGCCATGAGGCATCTCCTCTGACAGGATAACGTTTTTTTTTTATTAAGAATCTTCAGTAAATGAATTGGGGAATAAACTCAGTAATTTGTTCCATAACATTGTTTTCTAAACTGAGAAAGACCTTAGTTAATGGCCGATTCTAAATCAACTTTGTTCCCCAGAGAAAAGCTCTTCTTCGTCGTGGCTGGTCGGTAGTAATCGTAGTTGCAAGGCGAGGCGAAGTTAGAATTCTTTTCCTCCGTCTTTGCCTTCAGTAACACTTGAACTTCAGACAAAGGATTGAGAGACGCCTGTTGAGGTAACGTCTCTCTCCTTAAACAGCCTTGGAACTAGTGAAGTATTTCTAAATAAGCTTCTTGTCTTCGTTAACATGAAGCCTCGTCATCATTTGTAAAAATTTTTACTATTCAAGTAAAAAGTATGGCTCAGTTACTCCATGTAAGTTTAGCAAACGAAATTATTAGAAATGTTTGTATATAAAACTTGTAATATTTACTTATATCGCTGCAATCGCATTACATATAAAAAGTATATATATATATACACACACGTAAGGTTTGAAATTGAAAATATTCAGCATTCTTAGTCCAGTTTGTTTAGAGCAAACCTGAGGTGAAATTAATTAAAACGAGTGCATTTATGATGCCTCGGGGAAGAAACACAAACTTACGGTTCTGAAACTTGCTTATGAAAAATCAATATTTCTACAATGCAAGTTAAAGATACAAGTACGGTAAAGATGATGGATTGGACCACTCAAAGGATAAAGGATAACACAAACCATTGTTGTCACTTTTAGTTGGTTGAAAGAACCACGTATACGAAAGCCTCGCCAGTATGTTAACTTTCACAAATCTGTTCGTTTTAAAGAAATTTCTTTCTGAATTTATGATATAAGGGCTTACTTAAAAGTAATATATATATATATATATATATATATACACCTATCGTGCGTAGGTGTATTTCGCGCTTCGTTTATCTAACAATAGCTTTACATCGAAATTCAAATTAAAAACAGAACACAAGTTGAAGGGTCTTTTTTTTTATTTGATGATGTTTATAGGGAATCCTACGGAATTCAACGGAATCTCTACATCCTGCAAATGTTTACTCAAATATCGAACAATTATTTTAACACAAGCGAAAACAAATTATTTTTCATGTACTATATATATATATATATATATATATATATATATATATCTATATATATATACACTAGAATGCTCAATACACCTTGCGCAGCTGAAAAACCCCGAAACACAACTCAGAGGAAGACTGGGAGGGGCGTGTGTGTTACTAAAACCTTCCCTGGTTCTCCCTTAATATGCATACTAAATAATTTGGTCCAGATTACCGTAGCCATCATGATCATCATCCCTACATATATATATATTATAAATTCTCTTAGTAGATGTTTGTTTTAAATTTAATATGCGCAAAACATGATTCATAGGTAAAAGATGCTATTATTATTATTATTATTATTATTATTATTATTATTGGCTTGAAATGTTCAAATCATAAACGTACTTCTTCCTTTTTTCGAGAGAAAGGTAATTAAAGATGAATGGGGCATAATGTATATATATATATATATATATATAATATTGTTACGGCATCGTTTGTTTTCTTTATTGTTTTAGTACACTTATTAAGGCGGGGAATGAGCGCTGATACGATCCCACTCAAAGCTATGACGGTTCAGTGTTGAAGTAATTTTATGATGAATTTATTTCCATTGACTGAATTACGTTGTAAATTTTGGACGGTTTTTGCGTTTGCTTTTTCCGATCGGCGACTTTGAATTGCGCTTTTGTTATTTACGCCATTATGGATGGTTTCCTCGTAATGAAGACGTTGCCCTTTATATGCAAATGAAGCCTGTATCGGCTTCCTTCTAATCAATTCCAATAAAATGAGGTTACGCTCGGAAGCGCCAACCACCCTCTGTCGGCGGCCGGACCAGCTCCGAACTGGACCGCGATTCCGTCCGTTCGGGAAAACCTTTGATGACCGAAATTCGATCGCCGGATGAAGCTTCTTTTAATATAATTTCGCTTCAGATCTACGTCGGTCGTCGCGCAATTTCCGTGGGACGCGTTGACGCGTTTCCCGCATTAAAAAGTCGACAAACGGGACGAATTCGTTGTTCAAATGCGAAATACATAAAACTGGACCAAATTTTATACCGCGTAGAGGAACCCTTACACAAATTCCACCAAGGTAAACCATTCCCGATTCGGAACTTTTTCACACCTGAGGTTAATTAGGTCGACTTCCACCCCCCCCCCTCCTCCTCTTTCTTACCCGCAAACGCCCTTTGGTGTTTTTTTTTTCTATTTAAATAAACTTCCAAAGTGAAGGGAATTTTAATCCTAATTCTATGTTCAGTTTTATCTTTACGACTCCGTTGTTATGGTAACACGAAGGGAACGAGATTTTAAAAAAAATATATATTAAAAAAATACTGATAAAGATAAAATTCTTACAAATGGTTAATGAAACTTGCTGAAACTCCAAAGGATTAGAGCCAATGTATATTCAGAAAAATATTTGACTTTGGTTTTTATATATATATATATATATATATATATATATATATATATTAATATATAATATATAAGAAGTGCGAAAATAAATTTTCTCCAAACATTACTCAAATATTTTTGGCGGGGGGGGGGGGGTTGATTTGAAATAGGGTTAGACTTATTAATGAATCATTTAGGGAATTTTTTTTTTTCAAATTCCAGTTTTTCGACGAATTTATTTCAGCAAAATTTAATAACTTTGAAACTCACATTATCGTTAACTATATTACATACACTCCATTAGCCTAAAACTAGTTCTTCGCGTTTGTTGGTACAAAATTAAATGTAAATTTTAACTGATCAATTAATGTCTTTAATATCCTCACTTCTAAGCTAACGATATCATACAGAAAGAAAGAACATTTTCACAGTCTTGACAGTAAGCCTTTGTTGCTTTTGTTTTTGTTTTTGTGTGTGTGTGTGTGTGTGTGTGTGTGTGTGTGTGTTCGCCGTTAGTCTGCACTGAATGAATCATCAGGAATAAGATGCAGTGGAAGTATGCTTTCACCTTGAATCCACAGAAATGCACTTCGTTTTTATATAGGCGCGCGCGCGCACACACACACACATATATATATATATATATATATATGAATAAAACCACGAAGGAAAGGAAACACAATGGTGCTCAAGCGCTTTCTCGGTGGTGTAGTGGTTAGCGTCGCTGACTACGAATCCATCGGCCCCAGGTTCGAGACCCGATGACGGCAGCCGGCACGCAGCAAAACCCAGCTGTTCATTCTTCCACACAATAAAGAAAGTGGTTGGTAGATAAATGGGTACCCTGGGTGACCTAGTGGTTAAGACGCTGGGGCGCTGGGCTGCTGGTGGGGCGTGGTTCGGATTCCACGTTAAATTGTAGGTCTAAGGTGGGGTGACAAGCTTGACCTTCGTCAGAATGAACAATTCGGGCGAAAGTTAACCAAAGGTAGATATATTATTTGATATTTAAATTTATATTAATTTTTGTTTTATGTGTAGGAATACAATAATATGATATATATATATATACAGAACATAATAATTAATCGCTAACAGTCAAAATAGGAGGGCCTATTTAATACTCTTAAGTTCAATTAAATCCCCCATATTACTTGTATTACTCACCACAAACATTATCATAGAAAATATTAACCCCTTAGCTGCGGAACGCACCATATGGTGCGAGCGTAAACTGACTTTCAGCGCGAAAATTTCGCTTAAATAATTTTTATGAAAATTTTATTGATTGAAGATTTTTATCCTTTTAAGAGAGAATTTTGCATTCACCTTTAATCATTATTTATATTCACCCTCATTATTTATGTATTTATATTCACCCTCAATAATTTATATATTATTTAATGCTAATAATTAAATTAATTGTTATTACACGTGACAGAATTCGGGATACTTTTTAATAATTTCTAGTTCATTTACTGTTAATTAATGGTAGACATTTAGTTAAAATGGAAATGAAAAGTAGCATTTAATTCTAAATAACTCGAGTCCCCCATCTGAGATGCTACTTGATTCATCAATTGCCTTTCGCCACTCACGTGTATATATAGGTTTAAATGTGCTTCGTGCAACGAAGTTTATATTGGCTTGACCTCGCGCCAGTGCCGAATGGACGACCACGTACGAGTCAACGAGAGAACGTCTTCCATTGGAAAACGGAAATTCAGTAACAAGAAGCGACTTCCATGAAAGAGATCATCTTGCAAATTTCGAAATTACAGATAAAGCAAATAGTTAAAAGGAGTTAAGGATTTTAGAATCCATTCGAAACTTCAAGAACAGTCCCACTTTAAATCAGTATTCATCATCCGTAGATCTTGATATGGTAAAGTAGTCTCTCTCTCTCTCTCTCTCTCTCTCTCTCTCTCCAGTGTGTGTAGAGCAGACCTGAAGTGATATGAATATATTTGTAATTAAAATAGGCCCATTTGTGCTGCTTTGGAGAGAAAACACAAACTCGCGGGGCATCTTACTTCTAAAGAATCATGCACCTGGACCTTAACAATACAGTATCTAGAGCATTGGTCGTCAACGGGCGGTCCGTGGACTACCCGCTGACGACTGTTGTGATGTATTGTCTGGCCCGCCGGCTTGACTCACATACGCTCGAACTTAAAAATATAAAAAAATATTTTGAGAAATAAATATTCAAGATTAAAAATGTAACAGTTTTAACAAAAGTTATAATATTACTCACTTAAGCTCTTTGAAATCAATTAATAATTACATAGTATGTTTCCTACGTTACAGCATAATAAAACAAGTTAATCTTTAATTAATAATCAAATATTATTTACTTTGTTGCAGCATAATAAAACAAATTAATTTTTCAGAAAAGCGCATTAATCCTCACGTCTCGTTCCAAAGTATGTTTTTAACTCCTAAAACATATTGTGCCTTATTAGGGGGTCATTAATTAAGCTACGTTTTTCATTAGGTTAATGACATACTGTCCTAATTAAAAAAAAAAATGAGAAAAGACGTTTCTTTGATATTTCTTCTGAATTTGTCACCTTGAATAACGAAAACAAAAATTCTCATTTACAAATTTGTTTTGCATAATTAATATTATATTTTAGCAATCTATGCAAACTATTTAAGAAATAAAATCTTGTTTACTATCTTTACTGAACTAAAAGAACTAGTAAATACTAAATTTTATTTTAATTCGTCAAAATATTTAATCAAAAGAGGTAAAACGTTCTTATTAATAATACTTAAGTTTATTAAATTAGTTACTTAATAATACTTAGTTTATTAAATTAGTTAATTAATAATACTTAGTTTATTAAATTAGTTAATTAATAATACTTAGTTTATTAAGTTAGTTAATTAATAATAATACTTAGTTTATTAAAGTAGTTAAGCAACATAATCCTATCTTTGTTTTTGTTGCGTTTTCATCAGCCATTTCTTTCTTCAGACTTAGTTTAGGTTTTTAGAATGAACTTTTACAATTCCCACAAATGATGACAATAAATACAATAGCAATTTAATATTGTATTTTATATAATAATGACAATGTACGTTCAAATGATGTTTCCTGACATTTGTTATTGCGTTTGACGCGCGTTTTCCATAAATCAAAGGTTTTATTAACGGTAATATCAAAACTATTTTGTAATATCTTATTTTTTTTCTTTGATCAAGATTGTACTCCTAATAATAAATTATATAAATGGGTCTCTGTTAGAAAAGTGGCCAGTGGGAATGGCTCGTAGCCACTCGCCTGGCCTACAATACGACCCGCGTTTGAATCTATTGCCGACCACTGACTTAGAGTGTCTATAATGCTACTGCAAACTAACTAAAAATACAGGTAAAAAAAGGATTAGGGACTGGAGGACCGCGTTCTAAAAACTATTTAGTTATTTTAACCAAAACTGTCAAATAACTAACTAACCTTCACTTTCGTTAGTTAAACTTAAGTAGTTTTAAAAAGAAATAAAAACTTTTTACTTAACTTTTTTAGTTTCAAAATTATCTAAATAACGTACAAATCATATATATATATATATATATATTATATATATATGGGAAGAATTTCACAATAAAACGTGAAATGAATGAATGCTGCAAACCACAAGGAAAAAGAAAAACGATTCCAAGGCCTTTGTGTATTCAAAGCTACACCTCGTCAGGGAATCGTTTTTCTTTTCCTTGTGGGTTTGCAGCATATATATATATATATATATATATATATATACTTATTTTGAACCAATTTCGATTAAAATAATTAAATAATTTTAGAGAGAAACTCCTCAGTATTGCTGAGCCACGTAGAGAAGCTTCGTGAGGACATTGACCCTCTGTGTGTGTGTGTGTGTGTATGTGTATATATATATTTGGCAATCATGCTGAAAGTTGCTTTTAACCCAAATGGTGTTGGCGGAGTGATGTTTTGTAAAACAAAGAGGTATTTACTTCCTTTCTAAAACGTAACCTCTCAAGCGTTATCCACGAATTAGTATGTCGTCTATTGGTGCGTAGAAAAGTGAAAGAAGTGACGCTTAATAGGTTAATCTCTAAGTAATATCTCCGTCCTCAGTGTCATATATATATAATATATATATATATATATATATATATATATATGGGGCTCTACGTCGTGGCCGACCGATGTCGTAACACCGCTTCCCAGAGATCAGCGAAGTTAAGCGACATTGGGTCTGGGTAGTAGTTGGATGGGAGACCGTCCTCTGCGCCCAGATTATGCAGCGACCCGTCATTCGGATCCCACGTAAAGTTGTAGGTCCCCTCCGTCATATGACCTTAGATGTTGCGAAGGAGGTTAAACAACCCCAATTAAAAAGATATATATATATATATATTATATGGGATGAATTTCACAATTAAACACGTAAAATGAATGATTGATGCACACCCACAAGGAAAAGAAAAATTATTCCGAGGCTTTTTGTGTATTCAGAAGTACACCCTGACGAGGTGTACTTCTGAATACACGAAAGACCTTGGAATCATTTTTCTGTTTCTTCATGGATTTGCATTTTATATATACAGTATATAATATATATATATATGAAAATTATTTCACGAAAGTAACACGTGAAAAATATTTATGATGAATAAAACCACGAAGGAAAGGAAACACAAGAATGGTGCTCAAGCGCTTTCGTCTAATGACATCCTCAGGAACACTGAGGATGTCATTAGACGAAAGCGCTTGAGCACCATTCTTGTGTTTCCTTTCCTTCGTGGTTTTATTCATCATAAATATTTTTCACGTGTTACTTTCGTGAAATAATTTTCATATATATATATATATATATACTGTATATATAAAATGCAAATCCATGAAGAAACAGAAAAATGATTCCAAGGTCTTTCGTGTATTCAGAAGTACACCTCGTCAGGGTGTACTTCTGAATACACAAAAAGCCTCGGAATAATTTTTCTTTTTCCTTGTGGGTGTGCATCAATCATTCATTTTACGTGTTTAATTGTGAAATTCATCCCATATAATATATATATATATATATCTTTTTAATTGGGGTTGTTTAACCTCCTTCGCAACATCTAAGGTCATATGACGGAGGGGACCTACAACTTTACGTGGGATCCGAATGATCTTCGACTTTTGTAAAGTGGTAGAAAATTCTTCTTGTCTTAAATCTTTTCAAGGCAATGAAAATAAACTTCAGATCCTTTTTCATCAGAAAGGATTAACCAACACATATGTAGCCAAAAGCATTAAATCCATGGTCAGCTACAAAAACAATAATATATATATATATATATATATATATATATATATATATATATATATATATCACGCCTCCATAAAATCTTCTATTTTTCCCTTCTACGTTTCTCTGAACGTTGAGAGTTGTCAGTCCTGAATTTTTAGATTCTGATTTCTGAGTTATGCAATATCACGAATATTGGTGCTAAATTATGTTATCCTATGCCATTTCTAGATAACTGTCTTAGGAAAGCTAAGAATAAGTATTATAACAGTGCAATTGTAAATTGTAAATGAATATGATCCTACAAATATCTGTAGCCTAACCTTACCATGTAAATTTTAAATATCTTTCGACTTTACTTAATTAAAACAATTGGCATCAGCGTAGTCTTTACTTATAATAATATGGTTAAATCTTGCCTGATAAAAAATAGCCTGGATAATACTGTTGGCTGCGTGTATTCGATCGGATGTACTCAATGTAACTCAGTTTATATACAGTAGGTCAAACGGGAAAAACTTTAGATATCGGGTTAAAACAGCATAAATATGCGTCTAAAATCGCAAATAACTCTAATGCATTGTTTAATTATATGTATAGATGTAGTAATCATAGTGTTAAGTAGGAGAGTTCTAAAGTTCTCGTTAAAAACACAGATATAATCGAAAGGAATATTCTAAAATGTGCTTCCATCCATTTTAAAAATAATTTCAGTAATAGTTCGGGAATGAATAAAATTGATACTATCTTGTTAAAATGTGTTTTGTCTTTTATCAGTGCTTGTTTACCTTGTACTAATCTCTTTTCACTTTTTTGTGTTTTAATGTGGATAGGTACAACATATTTTGGTCATCTTGTCTTTTCTCTTCATTCCTTAACGAGGTATATTGTTGAATATACGAAAGGCCTTGGAATAATTTTTTTCTTTTTCCTTGTGGAATTGCATCGTTCATTCATTTCAAGCATTTAAGTGTGAGATTCATCTCATATATGAATATATATAAGACTATATTCATATAGTTTTATATATGAATATATAACTTAATAAATGAATGTCTCTTTACGCAAGTAGAAAATATTGTTGAAATAAGCATTGAATTCATAACTTTTAAAAATCCAATTAAAAAAAAAACCACTAAATTACGTCAAGATATTCCCTAACGGTTTTTCAAACTACAAACATCATTTCTTTGAGCTTGCAGGATAGTTTTTTAATACCTTCTTCACATTCCATCCACCTGAAGGCATTTCCTGCTATCGAAGTACTCTGTCACATACAGTATATAATATATATATATATATATATATATATATATATATATGTGTGTGTGTGTGTGTGTGTGTGTGTGTGTTACATACAAACCGTGCATGGAACAAGGAATGCTTATGGGGAAGTTAAATCTACTATAATCCGAATAAATAATGGTAAATGACAAATACTAAAGTTTTTCTTTTTCATGATGGAAGCCCAGCATTACTGTGACCCGTTGCCCACATAGGGTTTCCATCATGAAAAAAACTATAGCATTTGTCATTTACCATTACTTATTCGGACTATAGTAAATTTAATTTTCCCAGAAGAGTTCCTTGTTCCAAGCACGGTCTGTATGAAACATAAAAGTTTTTCAGGGGACCATTCTGAATTGTAATGTGTGTGTGTGTGTGTGTGTGTGTGTGTGTGTGTGTGTGTGTGTGTGAAGACTGAAATAAAATATACGGTGTATAATACAGTACGTTTATAAAGTCCCTATTTATTTCAGTAAAAACGTAGCAAAAAGGGTAAAAATTCAATAACAATATAATAGAAGGCATACATTTAATGAATACTTAAGCATATGATTCTACAGGGTGTCCCGAATGTTTTGTTACTCCTATGTAAATGTTACTCCAGTGTTCTGTAACTATGGTAATGAAAGTATATCGTAGAAAACACTGTGAGACATTTTATTTTATACAGAATTATACAACATTGTAGTTTATACATAGTTATACGCAGGCTTATCATGTATCCAATGGATATGTATGCAAACCATCATTCTCGCTGCAAAGAATGATTTTACGCCAGGTTCGGTGTGCTATGCTCTTCAGCATTTTAGGTGTTACGAGTTTAAAGGCATCCTTTACGGCTTCCTTTAGTCCGTCATTGGAATCATAACGTTTTGGAGAAACCTTTTCCTTTATAAATCACCATAATGCATTGTCACAACTCGAGAGATCTGGGCTTCTCGGAGGCATTTTAATGCAGACCCTCTCCCAATCCATCGATCAGGAAACACCTCATTTAAATATTCACGAACCTTCGAGGAATAGTGGGGAGGTGCTCCATCCTCTTGGAACCAAACATAATTTAATATTCCGAGATTATACATAGGTGTAAAGAGACTTTCGGGACACCCTGTACATGCGCACCATCAATATCTCTACTTCGTATCTGTCAGCAGCATTGCGGAACACATTTTGGAGCACGACGGGGGTTATTTTTGTAACTCCTGTTACGATACGAGCGCGTAAATGTCACAGCTTCATTCAGGTGGCATTTTAAACACCGTCGTCTTTCAACAAGATGGGGCACCTTGTCATTACGCAAACATTGTTCGGGAGTACCTAAATGAACGATTTCCAAATCGGTGGGTCGGACGTGGAGGCAACAGGCCCTGGGCGGCTCGATCTCCTGACCTAACGCCCTTGGATTTCTTTGCATGGGGCTTTATCAAATCAAACGTCTATCAAACGAGGGTTACAGATCTGCAAGATTTACGCGCTCGTATCGTAACAGGAGTTACAAAAATAACCCTTGTCATGCTTCAAAATGTGTTCCGCAATGCTGCTGACAGATTCGAACTCTGTAGAGATACTGATGGTGCTCATGTAGAATCATATGCTTAAGTATTCATTAAATGTATGCCTTCTATTATATTGTTATTGAATTTTACCCTTTTTGCTACGTTTTCACTGAAATAGATAGGGACTTTATAAACACCCTGTATAGTAAACTTAAATAAAACCGAATTTTACCTAACCTAACCTAACGCAAAAAAAAACACCCAACTATTTATTTATGAATTTCCTTAACATTTAGTTTATGAAAACGGGTTTGAAATAAAACTTGCTTTTAATTAACAAAAATAAAAGGATTTAAAATAAGAAAAAAAATTATTGAGAAATACGATGAATGTTGCGTTCTTTTTATTCATTAAACATTTGAAAGAATTGAGTTGTGAGTAGTCTAAATGTATGAAGACACAAATGTACGTATTACGTTCTGTAGGTCAAAAATAGAAAAAAAAATTATAACTGAAAAGAGGTTTTAATGTGAATTAAATTCATTAATTAATCCTTTCATGACGTTGGGGCGAAAATGCGACCATTTAATTAGGGCGAAAATATTTATGTCGAGTATTTTGAGGTAAAAAATTATCAGCATTTTAAAAAACGCGTACTATGTATTGTTCATATCTCTCTCTCTCTCTCTCTCTCTCTCTCTCTCTCTCTCTCTCTCTCTCTCTCTCTCTCTCTCTCTCTCTCTCTCTCTCTCTCTCTCTCTCTCTCTCATTTTCTAGTAACACATTCAATATATATATATATATATATATATATATTTTTTTTAGTTCAGGAAGAACCGATTCGCCTCTATTTAAAGGGCATATCTCAGCGGAAAAACAAAGAAAAAGTGAGAGGAAAGACAGAGGAAAAAGAAAGGGTGGAGGGGACAGTCGAAGTGGAAAAAGACCAAGGATGACAAGGACTGCAGGGTCGAGCCCCATCATCCTTGGGTGCTAGGGCCGGGAGGGCGCACGTGAAACCTCCAGGAACAAGCACGTACAAACGATCACAAAGAGCACTCAAGAGCACGAGCTTAGAACCCCCTTGCGGGGTTATATATATATATATATATATATATATATAATATATATATATATATATATATGTTAAACACAGACCGTGCATGGAACAAGGAACTCTTCTGGGAAATTACATCCACTATAGTTCGAATAAGTAATGATAAATGACAAATACTATAGTTTTTTCTTTTTCATGATGGAAAGCCCAACGTGGGCACCGGGTTACTCGCAAAGAGGCCCCAAAATATAGCTTCCCTCACCAGCTATCTGCAAAGCAGATAGGATCCAGCTTTGGGACAGGATATTTTGGGGCCTCTTTGCGAGTAACCCGGTGCGCACGTTGGACTTTCCATCATGAAAAAGAAAAAACTATAGTATTTATCACTTATCATTACTTATTCGGACTATAGTGGATGTAATTTCCCAGAAGAGTTCCTTGTTCCATGCACGGTCTGTGTTTAACATATAAGTTTCTCAGGGGACCATTCTGAGTTTGTGTGTATATATATATATATATATATATATATATATATATATATATATATATATATATATATATATATATAAGCAAACAACCACAGGGAAAAAGGAAAAAGAAACACGAAATCCGAGCGCTTTCGTGATATATTCACATCTTCTGGGAAAAGAAAGAATAGGGCCTATTTCTTTATTTTCCCCTGAAGATGTGAATATATCACGAAAGCGCTCGGATTTCGTGTTTCTTTTTCCTTTTTCCCTGTGGTTGTTTGCTTATTAATAAGATCACGTGTTATTCTGTGATTTTTCTGTATATATATATATATATATATATATATATATATATATATATATATATATGAGAGTTTAAGATTTTAATCAGTCGTTTTAGATCTTCCTCAAGATTTTAATTCCCAAATGTTTACAAACCAACTTTTCCAATCTGACCCTTTAACTTTTAAAGTCTCTCTCTCTCTCTCTCTCTCTCTCTCTCTCTCTCTCTCTCTCTCTCTCTCTCTCTCTCTCTCTCTCTCTCTCTCTCTCTCTCTCAGGGGTATAAAAGTTATGCACATTCCTTCTGGGTGTTGTAAACTTTATACTTGGGGTGTGGCAGCCCTCCGGTCCCGAGTCGTGGGATTCTAGAGAAATTGGCTGCCAGTTCCTTTAGGATCTCTCTCTTTCGGGAGGGCGGGGGAAGTCTGTTGTGCAATCCTATCCCGTGGGTTACTAGGACCCCATCCCGTCCCTACTCTGTCCTTTTAGCTTAAGTTAAGGATGTTCTTCTCTGAGTGGGGTAAAAAAAAATAATTTTTCTTTTAGTATTAAGTATTTTTCTCTTCTTTTACTATTAGGACCCTACTGCTACCTCATGCGTGGGAAGAGAGGCTTTGGAACCTCTATAAATAACACCATTTAACGCTCGTAGGTTGTGAGAGACTGGGATGGAGGGGTCCCAGGCGTAGGGGCGCGATGAATGGAGTGTGGCTAGTGCCCCGTTAAGCCCATTCCTAACGTGTAATGGCTTGACCAACCCCCTGCGACCGTTCTTTAGTGACTAATTGATGGTGCTTGGCTGTACTGCTCTTAGGTGAGCGAGCTTTACTGCCCAGCTGGCTGCCAGGCCAGCGTAAAATCTCGGGCGTAGCCTCTGGGTCTGGTGGGATATCCCTTGAATACTGGATTCTAAGAGTCTGGCCGCTTGTGAGTGACTAGTAAGACTTAGTAAGGGGCTGCATCTCGCTGTCGCTCCTGGCGGGAAATCCGTGACGCCTGCGTCGCGAGTGTTTGTCAGTTGGTAGCTGCGACACGTTTGGGACTGTCCGGCCCTGGGGAGACCCTTGGTCGGTGCGGCAGCAGCGAGAGGTATAGTCTTCTGGATGGGATGAACGTCACTTGCAAATAGGTGGATGCGTCTACGCGCGGGAAGAATTCACCCCCCCTCTCCTTTTTTATATACTGGTCAGAACGTTTTTGATAGTTTTCATTGCTAGAACGCTTTATCTTATTCAGTGTATTCAGAGTTCGAAAAAAAAAATAAGTTACAATGACTGGACCGCAGAAACTGAAGGCTGAATGTGCGAGGTGTGAAGTAAACCAGTGGGTGACGAACTTCAAAGGAGGGTCCGGCGGCTCGAGTCGTCCAGACCGGCTGTTGGAGGTGCGGCGGTCACTGACGTGGCTGCGCCCTCCACCCCGGAGTTCATTGCTAGGATAGCTGCCATAGAAAGGCGGTCCAGCGATGGACTGGACAGAGCTCGGAACCGCGGAGAAAGGGTAGAGGTGCAACCGGGGGCCAAGGTACAAAATCAGTGTCAGGAATCGCCAGTGACCCACGTGGAATGCACGGAACCGCGGCGCAAGGTGGAAAGCGTAAAGAAGGGGCCGATAGAGAAGGGTGGGAAGGGGCCGATAAAGAGAAAGGGTGGGAAGGGGCCTACTGATGGCCCAAAGAAGCCGAAGGATGTAGCTGCCGGTCGGGGTGGATCGGGTGGTGTAAGTGCGTCTATGGGTGTCGACGGGTATCGAAAGGTCTCGAGCAAGAAGGCTGCGAAGCCGAAGCCTGAGACCCCAGTTGCCCCTGTCAGAACCTCCAACCGCTTTAGTCTCCTGTGCTCGAAAGAGGAAGACACCGTTTAGATTGGGGACTCGCAGATCAGGGGCCAGGAGAAGTACTTTGCTTCTGCAAACCGGGACGGGAGGAAGGTGAGGTGCTTACCTGGGCGGGGAACGGCGCACTTAAGGAAGGAGGTAGAGAAGCTGCGCGTGGCTAGTCGGAAGACTGCGATCGTTGTCCACGCTGGTGGCAACGACCTATTCCTCAAAGGCGGTAGGGTAGGTCTTACAGAAGGGATCATCACCGAGATCATGTCTCTCGCGGATGATCTAAAACTGAAGACAGACAGGGGAATGTTGATGGGTATTTTACCGCGGATGAATGCCAGTGACCACGCGCTCAGTAAGGTCATTGGCATCAACGAGAGGGTGCAAGACTTGTGTGTCCCGCTGGGCGTGAGGTTTACTGACCCCTTCGACGCATTTTCGGGTAGGTGGAACCTTTACCAGAGGGATGGTGTCCACCTGAATGACAAGGGTAAAGGTGTGCTAGGCGCGCTGCTCGACCGGCACCTATACAGAATGGTGAGGTCGAGCCCGGGGAGGGATGACGGGCCCCCACCGGGGAGAGATGATATTGAGCCGGTGGCGGACGTACCTTCAACTGAAGGGTGCGTCCAGGTACAGGTGGGTGACCCTCCTTCCACGTTGGAGGGGGCTCAGGCTCCTGCGGAAGTTGCCCCCTCGTTGGTGAGGGGCTCTTCAACTCCAGACAGCCTTGGCTGTTCGGGAAACGGGTCGTGCTAGGGGGCGGTCAGAATAGGAAAGGCTTCCTCCGTGCAATGCTTTTTAATGCTAGGTCGATTAGGAATAAGTTTTGCGAGCTACGGGCGCTCTTAGCATCAGAATACCAGGATATCGTTGTTATCACCGAGTCCTGGATTCATACTGATCGTAGAGACTACGTTGGGGAGTTCGAAATTCCCGGGTATAGAATGTTTCGCAAGACCGCACCCGTGGGGAGTTTGGGTGGGGTACTAATATACGTCAGGGACACGTTGAGTCCGGTTGGACTGCCAGTTCCGGTCGGAACGGAGCTGCTTGGCGTCGATCTGAACGTGGGAGGGACGAACTATAGGTTAATCTTGGTGTACAGACCTCCGCATCTCCTCCTCGAGGAGGATACAGCCCTGTACACCGAACTCCGTAGCCTGCTAGTGGATAGGGTGTTTGTAGTTTTAGGAGACTTCAACTGTCGCGGCATAAAGTGGGAAGACAGGACTGCTGATGCTGAAGGGAGGAGGCTAGTTGACTTTGCTGATGAGAACTTCCTCAGTGAGTCAATGAGCCTACACGAGGCGAAAGCGTTCTAGACTTAGTATTCACGACCGAAGACAACCTCGTCACTGGCCTCACCGTTGACGAATCGTTGGGCGGGAGTGATCACGGTCTGATTAGATTCCGTGTGTGCGTCCCTCGGGTGAAGCCTAGTAACTCGAGAGGCAGTAAGCTCGATCTACGGCGGGCGGACTTTGTTAGCCTCCGGGATAGCGTAGATGAGATGGGGTTAGAGGTCGGCAGCGATGTTGAGAGTGTGGAGTGCATTCCGGGACGAGTTTATGGTGCTGCAGTCTGCTGCCATACCCTCAAAACCAGTCACCCTTGCTTCAACGCAGCCTAAGTGGTTCAGTCGTGACATCGCTTCGGCTATCCGAAATAGGAAAGTAGCGTATAGGAGGGCGAAGGCCAATCGTTCGCATGAGAACACTGAAGCGTATGTCCGCCTGTGTAGGGAAGTGAAGGCGAAGGTTAGGCTAGCGAAACGTAACGAAGAACTACGGGTGGCAAGCCTCTGCAAGGGGAACCCTAAGGAGTTCTTCAGTTATGTTAACAGTAGAAAGCCCATTAGAAGCATGATAGGACCGAAGCGGCGTTCTGCGGACCTCGGACGCGGACATCGCTAATGTGCTTAATGAGTACTTTGCGGGAGTGTTCACTAGGGAGGACACCCGCGTCATCCCCGAGCCAGGCGTCAGGCACGAAGGTGCTGGCCTGGATAGTGTTCGATGTACCGCGACAGTCGTTGCCGATAGAATAGACAAACTGAGCGCGTTTAAGGCTCCTGGGCCAGACCAGTTTCTCCCCAGAGTGTTGCGGGAGGTGCGCGACCAGGTGGCTCCCCACCTGGCTACAGTCTTCAACAAATCGTTGGAGACGGGCCAGGTGCCTGGTGATTGGAGGGAAGCCAACGTGACCCCTGTCTTTAAGAAAGGGGATCACGAAAGTCCAGGGAACTATCGTCCCATTAGTCTCACTTCAGTTGTAGGTAAATTATTAGAGGGGATAATAGCGGATAGGATCGTTGACCATTTGGATTCCTACAAGCTGCTTGGAGACTCCCAACATGGGTTTAGACGGCATAGGTCGTGTCTCACCAACTTGCTCGAGTTTTTCCACGTCATGTTGAGTGAGTACGATAAGAATAGGGCGATTGATATACTTTATCTCGACTTTCAGAAAGCCTTTGATAAGTTACCTCACCGCCGGCTAATAGCGAAAGTGCGCACGCTGGGTATCGGTGGGGAAGTAGGTAGGTGGATTGAAAACTGGCTGAAGAATAGGCGGCAGAGGGTTGTAATTAAAGGGGCCAGTTCGGGTTGGGCCTCGGTCACTAGTGGGGTTCCTCAGGGTTCCGTTTTGGGGCCAGTGTTGTTTATCATTTACATAAATGATATAGACGGTGGCATCGTCAGTCGGATCGCCAAATTCGCTGATGACACCAAGCTTGGGGCCAATGTTGGGACGCCCGAAGCGATAGAGGAACTGTGTGCGGACCTAGGTAGGATAGGAGAGTGGTCCGAAAAATGGCAAATGCCGTTTAACTTGGGTAAATGCAAGGTGACACATTGGCTACGCCAATCCCAAGTCGGACTACTCTCTCTCTCTCTCTCTCTCTCTCTCTCTCTCTCTCTCTCTCTCTCTCTCTCTCTCTCTCTCTCTCTTGCAAAAAGGCGGGTGCGGCTACGCGCGGGATTAATTCACCCCCCCCCCTTTTTTATATATTGGTCATAACGTTTTTGGATAGTTTTCATTGCTAGAACGCTTTATCTTATTCAGAGTATTCAGAAAAAACAAAAAAAAGAGAAAATATGGCAGGGCCAGCTAAATTGAAAGCAGAATGCTTTAAATGTAAAGTTAATCATTGGTGCGTAGACTTCCCAGAGGGTAGTATCAGCGATATCACATCCCTTAGTGTATGTTTGTTTTGTAAACTTAGAGACAACCACGAAAAGGAAGTTAAAGAGCTAAAGGAATTAGTAAAAAAGCTTGAAGCTAGGGTCGTAGCACTGGAAATCCAACCCAGTGGACAAGATCAAATTAAAAACACACCAGCAGATTCAAACTGTAAGATTAAGTATCAAGAACAAAGGGAGGGCTCAAAGAAGGGGCTGATAGAGAAGGGTGGGAAGGGATCGATAGAGAAGGGTGGGAAGGGGCCTGCTGATGGCCCAAAGAAACCGAAGGATGTAGCTACCTGTCGGGGTGGGTCGGGTGGTGTAACTGCGTGTATGGGTGGCGACGGGTTTCGAAAGGTCTCGGGCAAGAAGGCTGCGAAGCCGAAGCCTGAGACCCCAGTTGCCCCTGTCAAGACCTCTAACCGCTTTAGTCTCCTGTGCTCGAAGGAGGAAGACACCGTTTTGATTGGGGACTCGCAGATCAGGGGCCAGGAGAAGTACTTTGCTTCTGCAAACCGGGATGGGAGGAAGGTAAGGTGCTTACCTGGGCGGGGGGGAACGGCGCACTTAAGGAAGGAGGTAGAGAAGGTGCGCGTGGATAGTCGGAGGACTGCGATCGTTGTCCACGCTGGTGGCAATGACCTGTTCCTCAAAGGCGGTGGGGTAGGTCTTACAGAAGGGATCATCACCGAGATCATGTCTCTTGCGGATGATCTAAAACTGAAGACAGACAGGGGAATGTTAATGGGTATTTTACCGCGAATGAATGTCAGTGACCACTCGCTCAGTAAGGTCATTGGCATCAACGAGAGGGTACAAGACTTGTGCGTTCCGCTGGGCGTGAAGTTTATTGACCCCTTCGATGCATTTTCGGGTAGGTGGGACCTTTACCAGAGGGATGGTGTCCACCTCAATGACAAGGGTAAAGGTGTGCTAGGCGCGCTGCTCGACCGGCACCTATACAGAATGGTGAGGTCGAGTCCTGGGAGAGATGATGGGCCCCCACCGGGGAGAGATGAGGATGAGCCGGTGGCGGACGTACCTTCGACTGAAGGGTGCGGCGAAGTACAGATGGGTGACCCTCCTCCTACGTTGGAGGGGGCTCAGTCTCCTGTGGAAGTTGCCCCCTCGTTAGTGAGGGGCTCTTCAACTCCCGACAGCCCTGGCTGTTCGGGAAACGGGTCGTGCTAGGGGGCGGTCAGAATAGGGAAGGCTCCCTCCGTGCAATGCTTTTTAATGCTAGGTCAATTAGGAACAAGTTTCGCGAGCTACGGGCGCTCTTAGCATCAGAATACCAGGATATCGTTGCTATCACCGAGTCCTGGATTCATACTGATCGTAGGGACTACGTTGGGGAGTTCGAAATTCCCGGGTATAGAATGTTTCGCAAAGACCGCACCCGTGGGGAGGGGGGTGGGGTACTAATATACGTCAGAGACACGTTGAGTCCGGTTGACTGCCAGTTCCGGTCGGAACGGGAGCTGCTTGGCGTCGATCTGAACGTGGGAGGGACGAACTATAGGTTAATCTTGGTGTACAGACCTCCGCATCTCCTCCTCGAGGAGGATACAGCCCTGTACACCGAACTCAGTAGCCTGCTAGGGGATAGGGTGTGTGTAGTTTTAGGAGACTTCAACTGTCGCGGCATAAAGTGGGAAAACAGGACTGCCGATGCTGAAGGGAGGAGGCTAGTTGACTTTGCTGATGAGAACTTCCTCACTCAGTGGGTCAACGAGCCTACACGAGGCGAAAGCGTTCTAGACTTAGTATTCACGACCGAAGACAACCTCGTCACTGGCCTCACCGTTGACGAATCGTTGGGCGGGAGTGATCACGGTCTTATTAGGTTCCGTGTGTGCGTCCCTCGGGTGAAGCGTAGTAACTCGAGAGGCAGTAAGCTCGATCTCCGGCGGGCGAACTTTGTTAGCCTCAGGGATAGCGTAGCAGAGATGGGGTTAGAGGTTGGCGGCGATGTTGAGGGAGTGTGGAGTGCATTCCGGGATGAGTTTATGGTGCTGCAGTCTGCTGCCATACCCTCAAAACGGTCACCCCTGCTTCAACGCAGCCTAAGTGGTTCAATCGTGGCATCGCTTCGGCTATCCGAAATAGGAAAGTAGCGTATAGGAGGGCGAAGGCCAATCGTTCCCACGAGAACACTGAAGCGTATGTCCGCCTGTGTAGGGAAGTGAAGGCGAAGGTTAGGCTAGCGAAACGTAACGAAGAACTACGGGTGGCAAGCCTCTGCAAGGGAACCCTAAGGAGTTCTTCAGTTATGTTAATAGTAGAAAGCCATTAGAAGCATGATAGGTCCTTTAAAGGACGGAAGCGGCGTTCTGCGGACCTCCGACGCGGACATCGCTAATGTGCTTAATGAGTACTTTGCGGGAGTGTTCACCAGGGAGGATACCCGCGTCATCCCCGAGCCAGCTGTGAGGCACGAAGGTGCTGCCTGGATAGTGTTAGATGTACCGCGACAGTCGTTGCTCATAGAATAGACAAACTGAGCGCGTTTAAGGCTCCTGGGCCAGACCAGTTTCTCCCCAGTGTTTTGCGAGAAGTGCGCGACCAGGTGGCTCCCCACCTGGCTACAGTCTTCAACAAATCGTTGATGGGCCAGGTGCCTGGTGACTGGAGGAGGCCAACGTGACCCCTATCTTTAAGAAAGGGGATCACGAAAGTCCAGGGAACTATCGTCCTATTAGTCTCACTTCAGTTGTAGGTAAATTATTAGAAAGGATAATAGCTGATAGAATCGTTGACCATTTGGATTCCTACAAGCTGCTTGGGGACTCCCAACATGGGTTTAGACGGCATAGGTCGTGTCTCACCAACTTGCTCGAGTTTTTCCACGTCATGTTGAGTGAGTACGATAAGAGTAGGGCGATTGATATACTTTATCTCGACTTTCAGAAAGCCTTTGATAAGGTACCTCACCGCCGGCTAATGGCGAAAGTGCGCGCGCTGGGTATCGGTGGGGAAATAGGTAGGTGGATTGAAAACTGGCTAAGGAATAGGCGGCAGAGGGTGGTAATTAAAGGGGCTAGTTCGGGTTGGGCCTCGGTCACTAGTGGGGTTCCTCAGGGTTCCGTTTTGGGGCCACTGTTGTTTACCATTTACATAAATGATATCGACGGTGGCATCGTCAGTCGGATCGCCAAATTCGCTGATGACACCAAGCTTGGGGCCAATGTTGGGACGCCCGAAGCGATCGAGGAACTGCGTGCGGACCTAGGTAGGATAGGAGAGTGGTCCGAAAAATGGCAAATGCCGTTTAACTTGGGTAAATGCAAAGTGATGCACATTGGCTACGCCAATCCCAAGTCGGACTACTCGATGTTGGGCAGTAATATCGAGGTGACTGATTTAGAAAAGGACTTGGGTGTGCTAATTAGCAGCGACCTTAAGTTTACGAAACAGTGTGTAGAGGTGGAAAAGAAAGCCCAGAAACTATTGGGTTATATCAGGAGGCAATTTCAGTTTCGGAACAAGGAGATTGTGCTCTCACTGTACAATTCCCTTGTTCGGCCGTACCTGGAGTATGCTGTGCAGTTCTGGTCGCCCACCCTCAGGAAAGATATTGAGAGGCTGGAGCGAGTGCAGGCGAGGGCCACAAAGTTGATCCCTTCCGTTAGGCATATGGGCTACAATCGACGGTTACGCGCCCTGAACTTGTTTTCGCTTGAAACTCGGAGGCTGCGCGGTCAACTGATCGAGGTTTCAAGCTCTTACGAGGGTTCAACGATGTCGATTTTAGAAGTATGTTTAGTTTAAATGATAACCCCTCGCAACAATGGTTGGAAGTTGGATTTGAAACGGTTTAGGACTAGTGTGTGTGGGAATTACGTTACGTATAAGATCTGTGACACATGGAACAGGTTACCTTCGGAAGTTGTGAACAGTTCCTCTGTGGATCAGTTCAAGAAAAGGTTAGACGAAATCTTGCACACTATTTGAGTGTGTAAAGACATTTAGGACCTCAGTCTGCGGAAATTTCTTTTCCTATAAATAGTTAATATCTGGAACCAACTTCCCTCAGGGGTTGTTTCCAGTCAAAGTGTAAATCTGTTTAAAAATAGGCTAGACAAAGTACTGAACACACTCATAGTTTAAGATTAAAACCTCAGAAAACTCTGCAGGAGGTCACTTGCTCGGTCTCTGTGAGCAAGCTAAATATAGAGCTATTTATATATTCTCCACTTTCCTGTAAAATTTCCTTGGCTACTTTTCCAGGGTCAAGGTATTTTCTTCAACCTTTTTCCGTACCTGCCTCTGGCAGGGAGGGAGCGGAGGGTGGGGAGAGAGCCTTCTACTTTTCTATCCAGTTTTCTACTACTGCGAGGATAGTTGAAAGACAAAATTTTCCCTGGCACCCGTTGCCATTGGTACCTCCTCGGTATGGGCCGCAAGGCCTTTTGAGGTACTTCTTTTCCTTGTAACTCCTTGTAACTCTCTCTCTCTCTCTCTCTCTCTCTCTCTCTCTCTCTCTCTCTCTCTCTCTCTCTCTGTTGGGTTATATCAGGAGGCAATTTCAGTTTCGGAACAAGGAGATTGTGCTCTCTCTGTACAATTCCTTGGTTCGGCCGCACCTGGAGTATGCTGTGCAGTTCTGGTCGCCCACCCTCAGGAAAGATATTGAGAGGCTGGAGCGAGTGCAGGCGAGGGCCACAAAGTTAATCCCTTCCATTAGGCATATGGGCTACAATCGACGGTTACGCGCTCTGAACTTGTTTTCGCTGGAAACTCGGAGGCTGCGCGGTCAACTGATCGAGGTTTTCAAGCTCTTACGCGGGTTCAACGATGTCGATTTTAGAAGCATGTTTAGTTTAAATGATAACCCAACTCGCAACAATGGTTGGAAGTTGGATTTGAAACGATTTAGGACTAGTGTGTGTGGGAATTACTTTACGTATAAGATCTGTGACACGTGGAACAGGTTACCTTCAGAAGTTGTGAACAGTTCCTCTGTGGATCAGTTCAAGAAAAGGTTAGACCAAATCTTGCACACTATTTGAGGGTGTAGAAAATTTTCACTGGCACCCGTTGCCATTGGTACCTCTTCGGTATGGGCCGCAAGGCCTTTTGAGGTACTTCTTTTACTTGTAACTCCTTGTACCTCTCTCTCTCTCTCTCTCTCTCTCTCTCTCTCTCTCTCTCTCTCTCTCTCTCTCTCTCTCTCTCTCTCTCTCTCTATGCACGTTCCTTCTGGGTGTTGTAAACTTTATACTTGGGGTGTGACAGCCCTCCGGTCCCGAGTCGTGGGATTCTAGAGAAATTGGCTGCCAATTCCTTTAGGTTCTCTCTCTTTCGGGAGGGCGGGTGAAGTCTGTTTACAAACCTGTCTCGTGGGTTACTAGGACCCCTTCCCATCCACTCTGTCCTTTTAGCTTAGATTAGGGTGTTCTCCTCTGACTGCAAAAAAAAAAGAAAAACTTTTGTATTGTCTTTTTCTCTACTGTTACGATTAGGACGCTACTGCTATCTCATGCGTGGGAAGAGAGGCTTGGAACCTCTATAAATAACACCATTTAACTTCAGTTGTAGGTAAATATTTAGAGGGGATAATAGCGAGTAGGATTGTTGACCATTTGGATTCCTACAAGCTACTTGGGGACTCCAACATGGGTTTAGACGGCATAGGTCGTGTCTCACCATCTGCTCGAGTTTTTCTACGTCATGTTGAGTGAGTATGATAAGAGTGGGGCGATTGATTAGAAGGCCTTTGATAAGGTACCTCACCCCCGGCTAATGGCCGAAGTGCACGCGCTGGGTATTGGTGGGGAAGTAGGTAGGTGGATTGGAAACTGGCGAAAAATGCCACAAAGTTAATCCCTTTCGTTAGGCATATGGGCTACAATCGATGCTTACGTGACGCGGGTTCAAAGATGTCGATTTTAGAAGCATGTTTAGTTCAAATGATAACCCAACTCGCAACAATGGTTAGAAGTTGGATTTGAAACGATTTAGGACTAGTATATGTGGGAATTACTTTAACACGTTGATAGTTTAAGATTAAAACATAAGAAAACTCTGCAGGAGTTCGCTTGCACGGTGTCTCTGTGAGCAAGGTAAATATAGAGCTATTTATATATTCTCCACTTTCCTGTAAAATTTCCTTGGCTACTTTTCCAGGGTCAGGTATTTTCTTCAACCTTTTTCCGTACCTGCTTCTGGCAGGGAGGGAGCGGAGGGTGGGGAGAGAGCCTTATACTTTTCTATCCAGTTTTCTACTACTGCTAGGATAGTTGAAAAGAAAAATAAACTTTTAATAACAGGAACAGTTCCTCGGTGGATCAGTTCAAGAAAAGGTTAGACCAAATCTTGCACACTATTTGAGTGTGTAGAAAATTTTCCCTGGCACCCGTTGCCATTGGTACCTCCTCGGTATGGGCCGCAAGGCCTTTTGAGGTACTTCTTTTCCTTGTAACTCTCTCTCTCTCTCTCTCTCTCTCTCTCTCTCTCTCTCTCTCTCTCTCTCTCTCTCTCTCTCTCTCTCTCATTTACATTTAAGATTTTATTTAATTAATTTTAAACTTAATTTAACAATATTTTCGACAATCGTAATACATAAACTGAAATATATGGGAATAACAGGAAAAGTAGGGAAATAGATATATAATTTCCTTAGTGAGCGGCGGCAAGTCGTTACCGTACAAGGAGTATCTTCATCAGAATCAGAGGTCCTCAGCTTAGCACCACAAGGAACAGTATTAGCGCCACTACTCTTCATAATCATGCTAACTAACATAGATCAGGACGTTACCAGAGACAGCACCGTAACATCCTTTGCCGATGACACAAAGATCAGTAGAAAAATAAGAAACCCAGATGATATAGGATCTCTACAAACCGACATGAACAGAATCTACAAGTGGACGGAAGACAACAATATGAAGTTTAACACTGAGAAATTTCAGCTGTTACGGTACGGAAAAAGAGAAGACCTAAAATCCATGGAATATTATACCCCAAATGGACAGGAAATTCAGAGAAATTCCAGAGCAAAAGATTTAGGAGTTGTAATGACTGATGATGCGAAATTTGAAACACAAAATAAGATAACAGTAAACAGAGCAAAGAGAAAAACTGGGCAGATACTGAGAACCTTTAAACGAAGGGATAAAAATAATGATTCCTCTACTGAAAACACTGATCATACCCAAATTGGAATACTGCTCGGTCCTAACATTTCCATATAAAAAAGAAGACATTAGACAGCTGGAAGGGATTCAGAGAAGCTTCACAGCCAAGATGAAGGGGTGCAAAGAACTAAATTACCGGGAAAGGTTACGCGAACTAGACCTATATTCACTGGAAAGGAGAAGAGAGAGATACATCATTAGAGATACATCATTATTTACACTTTGAAAATAATGGGGAAACTAGTCCCTAATCTTACTCTGAACCCTGTAACTCCCCAAACAACGGTGGAAAGTAGAAAAGGAAGACTGTGTCGTGTTCCCAAATTAAAAGCGAGACAGGGAACATCCTTAACTTTGAAAGAAAATAGTTTTGTTGTGAGAGGACCAAAACTGTTTAATCAGCTGCCCAAAGACCTAAGGAACACCAGTGGTGTTGCAGTGAACATCTTCAAAAGAAGATTAGACGCCTGGCTCAGAACAATCACCGATGAAACGGGCGTACCTGGCTATGTGATGTGGAGAGTACAAGAAACGAACTCACTACTTCACCAGGCCAACTCGAGAGGAGGGGCGACAAGCTTGACCTTCGTGAAATGAGGAATCATCGCACGGAACCTTTGAAAGGTTGAAAAAAAGGAAAAGTATATATATATATATATATACAGGGTGGGCGGAAAGTAGCTCCCTATTTTGGATTGGTAAAAAAATACGTATATTATCCATTTATTTCAGAAGAAATAATATGAAAAGGTAGGTATACATGGTAGGTTTCCTCTAAAATTCAATGTGGGCTCCAACTCTTTCCACCAGCTTCTGGAGCCGTCCAGGAATGGCGTCCACTGACTTTAGCAGGAACTCCGGCGGGATGGATGACATGACTTCCCGAATTCGGTCCTCCAGTTCTTCCAATGTCCTCGGTTTGGTGCGGTAGACTTCTTCCTTTACCCACCCCCAAAGATCTGATATTTATGCAAGATGGCGCCCCTCCGCACTTCGCTCTTGTTGTCCGTGAGTGGCTGGATGCCCACTTCCCTGGGCGTTGGATGGGTCGTCGTGGTCCACATCAATGGCCAGCCAGGAGCCCCGACTTGACACCGTGCGACTTCTTTCTTTGGGGGTGGGTAAAGGAAGCAGTCTACCGCACCAAACCGAGGACATTGGAAGAACTGGAGGACCGAATTCGGGAAGTCATGTCCTCCATCCCGCCGGAGTTCCTGCTAAAGTCAGTGGACGCCATTCCTGGGCGGCTCCAGAAGCTGGTGGAAAGAGTTGGAGCCCACATTGAATTTTAGAGGAAACCTACCATGTATACCTACCTTTTCATATTATTTCTTCTGAAATAAATGGATAATATACGTATTTTTTTACCAATCCAAAATAGGGAGCTACTTTCCGCCCACCCTGTATATATATATATATATATATATATATATATATATATATATATATATATATATATAAGTATATATATATATATAAACTGCATTACTTACGTTAACTGTTCCTTTAATTAACTCAACAGTCGTCACCGTGACTCGGCATAAATTTCCAGTGTTGATATTTCGTCTGGAATTGTTGCAACAATGAAATGTGTTTGTGTGTATATTAACAGAAGAAATGAATGCATGCATTGTTGCATTTTTTGCGCGTAACTGTAAATTCATTCATCGGCTTTACATGCAAGTGTTCAGAAGCGTGTTGCAGGCGCATAGCCGTCAGGATATGATGTTGCAATTTAATTACGGACAAAATTAATTGATTTAAAGGGACCTCCGTCAGTATAAACCGACGTTAATAAGTCGTTATTCGCTAAATCGCTTCAATACGAACAAAATGAAAATCGATTTAGAGAGAAACTGCAGTAATGGAAGAACTGAGTAACGGAAAGTAGTAATCGTATACACGTAATTTGCATGCAATCCGGTCATGATTTTGGGTGTGAGAAATAAATGGGAAAACTTGGTGGAGAAAAGAGCGAAAATGAAATAAATAATACATTATTGATGAATCATGCGCATTACCCCTAAAATACGCAGTATATATATATATATATATATATATATATATATATATATATATATATATATATATATATATATATATTATTATTAAAAAAAAAAAATATATATATATGCAGGAAGCAGGGGCCAAGGGCGAATACCCACAAAAACGACCCCCCCCTCCTCTCCATAGAAGAAGAAAAGAGTCAAACTCAAGGTAAAAAGTTTTCGAAATACCTGAAAACTCTCGCGTTTGAAAGAGTGGAGGTCACAGACAGGGGGAAAGATAGATTCAGGAAGATTGTTCCAGGTTTGACAAGTTGAGTAGATGAAAGATTGAAAATACCGGTTAACCCGGTGCTAGGAATATTCGGTCTCGGAAAATTCGGTCTCGGAAAATTCGGTCTCAGAAAATTGAAGTAAATCTATGAGCTCAGATAGCAAAAAATATTTAAATCCCATTTGTCAGGTATTAATGAAAACATAAACGAGAATTTGAAAGATTTATTAAAGGCTTTGTTTCGTTGTTTAAAACTTAAAACTAAAAAAGATACCCTAAATAATGAGTAAAACATAAAAGAAGATTCGGTCTCGGAAAATTCGGTCTTGGAAGATTCGGTCTCGAGACTCGAAAAGAAAAGTTAAAATGAAATTAAGGTATGAGCAAAGAGATTTTAAGAAGGCAATTTCATCACTTTCAACGTACTTTTGCGCGAGTTATTTCGATGCGCGAATCGAGTGTTTCATATTTTTTTCTTTTTACTTGGTTTCTCTCCTCGTTGCAAATGTGAAATTTTAGTCTGCTTCTAACTGATGATTTCAATGCGGAATGAAATGCTTCAAGGGCATTATTAGTTCGGAGCAATTTTTTTGACCTGACCTAACTTAACCTAACCGAAATTTCTAAGGCCGAATTTTCTGATACCGAATTTTCTTTTCAAGACCGAATTTTCTGGACATCGGTTAACCCATGCGTTAGAGAGTTGGACAGAAAAGGAATGAGAATGTGTAGAAAGTCTGGTACTGCATGCTCTCCTTCAGTGGTGGGCACCGTTAACCAAAAAGTTAACTTCGATAACGATAATCCGTTAACCCCAATTTTTAACTCCGATAACGATAATCCGATAATTTTACTACAAAGTTAACGGAAGTTAACGATAATCCGTTAACGATAACTATTTCTTTACTAACATTTAAAAAAATCAAGGAAAAAAGCTTTAAAACCCATAGAAAATGTTTATTTATGCAAAATCCAACAATAAATACGTATTTAACTGTATTTTTGTCAAGTTTTGCAACTTTTTTGCTTAATAACTTTTTTTTTTATTTTTAATAAAAAATGTACTGATTACATGTTTTGAAACCCTTGTAACCACTAACCATTAACTAAATTTTAATTTACCAGAGAATTATTATGGCGGGAACTGAAGTTATGGCGGTTTGAATTCATTCGCGGAGCGGTGATCTTCAGTGAATGACTCCTCGCAGTTAACGTGTTAACGGACTTTAACAGACTAAATATCGAGTTATCGGAAGTTAACTGGTCCGATAACGATAAATGGAAATTAACTTCCGTTAATAGTCCGTTAAAAAAGTTAACTTCGTTAATTAACTGTTATCGGATTAACGCTTTAGTGCCCAACACTGCTCTCCTTAAAGGAGGAGGCATGCAGCGAGAGAGTTCAGAAGAGCAGTGTCCGTTATAATAACGATAGTAAAGGCAACATTGCGGCGAAGAGGGAGGGATTGAAGACAGTGATTAAGAGGCGGGGAATTGATAAGACGAAAAGCCTATGATTCCACCGGTTAAGTACGGCTGTGTGGGTTGAGCCACCCGACACATGAAATGCGTACTCCATACAGGGGCGGACAAGACCCCTGTACAGAGACAGCAACTGAGTGGGGGTGGGGGGAGGAACTGGGAGCCGGTACAGCATACCTAACGTCTAAGAAGCTGCTTTAGAAAGAGAGTATATGTGATCTTTCTAGGAAAGATCACGAGAAAAGGAAACGCCAAGAATGTTAAGAGACGAGGAAGAATTGAATTGTGTATTGTTGAAGATAAGGGGGTAATTGTGTGGAAGAGTGTGACAAGTAGACAGATGAAGGAACTGAGTCTTTGCACTATTGAAAGCAACAAGGTTTTCCCTGCTCCATTTAGAGATAGTAGAAAGATCAGAGGTCAGGTGCACCATAGCTGTCCTAAGCAAAGTGTGAAGTGACTGTTGAGACGTATGTTCTGTGAAGCAGGTGGAGAAGTGAAGAGAGTGAAGAGTAGAATCATTGGCAAAGAAATGGATAGGACAGGAAATGCGACTTAACAGATCACTGATACATAAAAGGAAAAGAGTGGGTGGCAGGACAGTGCCCTGAGGAACACCACTGTTAATAGCTTTTGGAGAGTAACAGTGGCCATCTACAACCGCAGCTATAGATCGGCCAGAAAGGAAATCAGAGATGAAGGCACATATACAAGGGTAGAAACCGAAGGAGGATAGTTTGGAAATTAAGGATTTGTACCGGATTCTATCAAAAGCTTTTGATATGTCTAGCGCAAGAGCAAAGGTTTCACCGAAATCCCGAAAGAAGGATGACCAAGAGTTAGGGAGATATATGCAAGAAGATCGCTAGTAGACCGTCGCTTGCGGAACCCATATTGACGATCTGAAAGATTACACTGGGGAACAAAAAAAAAAATTTTCTTGGTGCCTGAGATTTTAGACCTTATTCTGGATATTTTCATGCCACTGATTCAGAAAATATCATCCATTTTGTTCTAGCAGCTCTAGTTTTTGAGATATTGCATACGTCATTACCTACTTTATTACCCTTCTGGAACGGTATTATGAGTTGCTCGTAAATCTAAATGCATCTGTATAATTAAATTGTAGCTATGATTTTGCTGATGTTGCTGTTTTGCACGTGTATTGTACATGTACTAACGTGAATTCTTTTCTGTTACAGGTGTTGACATGGCTTCATCACGAAGAAAGTGTTTAAATCATCCAGATGTGTTTTGTTTTATCTGCGGAGAGTACACGTTCATTGAACAGAGAAAAACTATTACTGATTTTGTGAAAAAAGCTTATTTTGCCTATTTCAAAGTACAACTAGGGGACCAAGATAAGCCATGGGCTCCTCATGTTGTGTGTAAAACGTGTACGGAGCATCTGCGGCAATGGACCAACGGAAAGAGGAGGTGCCTGAAATTTGGTATACCAATGGTATGGAGAGAACAGAGAAACCACAGTGATGACTGTTACTTTTGTTTGGTGAATATAAAGGGCATCAATGGACGTAACCGGAGTAAATGGACGTATCCTGACATAGACTCAGCTAGACGGCCTGTTTCACATTCAGATGAGATACCTGTCCCATCATTCAGCCATCTTCCAGAGCTCCCTCAAGAAGATGATGAATCTGCTACTGACAAAGAAAGCATATGTGGGCAAAATGACAGTGATTTCGAAGGACCGTCATCAGTTGCAGAAGGTTTTAGTCAACACGAATTAAACGACCTCATAAGGGACTTAAGTCTTTCGAAGAAATCGTCTGAATTGTTAGCTTCCAGGCTGGGAGAAAAAATTTTACTGCTGCCGGGAATCAAAATCACGTTATATCGCGACAGAGAAAAGGATTTACTGCCCTTCTTCTCAAAAGAGAACGATTTAGTTTTCTGCAACAATGTGCGCGGATTGCTGATGAAAATGGGCATATCGGAATACACACCAAGTGAATGGCGGTTATTCATAGATAGCTCCAAACGGAGCCTAAAATGTGTTCTTCTACACAACGGCAACAGATACAGATCAATCCCAATTGGTCACTCAGTCGGTATGAGAGAAGAGCACGGGACAGTCGCCCTAGTCCTAGAAAAGATATCATACCGAGACCACCAATGGGTGATCTGTGTGGATCTGAAGATGGTGAATTTTCTCCTGGGCCAGCAGAGCGAGTACACCAAGTACCCGTGCTTTATATGTCTCTGGGACAGTAGAGCTAAAGATGAACACTGGGTGAGAAGACAGTGGCCTCTGAGAGAAAACATGGTGGTTGGAGAAAAAAATATCATCAAAGAAGCTTTGGTTGACAGAGAAAGGATCATATTGCCACCACTGCACATCAAACTAGGTTTGATGAAACAATTTATAAAGTCTTTGAACAGAGATGGGACGTGTTTTGGCTACATATGTAGAAAATTTCCTGCGCTGAGCATGGAAAAGCTGAAGGCAGGTATTTTCGATGGACCGCAAATCCGGGAACTCATGAAAGACCCGCGTTTCCAAGATTCAATGGACAACATTGAGGCACGTGCGTGGTCATCGTTTAGTATGGTTGTGAAGAATTTCCTTGGGAACTATAAGGCCGATAACTACGGTGAACTAGTGGAGAATATGCTCTCTTCTTTTTGTAAACTTGGCTGTAAAATGAGCATCAAACTGCATTACCTCCACAGTCATTTGGATCGTTTCCCAGATAACCTCGATGATCTAAGCGAGGAACAGGGTGAACGATTTCACCAAGAACTAAGGACCATGGAAGAACGGTACCGCGGACGATGGGATACTCACATGATGGCAGATTACTGCTGGAGCATCCAACGCGAATGTCCTGGCACATCTCATCGCAAGAAATCTCAGAAACGCGGTTTATGTGAGATGTCTCAATGAAAGAATTTTTTTGCCGTTCGTGTCTCAAGCTTGTTTGAATTTAAGAAATATTTTTTGTACCTTATGCTTGTTTGATGTTAATACACTATTTGGTGCTCTTCCAATATGTGCGCTACCGCGAAACTGTGATCTACCATATTCCAATACGTGCTCTACCGTGAAACTAGCCTTATAAGGCTAACTAACGAAAATATCATGACTTAACCTAACCAATCGTTAGGTCAACTATACGCCCTTGACGATTGGTTAGGTTAAGTCGTGATATTTTCGTTAGTTAGCCTGGAATATGGAATATTAGTTGGAATATGGTAGATCACAGTTTCGCGGTAGAGCACATATTGGAAGAGCACCCACTATTTTTGCTGACATTCATCATACTTTTGTATTCAATTGACAACAACAGTGATTGCCAGTCAGCAATTATATAATATTATATACATTATATAGAAATATATATAGATATATATCATATCTTGATAAGCAGAGCTGATGGAGAAAAACTAATGTCATTTTTAGAATCAGCGACCTCAATATACCCAGAAACAGGTCTAACATCTAAGTCACCAAAAGTTGTGTTCCCCAGTGAATTATTTATCCTCTTGATTGATTGATTATACTGCCTAACAAAAAAACATTTTTGCTGCTGATTTAATTCTAAGACCTGTTTCTGGATAATATTGATGTGCTGATTTCAAAAATCACCTTAGATTTTGTCCATCACATCAGGTTTTCGTGTAATGCAGTATGCCTATTTTGGGTGATTCATGAAGGGCGCTTAATTATCAAAATTGATGATTTTTTAAACCTGTTAACAGCTGTTTTGCTGTTAAAATTTTATCTGTGGAATACGCAAATCTGTGCAGTAAATCTAAAGGTCATGTACAACATATTAAAATCTTGGGTATCTGTGATTTCCCCAGGTGTGAGCGTGACGTCATGATCATGGATTCATTTTTTGCTTATTTAAACACTTTTAATCACTTTGTGTGTCAATATTACCATTGTATATTAAAGTTCACTCCCTGCACAATTGTTTACTTTTCCATGCTGATTCTGAGTATGTAAAAACTTATTTTTTGAAAAGAAAAAACATTGGGCATAACCCTGCCAAAATGCGATATCTCCAAAATATCCGTATTTGATTGCTCGAAAACCTGACGTGATAGGCAAAACTAAGGTGATTTTTGAAATCAGCACACCAAAGTTACCTAAAAAACAGGTGTTAGAATTAAATCAGCAAAATTGGTGTTGGGCAGTGTTATCCTATTAAGAATAGATTAAAAACCTTCAGAAATGCAAGAAATCAAAGTGATTGGACCATATATATATATATCCCTGACGAGGTGTACTTGTGAATACACGAAAGGCCTCGGAATCATTTTCCTTTTTCCTTGTGGGTTTGCATTATATATATATATATATATATATATATTATATATATATATATATATATATATATACAGTAGACGCCGCTTATAGTGTCCCACTCGGTGCCAAGCCAAAAGAACATTATATCCGATGAGATACTATATCCACAGTTTGGTCTCTCGAAGGTTGCAAGGTTAAAAATAGTGAATATGTACAGTCACGGTTATGTTGCCCTTGGCCTTGATGACCATCTGGAGACGTTTCGGCATGCTATCACTCAGTTTTTGAAAATAATCCAACGTCACGTTCTTAATCCACAACGACTTGATCTCGCGCTACAGACTATCGAGTGATGTGGTGTCGATGTTTGAAAGCTTCTGCTTCATGACATTCCAGCAGTTCTCGATGGGATTCAGGTCAGGGCTATTTCCTGGCCACTTCAGCACGTTAATATTATTGTCAGCAAGCCACTTTGACACTGTTTTCGCCTTATGACAAGGCGCACTGTCGTGCATGAAAACACTGGCGCCGTGTATTTGTAAAAATTAAGCTGCCAGACACCGCAAGATTATTTCGTCACTCGTATAGAGCCACTCTGGCAAATTAAACTGGGACAGCTTGACAATGGAGTTTATATGGAAAGGTCCCAGTTTTACTTGCCGTGACTGTACTGTATATCAATATATTTACAACATAAACACCTTTATTATGCAATTTCTCATTAAAATTGTAAACTAGAGCTGCAAAGTAGACTATACTAGCTGAAAAGAGACACTATAAGCGTAATCAGAGACATTCTATCCATAGCAATTACCATGTAAAAGTAACTGTTTCCTAGTTTTGAGACACTATGAGCGGCGAGACACAATATCCGGGTACACTATAAGCGGCGTCTACTGTATATATATTTGGCCCCCAAATTTGACTGTTGAATGTACGGTGGACAAGTGAACAATATTTCAGTTATTTAACATCCCCTCTAACGCAATTAAATGATTAAATTGGTTTTAACAGTGACCATATTTTCTTAATTTATTCCTATGCGTGAAATCAACCTGTATTTTAGCTATACTTATCATTTTATTGGATGAGACAGCCCCTTGTATTAAAAAAGGTTGGTTACTCTATTGTAATTTTAACTGTAACAGCAAAATTATTTTTTAGTGTTGCTACAACAACAACAGTCAAGTGTGTGTGTGTAAGTAACGCCTTTTTGACCAGTTAATTTATTTTCTATATAAAAAGCTTGTAAATGTACTGTACTGTACACTCTAAATATAATTTTGAATGAGGCTGTTAAATCACATTTCAAATAGTGGTTGATATTTAGGTTCAGAATGATAAGATTATTGGGAAATTTGTTTCGAGAGAGAGAGAGAGATATTCTCAAACTATATCTATAGATGATAAAACTATCTCAGATAAATTAACGGAAGAGCTCAGTAGAAAACGGGATGTATGAATCTCGAGTGCGGCTGCTGAGCTATCGCTGAGCTATCAAGTACTAGTTCTAAATTTTATTGATTCATTTTCCAAATATGGAAAGTTTGATTTATCGTTGTTTCGTAATGATGGTGACGTCATTTTGTTAAATTATATCGAAACAGCGTCGTTTTTAATGATTTTGGCCTTTGACAAGCGCATAATTAAATCTCAAACCAATGCCAAACTCCAAAACTTTTTAATGGCTTTTTGTAGAAAATCCAAACTTCAAAAAAAATTATCACTTTCTTCCTGTCCTTTTCATTCAGTTTATTGTACCAAACACGAAGATAGCAGCCACTTTATCCACATAATGCAAGAAAGCTTGAATGGAGGCAAACCTATTGAAGAAAATATTTATTATTATTATATTATTATATATTATTATTATTATTATTATTAATATTTTTCTACAAACTTATTATTGTCAGATATTCGGATGTAATTCTTATTTTTAACATCGAATCTTATTTTATTTAGTTGATATTTAATTATAAGTGCTCCATACTCTAGAGCAGTGGTTCTTAACCAGGGGGGCGCGCCCCCCTAGAAACAGGAATTTCTCTAATTGTATTTGTTATTCTCTTAACGAGAGCATGGGCTAATATTGAGAAGTTATTGAGAATGTTATTTTGATTGAAGGGGAGCGTGGAGGGAAGGACCAATTCCTAGAGGGGGCATGGTAGTAAAAAGGTTAAGAACCACTGCTCTAGAGTGATTTACCCGCTGGTAGCCCCAGCGGATATATTAGCGATACTCTGGGGCAACCAGCGAGTGAATCACCCTGTGTATATTCAAAATATAGTATGGGAAGCACTTTACAAGGTATATTCTTATCAAATTTATAAGAACCAAAATAGTTTATAGACATTTTCAACTATGGGAAGTTTATGGATATTACGCGTACCATTACGATTTGCGCGCTTTTCAAGTGAATATTCTTAGCATGGTAATAATTTCAATAATTACTATATCGTTTATTCAACTTATAATACAGAAAATTTAGTATGCATTCTTCAGATTAATAGTATTAAACTGCCCATTCAGTTGCTACTGTAAGTGTGAAAGATACAGGCAGCACTTGTTTTAAGAACAGTCACTTCCTATGAAAATAAGTGAGCTTACAGTCTTACGTAAACATCAAAATTTACAGTTTTTTCTTTTAATCCAACAGTAATAATTCAGTAAATTACGAGTTACTGAAAATATACAGCCATGGTTACAGTCATTCTTTAAATCACTTGTTTTTATTGTTAAAATATCAATTGAATTGCGATTAAAACGTTTACAGTTGAACGTTCAAATTAGTATAAAATGCGTAACTCTGTACTGTTACTGTATAATTACTGTAATTTACAGTTACACTTCGGACAAATGTTATACCCATTAAAATATCGGAAGACTGTATTATGAAAATTTACAACCATGTTTATTTTAACATGGTTGTAAAACAACAGTAAAACAACAGCAAAATCCAAATATCATCTGTAATTCAAAACTATCTTAATTATGGTTGTTTTTAAAGAACAGTAAAATACTGTGAAAAGTAACAGTAAATTAGTGTTAACTTAACAATCATTTTTAGAATGTAAACAGAGTGAAAATTATAACATCACAAAATTAATATATGCGAATTAAAGAGATTTTTTCACTACGAGAGAGAGAGAGAGAGAGAGAGAGAGAGAGAGAGAGAGACTTGTTTGCGCTTATGTCTGTATTAATAGAGACATGCACGCATGGTGGTATCGAATGGAAAGGATTGGCTTTCTGTGCTTGTAATTTAAAACGTCTATGTCGTGTTCGCTCTAATATGTAAATGATATTTATAAAAATAAAAACGTGTCGTTTTCGGCTCAGCAATATACCTTATGAACCTTATGTTGTTTCGTGTGTTGGTCTCTCTTCACACGGAGGTCAAGCTGGTGGCCCCGCCTCTATCATATACAGTATATATATATATATATATATATATATATATATATATATATATATACAGGGTGGGCCAAAAGTCTGTTGCCCCGAAAAAAAAAGAAGTTTCGAATGCCTCAGGGCAACAGACTTTTGGGTCACCCTGTACATATATATATATATATATATAACTGCGAACAACACACAGTATAATTAATGTAAAGAACGACGCTTGTGTAGAAGAACGTTCCGCACAAGATGAGGAGGGAGAATGAACAAATGAAAAATGAGGTAGCCACCCGGGAATCCAACCCGGGATCTTCCGATTGCCGGTCAGATATGCTATCCACTACACCATGGGCCTCGATTAATCAGAAGTCGTAATTCTCCTACATACGAGCAGAAACCAATGCCCTGAGGGGGCATCTTCGCATGCCGTACATATATAAACATTTTAACTACAAACAACACACAGTATAATTAATGTAAAGAACGACGCTTGTGTAGAAGAACGTTCCGCACAAGATGAGGAGGAAGAACGAACAAATGAAAAATAAGGTAACCACCCGGGCATTGGTTTCTGCTCGTATGTAGGAGAATTACGACTTCTGATTAATCGAGGCCTATGGTGTAGTCGTAGTGGATAGCATATCTGACCGGCAATCGGATGATCCCGGGTTCGATTTCCTGGTGGTTACCTCATTTTTCATTTGTTCGTTCTCCCTCCTCATCTTGTGCGGAACGTTCTTCTACACAAACGTCGTTCTTTACATTAATTATACTGTGTGTTGTTTGCAGTTAAAATGTATATATATGTACGGCATGCGAAGGTGCCCCATCAGGGCATTGGTTTCTGCTCGTATGTAGGAGAATTACGACTTCTGATTAATCGAGGCCCATGGCGTAGTGGATAGCATATCTGACCGGCAATCGGAAGATCCCGGGTTCGATTCCCGGGTGGTTACCTCATTTTTAATTTGTTCGTTCTCCCTCCTCATCTTGTGCGGAACGTTCTTCTACACAAGCGTCGTTCTTTACATATATATATATATATCAGAGCTGGGCACCGCAAACTCAAAATCACTTCCGCAATCGCAAATCCGCAAACTCAAACCTTACCTTCCGCAACCGCAAATCCGCAAACTGCTTGCCATTTTTGGTGCCGCAAACGCAAACCATATTTCCAATTTTTACAGTGCTGGGCACTTCCGCAAACACTTCCGCAAACCGCAAATTCCGCAATCGCAATTTTAACTATAAAAAGTATCCAAAACATTAAAGAGGTATAAAAAGTTTTTATATCTTTTTAATGTTTAATGTTTTAGCCTTGTTTTTATTAAAAACAAGGCTAAATAATTTATTACAATAAATCACTATTGTAGAAGAAATAAAAATACTACATATATTGATATATTATATTGAACAAAAACACCTCCTGAAAGTAAATAGTAAATAAATTAAATAATAAATTTAATCATTTGAAAGATGACGCGCTGCCTGCCAGCCAATTGGCGGCCAGTGACAGTAGCGTCACAGCACTAGCGGGCTTGGCCAGTGGCCACGTGGGAAATTTGCGGAAAGATTTGCGTTTGCGGTCTTAGTTCCGCAACGCAAATTCACTAATTTGCGATGACTTTGCCGCAAACGCAAATCCGCAAACGAAAAACATACTTCCGCAATTGCGGAATTTGCGGTTTGCGGAAGTGTTTGCGGAAGTGCCCAGCTCTGATATATATATATATATATATATATATATATATATATATGTGTGTGTGTGTGTGTGTGTTTTCCATAAATGCTCTCCGTGATTTCAACAAGTTATAATTCCTAATATACTGTACAGTAAATAGAAGAGATAAAATAATATATGCAGTATTTTTTTTTAATTAAAGCGCAATACCTTAAGTTTTATGGAAGTTTATTAGTGACTCTCTTCTGCACGTGCCCCGTTGGTGGCTCTGCAAACATCTAATCGATACTCAGTTTCAACCTATACCCGGCTCAACATCTCGGGGTAACAATGTGTTGATTGCTTATGTTATCCTTTGTTTCAGTGATTCTAAATTGTTCACCCTTTCGAAATAAACAAAGTCTTTCACGTATCCATAAAGAAAAATTCGGGTGACGTCAAATTCGGCGATCTTGGGAACCAAACGACCGAGCTTGCTAGTCCACTCCAACAGCGCAGAATTTCTCGTTCAGAACAATACGAACAACGCTATTGTAATGTGGTCTGTAATTACCATAATGTAATCTTGTTGAAAGATTATGTACAATTATACAAAGCTTTAAACTGCGCAGACAACCGGTAACTGCTTCCTCGACGATAAAGGAAGGACATAGAACCTCGTTATACGTTAGCCCACACCAGACATTCACAGTGGGGCTGGCGTGGGTGTATTCGATGGGATGTTCTAATCCCTAAACTCTACAATTATCGTGATTTACCTTCCCGCTTGTGCGAAACGTTGTCTTATCAGTAAAAAGATTACATTTCAGAAAATTCTGGTCTAAGTTTTGCAACACGAAAACAGTAGACTTCACATGCTTCGTCCGTTTGTCAGGTTTAATTCCTCGCGCAAGCTGGAATTCATAATCGTGTAGACCAGGAGTGGGGAACCTGCGGCCTTAAGGCCGCATGCGGCCTTTTGGGGTACTAGTTGCGGCCTTCTGCCCATTTGACATTCAGAATTCATACCGTACGATAATGGACAGCAACTGATACCCCTTTAGTGTTTTAGGCTATTTCATTAGATCATGGTTTCAGCTTCACTGCTTCTTACACATACAAGCCTTCTTTATGGCTTGAACAATAGGAAATATGGCAACGCTGCCAGTTGAAACTGGCAGTGTTGCCTTACGGCTTACGCCCTTACCTATCAACGATCAACTCGACTGGCTGACTGGATGACAGTTACTGACGATTTCCGATAGTCACACGCACGCTTGTTTCCTTTAAAACTGTAAATCTTTGATCAATTCGTGTACCATTTTTATTTAAAAATCTTCTGGTACCCCAATCATGTCAAAAACTGTAAAAAGAAAATTAAAGGAAGAGAACGGGAATTGCAGTATTTCATAGTTGCTAAGAAAGATAAAATGATGTGTTTGCTCTGCAACGCCATAATTGCAACAGTGAAGAAACACAATGCATATCAGCATTATGCAACTCATAAGAACCACAAGTATGCTATATTGGAAGGAGAACCCCGAAAGTCTGCACTTACGAAGATGAAACTTCAAAAGCAGCAACAACAGCAAGTATTTAAAACGATGTCAGGCCTAGGGACTGAAATCACTGAAGCAACTTATAAAGTAGCATATATACTTGGAAAAAGAGGTAAGCTATATAGTGATGTGGAAATCATAAAAGAATGCATTGTTGAAGTTCTAGCCTCTTTAGATTCAGACAAGGTTAACAAATACAAACAACTACCTCTTTCAAGAAGGACCATAACTGATGGGCAACATGAATTAGCCCTCAATGTAACTGAACAGCTTCATACAATATGCCAGAGCGAAAATACTTATTATTCGATTGCCTTGGATGAGTCCACTGATATTACTGACTCAGCGCAAGTGTCATTTTTTATTCGTGTTATAACTGCAGATTTTCAATACTACGATGAGTTACTGGCTTTGGGTACCCTTACGGGGAAGACACGTGGAATTGACGGCTTGTCTCTCTTCAAAGAAAAATGCCGTGAAGTGAAACTGAATTTATGTGATTTAGTAAGTGTATGCACAGATGGTGCACCTTCCATGAGAGGAAAATGTGAAGGATTTGTTGCGCTACTACAAAAAGAACTGCTAAATCCAGAGAGCTTGATTTCCTTTCACTGTATTTTGCATCAACAGAATCTCTGTGCCAAATCTACTGTTTTAAGTGACACATTAAGTAAAGTTATACGTATTGTGAACTACATTAGAGCAAATGCATCACGACATCGACAGTTTCGCAATATGTTTATGCTTGATGATGAAACATTCAGTGTGGATCTTCCGTATCATTCTAAAGTGCGCTGGTTGTCACAAGGGCAAGTCTTTGAAAAACTTTTGTCTTTGCGAAAACAAATCACAAGATGTTTTGAGGAACTCAGTGAACCATGTGAATTGTCCAAAAAGGATTTCTGCAAAAATGCTGCATTTCTGTGTGACGTAATGTCAAAGCAAAATTACCTGAATATTTCTTTGCAAGGTAAAACTAAATCCATATATGAAATGTGACAAAAAAATCCAGGCTTTTCGGAGGAAGCTGCGCTTTTTCAAAACTATCCTTACCCGATCGGAACTTTCAGCTGAACACTTCCCTGAACTGGCAAAGGTAATTGATCAAGATACAAGCAAATCATTAGGGGAATGCGATGTGAAAGAATACACAGCTGTCCTAGACTCCCTGATTGAAGAATACGATGAAAGATTTGAAGATTTTGAGAAACATGACTTCACACTGAAACTAGCTTTCCAACCACACCTGGTTGATGTCTCCAAAGCACCTGAAGATTTACAGATGGAGTTGATTGAGCTATTAGAAGATAATATCCTTAAGTCTCTATTTGATACTAAGAAGGATCCTGTTGAAATATGGAAAAATGCCGTTGAATACCCACGTCTGCGCCAACATGCTCGTCGAATGTTGTCTTGTTTCGGCACAACCTACTGTTGTGAATCAACGTTTTCGTATGTGACTCAAATCAAAACGCGCTTGAGATCTCAGATGACGAATATTCACCTGGAGGACCAACTAAAACTACGGTCAACGATGTTGGAACCAAATGTACGACTCCTGTCCCGCAATAAGCAGTCACAAAAAAATCATTAAATGGTTTATCACTTTTTCACTTAATATTAACATCATTTCACTTAATATCATTTTTCACTTAATATTAGTTCTATTGTCAATTATTCCCCCCAAAAATAAATGTGCACTTGCTGAATTTTTTATTTATTATAAAAACCCTCACGTATTATCAAGTTTGATTTAAAATTAGTAAATATGTAGATTGTAGACTAAAATATGACATTTTGTTGTACTGTATATGTTAAATTCTCAGCATGCGGCCTAATAGGGTCTTGGTTAAATGAAATGCGGCCTTCCAATGAAAAAAGGTTCCCCACCCCTGGTGTAGACTGTAGAGGAAAGCGTTTATACAGGAATTTGTGGTGTTGATTTAGGAGTGGCCAGTTTGTGGCTACATTGTGGAATCAACATTTTTAGGCTTCGCGAAATTGCCTTATGGATTCGATATCTTCATCTGACGTGCGTGGTATACTGGTATACCACAGTCCCGGTTTCCTTGAACTGTTTATGCCAATTTGTGACTGTTTTATCATTTGAAGGTTCCTTCCCATACACACGCCCAAAGTTACGCTGACTGGTTTAAATTCAGTTAAGCACAACACGCATTGTGCTTTCTCTTGTACTCGTACGGTCGCCATGACAATTACCGTCGCGCGTGAGTCTTACTGTAGCGCATGTGCGTTAGTCATTAAAATTTGATAGTATTGCGATTTATTTAAAGAGAGACCTTATTATTTTGTCTCTTCTACATCATGAAATACAGCTTGTTAAAATCACAAAGAATATTTGTGGAAACTATACCTCGTAACCTCGTAGCAGTTCCGTGCGTTAATCTCTTAACACGAAGGTCAAGCTGGTGGCCCCACCTCTAGGCCTGACCTGGTGGAGGAGCGAGTTGCTCTATTGCGATCTCCATCGTACATAGCGAAGCACACCCGGCTCATCTGGTAACGTATATATATATATATATATATATGATACACACAGACCGTGCATGGAACAAGGAACTCTTCTAGGAAAATTAAATTCACTATAGTGGATGCACGGTCTGTGTGTATCATAAAAAACCTCAGGGAACCATTCTGAGGTCATTCCCATCATGAAACGGAAATGTTATGTGCCTTGAAAAGTGGACGCTCAATTCTGCCAGTTGAGGTTTAAGTTTTGGTTTTTGGCTAAAAATATAATAGTTCCCCCTTTTTCTTTGATGTATTCAATCTGACGTGAAGGCAGCGAGTCTTTTGCTTATATTGAGGTTCTAAATGTAGCTGGGCTAGGCTGCTTTAAACCCTAGATCCTGTCCCAAAGCTGGATCCTATCTGCTTTGCAGATAGCTCGTGAGGGAAGCTATTTTTGGGACCTCTTTGCGAGTGACCCGTTGCCCACGTCGGGTTAACATCATGAAAAAGGAAAAACTATAGTATTTGTCATTTACCATTACTTATTCGGACTATAGTGGATTTAATTTTCCCAGAAGAGTTCCTTGTTCCATGCACGGTCTGTGTGTATCATAAAAAACCTCAGGGAACCATTCTGAGTTCATTCCCATATATATATATATATATATACTGTACGTATATATATAAAGGTTTTCCGAATTTTATTCTGGGTTTAGTTTTTTGGGGGAGGTCTTTAAATGTTATTCCGTCTGAGCTTATAAATACAGTGTATTTCCGTGTTGAGTCTACAGATATATAAAAAAAATATTTTAAAATAAATACAGGCCTACAGTATATGCGGACGGTTTGCAATTGCGAACACTTGTAGTTTTTAGTCCAATTTGTGTAGAGCAAGTCTGAGATAGAACGAGTGACTGTGATTGATAGGGGTAAATTTGTGCTGCCGTCGGGAGGAAACACAAACTTGCGGTGTATCTTGCTCCTGAAGAATCATGCACCAGGGCTGATAATAACTGGAGGTGTCTGCAATACAAACTAACGAAAATTGAGGAAAGGCGAATATGGATTTGGATGGTCTTTGGATTGGGCTAACACGGAGCATTGTTATTTTCACTGGTGATGAACCACGCACAGAAGCATCGTCAGTACATTGACCCCTATTTGCTTGGCAATGCTGCTGCGAGCTGCACGCACCCTGAAATGAGCGTATGGGGGAATGATGTTCCATGTGGAAAGATGTTTAACTCTTCATACTTCCACTTAAACTATGAATGCATCAATGAATTATATATATATATATATATATATATATATATATATATATATATATAATTAATACTATAAACACCCAGGAATGTCTGTCAGTCTGTCACGCTCGAAAAGAGAAGAAGATTCTTGATATATATGGGCGATATTTGTATTTTAATGCATTAGAAAAAGGCGTAATGAATTCTACTTTTAATTATAATTTTAAAAAGTGTAAAAAATATTTGCTTTTGCGTTCAGCTTTGAGCCGAAATTTAATCTGCGGCTAAGTTCAAAAATTTACCAAATGAGTTCTTTTTGTGCACTTTCATACTGGTGCTGCAACCATTACAGACTAAACATTGTATCAAGATTTGTGAAGCTTAAGATTTTTATGGCTGCATTCTTTTCTATAGTTTTATTGACTGAATAATTGACTCCCCGGTAACTAGGGGGGGCCTGCGGTTCCCCAATTACTGAGGCCAAAGGCCCCAGCACCACGGGCGTAGCTAAATGGGCCCGTAGGGCCCACTTTAGCTAGTATATATATATAAATTATATATATATATATATATATATAAAACCTTGCTTCCGCCCGAATTGTTCATTCTGACGAAGGTCACTCTCGTCACACTCCACCTTAGACCTACAGTTTAACGTGGAATCCGAACCATGCCCCACCAGAAGCCCAGCGATTTAACCACTAGGTTACCCAGGGTACCCATTAATTATCTACCAACCAATTTTTCTTTTATTGTGTGGAAGGATGAACAGCTGGGTTTTGCTGCACGCCGCCTGCCGTCACCGAGTCTCGATCCCGGTGCCGATGGATTCGTAGTCAGCGCGCTAACCACTACACCCCCACCAAACCACCACATGTATGCATGTATGTATGTATGTATGTGTGTGTGTGTGTGTGTGCGTGTAATTAGTTTACAGGGCGTTGGAAAGAAACCATTTTTTTAAAGGAAATTATCATGGTTTTTCTCTTATCGCTTTTGTAACGGAAATTTCAACAGTTCGAATTAAAATTAAATACCAAAACAGGCGACCCCAAAACAGTATCGTTTATCTCCATTTTAATTTGTTTACACGCGAACACGTTTCGTTACGTTTAGGGGCGTGACGTACTTGTAGGGCAACGCGTATATATGTACGGTAACGTACGGTATTTAATTTTCGTTATACGAGACCGCATTACGAAGCCGAAAGTGTAGAAATGAGACGGTGTTCTTTTTCTGATTTTGCGTTCAGTGACGCCATATTGACCGATTCTAATGGCATTTCACGCGACTTTTTCTCCTTTTGATTCCCTCAACAAATAAATCGCTTTCCTTCTCTCGCTCATTTGCACCTCCCTCTAAACAAACCAAACGAAAAATTTAGTGCTCTCTCTCTCTCTTACACACACACACACACACACACACATACATATATATATATATTTTTAAAGGATGTTTTCTGTATAAATGTATACAGAAAGTATCATTTGAATATTTATCCCCCGAATAGGACTATCGACGGTTGTGCACTCTGCGGGGAACAATTTCGAAAGACTTTACTTAAAAGAAAATATTGTTTTGTCTCTTTTGTCCCGCTTTAAGGACGTAAATAAAGACAGTGATAAAGAAAATAGAACAAAAGTTCAAAGATTCGTAAAAGAATTTTTGCGGATCACTCTCCATTAACGGTTAATGATCATCGCAAACAATAGTTAAGAATCTTTGTTATAATATTATCCCGATTTTCCACTCGACGGGAGGTCAGTCCGTAGGGCAGCCTGGGCTATCCGAGGTCGACAAAAAGAGGTCATCACTGCAGGTGAAGGCGGATAGGGACAGGTGAGAAGGAAGACTTTCTCTTACAGTGAGTACAGACGCGGATTTTGAGCTATTTTGGTTTAAAAGCTTTCTTTCATCGACGTTTTTACTTAAATGGCTTCCAAGTTCCATTTGAAGATTAAAACAAAAACGAAAAGACATTTCTTTTAATGAAACGGACTTCCTATAACATTATTGTCACACACACACACACACACACACACACACACATATACAGGGTGGGCGGAAAGTAGCTCCCTATTTTGGATTGGTAAAAAAATACGTATATTATCCATTTATTTCAGAAGAAATAATATGAAAAGGTAGGCATACATGGTAGGTTTTCTCTAAAATTCAATGTGGGCTCCAACTCTTTCCACCAGCTTCTGGAGCCGCCCAGGAATGGCGTCCACTGACTTTAGCAGGAACTCCGGCGGGATGGAGGACATGGCTTCCCGAATTCGGTCCTCCAGTTCTTCCAATGTCTTCGGTTTGGTGCGGTAGACTTCTTCCTTTACCCATCCCCAAAGAAAGAAGTCGCACGGTGTCAAGTCGGGGCTCCTGGCTGGCCATTGATGTGGACCACGACGACCCATCCAACGCCCAGGGAAGTGGGCATCCAGCCACTCACGGACAACAAGAGCGAAGTGCGGAGGGGCCATCTTGCATAAATATCAGATCGTCGATGTTCTCCCATGTGCTGACAACCGGCCAGACCTCGTTTCGCAACATAGCAAGGTACCGCTCAGCATTCATGGTGTTGCGCAGAAGGAACGGGCCCACAACCTGATCTGAGGTCATACCACACCACACCGTTACACTGAACCGATTCTGCCGTTTTTCAGCGGTAACCGTGCGACTTCTTTCTTTGGAGGTGGGTAAAGGAAGAAATCTACCGCACCAAACCGAGGACATTGGAAGAACTGGAGGACCGAATTCGGGAAGTCATGTCCTCCATCCCGCCGGAGTTCCTGCTAAAGTCAGTGGACGCCATTCCTGGGCGGCTCCAGAAGCTGGTGGAAAGAGTTGGAGCCCACATTGAATTTTAGAGAAAACCTACCATGTATGCCTACCTTTTCATATTATTTCTTCTGAAATAAATGGATAATATACGTATTTTTTTACCAATCCAAAATAGGGAGCTACTTTCCGCCCACCCTGTATATATATATATTATATATATATATGAAAATTATTTCATGAAAGTAACACGTGAATAATATTTATGGTGAAAATAACCACGAAGGAGAATAAAACACGAAATAATGCTAAAAATGAGCATTATTTTGCGTTTTATTTTCCTTCGTGTGGTTATTTTCAAATATATATACTGTACAGTGTGTCTCAGAAGTCTGGACTACTAGGCAGAATGCACTTTTTACTGTTATTTTAACGATTGTTCAAATTCCTATATATATATATCTTACCTTACCTTATAATGGTTTCGATTCATGGTTTAGGATCAATCGTCGCTACATTATTAAAATAAAAGAAAGAACTTGGCGTGTATTAATTTGAAATGATTAATTCTCTACATCATCTATAATTTCATTCTTCTAAAAGTGACCCTTTAATCTACTCTTCTCAAAACTCGTTATTTCTTGGTTAGACTTAATTATTACTAAAATTATATTTTTAATCTCTCTCTCTCTCTCTCTCTCTCTCTCTCTCTCTCTCTCTCTCTCTCTCTCTCTCTCTCTCTCTCTCTCTCTCTCTCTCTCTCTCTCTCTCTCTCTCTCTCTCCGTATAAGATCTGTGACACGTGGAACAGGTTACCTTCAGAAGTTGTGAACAGTTCCTCTGTGGATCAGTTCAAGAAAAGGTTAGACCAAATGTTGCACACTATTTGAGGGTTTAGAAAATTTTCCGTGGCACCCGTTGCCATTGGTACCTCCTCGGTATGGGCCGCAAGGCCTTTTGAGGTACTTCTTTCCTTGTAACTCTCTCTCTCTCTCTCTCTTATGTCTCTCTTATGGCCAGTGAATGTATGTTATCTCCTTAAGTTCGGGACTTTCACACACTCTCAACTAGGTCTATCCATGCAGTTGTATTGGATAGGTAAAAAGAGAGATTTTATACCCGTTTTGTTGTAGGAAATATGAAATTAATATTTATAACCGTAATGTTTAAACAAATTTAGATTAAAATCTGACTGCCAGGAGATCGACAAAGTTAAGCGACACTGGATCTGGGTAGAAGTTGGATGGAAGACCGTCCTCCGCGTTCTGATGGTGTAGCGACCCGCGGTTCGGATCTCACGTAAAGCCATAGGTCTCCTCAGTCGCATGACCTTACATGTTTTGAAGGAGTTAATCAACCCCGAAGCATCAACACCATCTGAATGCTACATGACGAGTGCAATATGTGGCATGAGTTTGAAGGCGAGGAACCCCATACACGCTCATCATCATACAAAATGGGTTTGACTCGAACAAGCAACATTGCAGTTAAAGGTGTAAAAAAATGAATTTTCAATTAACTCTCTCTCTCTCTCTCTCTCTCTCTCTCTCTCTCTATATATATATATATATATATATATATATATATATACAAAGGTGGGCACCCGGGCCTCAAAAAGGACGACGGTCCCGGTCCCGGTCCTTGCCTCAAACTGGACCGACGGTCCCGGTCCTTTCTGAAGATAGGACCTAGGAACGACTCGGTCCTCGGTCCTTATATATAATATAAGTGAAAAATTTGATTAAAATTAAAAATGAAATTAAAGACACCGGAAATCTTTAATTTTATTAACGTAAATTATAATTAATACAATACATAAATGATGAAAAAAAGTTAAGTTAAATGCTTGAGTTTCCCTTCAAGAAGACTAGCATTTCAAGACTAGCATCTTCTTCAGAACTTCAAATAATCACTAAACACACTAAAATCACTAAAAAAAGACCGTCCGGAATTGCTTTAAAATGGACCGTCGCTCCTCATTTCGGTCCTCACTGAGAAAAGGACCAACTTTCCCGCTCACGGTCCTTAAAAAGGACCGAGTTCCTGGAATTCGGTCCTTTTGGAACTCGGTCCTGCCCACCTTTGTATATATATATATATATATATACGCACACGATCCTATTACTCCAAGAATCGATTTTAGAATGTGTAAAAAAACCCAAAAAAGAAACCGTTTTTGAGGGAAGGCGAAAGCGGAGAGAAAATAAAATAGAATAAAAATTACTGATGGTTTCGTGAAACAATTCGATTTCCACGAACGATGAAAGTCTTTTGTCGAGCCTCGAATCTATCTACCGCCTTCGAATCCCTCCGCATCAATTAAACCACCGTAATATACACGCTTATTTCGCATTAACGAGTAATGGCTTTTCGTTTAACAAGTACAAAATTTATAATTCCGGTGAATAATCAATTTCCGAGTCGCGCCACACAAAAGCAAAGACCAACTCGTAAAAACATAAATTTTGGGGGAAATGCTTCCGACACGCCGGACCCTCAAAACTCAAAAGTCTTTCTTCGGAAGCCGATCCTTTTTTTTTTTTTTTTAACCTAAATTTTATTATAATAAGGACATACATGAAAATAAGTTTGGTGAAGTATGACTAATATATATATTTCAACAAACAACCACAGGGAAAAGGAAACACAAAGTCCGAGCGCTTTCGTGATATATTCACATTATCAAGGAGGAACATTTTTCTGTTCCTCCTTGATAATGTGAATATATCACGAAAGCGCTCGGACTTTGTGTTTCCTTTTCCCTGTGGTTGTTTGCTGATTAATAAGGTCACGTGTTATTTTGTGATTTTAGTGCATATATATATATATACCTTACCTTACAACCTTACAAAGGTTCCGCGCGATGATTTTTCATTTCGCGAAGATCAAGCTTGTCGCCCCTCCTCTCGAGTTGGCCTGGTGAAGTAGTGAGTTGGATTCTTGCGCTCTCCACCTCACATAGCCAGGTACGCCCGGCTCATCGGGGATTGTTCTGAGCTAGGCGTCTAGTCTTCTTTTGAAGATTTCCACTGCAACTCCCTTCGTATTTCTTAGGTCTTTGGGCAACTGATTAAACAGTTTTGGTCCTCTCACTACAAAACTATTTTCTTTCAGGGTTAAGGATGTTCCCTGTCTCGCCTTCAATTTGGGAATACGACACAGTCTACCGCTTCTACTTTCCACCGTTGTTTGGGGAGTTATGGGATTCAGAGTAAGATTAGGGACTAGTTTCTCCATTATTTTCAAAGTGTAAATAATGGTGTATCTCTCTCTTCTCCTTTCCAGTGAATATAGGTCTAGTTCTCGTAACCTTTCCCAGTAATTTAGTTCTTTGCACACATTGATCTTGGCTGTGAAGCTTCTCTGAATCCTTTCCAGCTGTCTAATGTCTTCTTTTTTGTATGGGGATGTTAGGACCGAGCAGTATTCCAATTTGGGTATGGTCAGTGTTTTCAGTAGAGGAATCATTATATTCCTATCCCTTCGTTTAAAGGTTCTCAGTATCTGACCCGTTATTCTCTTTGCTCTGTTTACTGCTATCTTATTTTATGTTTCAAATTTCGCATCATCTGTCATTACAACCCCTAAATCTTTTGCTCTGGAATTTCTCTGAATTTCCTGTCCATTTGGGGTATAATATTCCATGGATTTTAGGTCTTCTCTTTTTCCGTACCGTAATAGCTGAAATTTCTCGGTGTTAAACTTCATATTGTTGTCTTCCGTCCACTTGTAGATTTTGTTTATGTCGGTTTGTAGAGATCCTGTCTTCTGGGTTTCTTATTTTTCTACTGATCTTTGTGTCATCCGCAAAGGATGTTACTGTGCTGTCTCTGGTAACGTCCTCATCTATGTCAATTAGCATGATTATGAAGAGTAGTGGAGCTAATACTGTTCCTTGTGGTACCGAGCTGAGGACCTCTGATTCTGATGAAGATACTCCTTGTACTGTAACGACTTGCCTCCGCTCACTAAGGAAATTATATATCCATTTCCCTACTTTTCCTGTTATTCCCATATATTTCAGTTTATGTATTATGATTCCATGGTCACACTTGTCGAACGCTTTAGCAGTCTGTGTATAGTACATCATAGTTTTCATTACTTTCAAGTGAATCAATAATGTTGTTGTAGTGTTCCATTAATTGTGATAGGCATAATCTGCCTGACCGAAACCCGTGTTGGTTATCATTGAATTTTTTCGAGTTTCCAAAAAGTCATAGATTTTCTGTCAAACTATTCTTTCAAATATTTTAGTGAGATGAGATGTAAGTGACACTGGCCTATAGTTTTTGGCCTCGGATCGATCTCCTTTAAATATTGGGACTACGTTCGCGCTCTTCAGGATGCCCGGTATTTCTCCCGTGTCTAATGATCGTCTCCATATCCAGTATAGGGGCTCAGCGATTGCATTCTTGCAGTTTTTGATCAGTATAATATATATATATATATATATATGCGAGTGGCGTTCCGTCTATTATTGGAGTCCGTGTGGCGGGGCCCCACCTTTAATTTCTTCAAAGTCCGTGTGGCGGGGCCCCACCTTTAATTTCTTAAAAATCACAATCAACATTTTTTATTAGTAAAAATAAATATTAAAATATTACAATGACTGGCATAGAACATATAATTGTTAATATGACTATTGATATTTTATTTTCTGATTAATTTGGCCCCTTAAACTTTAGGCTTTACTGGGCTCTCGGATTAATTATAAAAAGAAAACACTCTATAGGTAGTTGTGATTATGTAATGCCTAAATACTATGTATAAATGCAAAATTTTGTGGGGGCAAACGAACGAACTTGTAGTTCAAATGAGAAATGTATGATGTAAGCAGTATAAATTAAGACTTCTTAATCTCTGATAAGCGTTATTGACGATTTATATCATCTATCGGTGCGTACAAAAGTGAAAAAAGTGACGCTTAACAGGTTAACCTCATTATAATAGATGTGTAAAACGTACATACGGTAGTAATAATAATAATAATAATATATATATATATATATATATATATATATATATATATATGGGAGTGAACTCAGAATGGTTTCCTGAGGTTTTTTATGATACACACAGACCGTGCATGGAACAAAGAACTCTTCTGGGAAAATTAAATCCACTATAGTCCGAATAAGTAATGGTAAATGACAAATACTATAGTTTTTTCTTTTTCATGATGTTAGCCCGACGTGGGCAACGGTCACTCGCAAAGAGGTCCCAAAAATATAGCTTCCCTTACCAGCTATCTGCAAAGCAGATAGGATCCAGCTTTGGGACAGAATCCGACGTGAATGCAGCGAGTCTTTTGCTTATATTGAGGTTTTAAATGTAGAGGGACTAGGCTGCTTTAAACCCTAGATCCTGTCCCAAAGCTGGATCCTATCTGCTTTGCAGATTAGCTGGTGAGGGAAGCTCTATTTTTGGGGACCTCTTTGCGAGTGACCTGTTGCCCACGTCGGGCTAACATCGTGAAAAAGAAAAAAACTATAGCGCCTGTCATTTACCATTAGTTATTCGGACTATAGTGGATTTAATTTTCCTAGAAGAGTTCCTTGTTCCATGCACGGTCTGTGTATATATATATATATATATATATATATATATATATATATATATATATATGTGTGTGTGTGTGTGTGTTGTGTGGTGTGTGTGTGTGTGGGTTAAAAAATACGGTATATATTTAAATTTGGTTCATTTTGCGGTTTTGTGAAAAAATAAATAGATGACAGTGTTATACAAATAGCGTTTAGTAGTAGACATACAGCATTTCATAAAAAGAATTATGTAAAAAATAAAAAAAAAAGATTTCACAAGTTGTCAGGAGAGTAAACATTAACTAAACTAGGTTCAAATTGTACATTATAAAGAAAAAGTCGACATTGGTGGAATAATTTAGGCATAGTTAGGTAGGAAGAAGACACTTTTTCTCTCGCGTTAGATTTAGAACCGCCCGCAGTTGTTCCAAGTCAAAGGTCAAACAGTTAGACAGGAATTCTTGACCCCATTGTTTATCATCTAAGTGTACTTTAATCAGCATGCACTCGGGACAGTGTGTGTGTGTGTGTGTGTGTGTGTGTGTGTGTGTGTGTGTGTGTGTGTGTATTAAACCAACCGTTTCAAAGTAAATAAAGTAATTAAAAAAGGGTATCCTTGGGTATCAGAATAATACCTTCATGAACCTAAAAGAAAAGATGGTGAGGGTATTATTCAAATACCAAACGATTTCCATTATTTTTTGTTAAATAATTTTTATTATCTTTGAAACCGTTCTTTTTAACTCAAAGTAAAATCATTTCATTTCCTGTTTACTTTCTCTCTCTCTCTCTTCATTTTCAAAACAATGAATATTTACGATCAAATCATTTTACGAAAGAATAAAATTATTGCGCTTTACGCCATTCCTATATAATTAATTACTTTTGTATAATTAGAATCAATTAAATACTTATATAAGCGAAAAGAAAAACAATAAATGTCTAAATTAGTTTATTAACAAAGTTTATTTATTTACAAATTTACATTCAGCGCCAATATCTGAAATTATTATTTTTCTTTTCCTCCAATTCTACTGAAATAAGTGATAAAACTTGTATAATATTCCGGGTATACAGAGTGCTTCCAAAATATTTGCCACTTATATGGCGCTAATACGTTATTGTTTACCACTTTTTGTTTATGTGAGTATTTGCGTATTTATTTGCTTGGTTTTTTAATAATAATAATGTTTTTTTCAGGATTGTGTGACTAATTAATGAGTGAACCCCATTCAATGGAAATGGCTACGAGGTTTACATTAGAGCAACGCGGAAATCCGCGTTATATCAGTCAAAGGCTGATAAGAATGGGTTAAACGTGTGGTCAAAAAACATGGGCTGGTTTGTGTATCATAGAAATAGAATATTTGCCTAGAAATATAATATATTTTGGAGCATGTTGTTGTTTGGGGGTTGTTGTTTGGGGGTTGTTTAAACTCTATTTGAAAGCTGGGGATTTTTTTTGTTTTTTTTTTTGTTAAGTCGAGTACTCTAAAACTTAATGAGTTATTTCAAACCAAATTTGGCGTCAAATATAAGTAATAAATACGATATCACTCGGAGGATAATTCACATTTAAAAAAAAAAAAGGGGGGCGATCCCCTTATTTTTAGAGGTTCTTACTCAGTGATGTAATAATCTTAACTATACTTAATTGGTCAAAGCTTATTTCCTATCAATTTATGTCAAACTAACTACGTATAAAGAGTTTTTAATAATGACTTTATCCGAATAAAACTTGATAAATACCTTAATTCGGAATAAATAACCACATTTTTCCTTCATTGAACGCTGACTTAACCTCGTCTGACTCCGCTTGTCGTAAATAATAACGTTATCCTCTCCCCATTTGCATGCAGCGCATGCGCGTATTTCGTCCGTGCAGATGTTAATTAAACCTTTTCTGAACGAAAAAAGTAGAGTTAAATTGTTGAAGAGAGCATCGTAAGTTAATTTCGATCTTCCATCATGCGATTAAAGAATATTGCAAATTTGTACAATAGTTATTATTATAGAAACTTACATGCATCCATACTACTCGAAAGAGTATACACTTATTTGCATATATTTATCTTGTATACTATCTTTGTATTCACCTTTGCATCTGTTTCTATCTATGTACGTATATTTCCTGTAAATGAAATGATATGGGGATTATTAGTACGAATACCTTTATCCCCGTAAAAAACGTTTTACGCTCGCTAAATGCGGCTCTCACGTGATAAAATAGAGAAAAACCCATCATATTATAGAAATAGTCGCTCTAACTTTTTAAAAGTACTGCCAAAACTTCGCCTGCAACTGCAACAAAATTAAATGAATCGGAAATGTATCTTTGATTTAATTAAATAACACTTTTCCTTACGAAAGGCGAAGTTGTTCAATAATAACTTGGTCCCGTAGTTGTTAAGACATTAAGAACTTGAGAGAGGATCTCATTAAAATGCCATTTGTAGGCAGGACAAGCGAGCGGAGATAGGGTAGGCCTAAATGCATCTGATAACGCAGGAAAAGAGAAAAAATTGTTAGGAAAGTGACTCGGCATTTTATTTAACCTAGCCTAAGGCCACTTGGGCCGGATAGTCAACAAATACGGACAAGTTGTTTGCGAGGAACCAAAAGTCGTGAGTTGATTGGAAACTCCTACGAGCATTTACCACATTTGCGAATCATTTCATATACTGTATATGTTTTATGTATATAATCCTAACTGCTTGGCAATGCTGCTGCGAGCTGTTCGTACCTTGAAATGGACGTATGGGTGAAATGGTGCTCTGCGTAAAAAGACGTTTAACTCTTCATACTTCCACTTAAACTATGAATACAGCAATGACTTTATATATATGTGTGTGTGTGTGTGTGTGTGTGTGTGTACACAGACCGTGCATGGAACAAGGAACTTTTCTGGGAAAAATTAAATCCAATTAAATTGTGGATTTAATTTTCCCAGAATAGTTCCGTTCCATGCACGGTCTATGTGTAACAGAGAAGTTTCTCAGGGGACAATTCTGAGTTGTATATATATATATATATATATATATATATATATATATAGAGAGAGAGAGAGAGAGAGAGAGAGAGAGAGGAAAAGCAAAATATCTAAAAAATTAAAATAAACACATTAAAAGTTTTTATTTTACAAAGGAAAAGAAAATAAATAAATGTATGATATAATTCCACCCCTCTTTGGTCTTCCAGAGGATAAAAGGTCACTTTCGCATATACCATATAGGATACGATGCTTCTCGAGGTATCCCAAAGGAACCCCAAAGGAATGTGGGATTCAAGCCTCCTTTTATGGAAACACTTTCCTGTCACAATTCCAAATTAATCTGAATATTTTTGGGCCTACCAATTTTTTTTTTTTTAAGGTGATAAATTAGGCCTCTTTAGAGACTTCCTTCCTCAGCGGGTGAAATGTTCTCTTCATTCGTTTTTTTTTGGGGGTGGGTGGGGGAGCTTAAGTTTTGACCATGCAATTAAATCATTTAAAAAAACAGAAAACTGACTAAATAAAATCTTTCAACTAAAAAGATTCAATTTAGTGACTTCTTTAACTTAATGAAGAGAGAGAGAGAGAGAGAGAGAGAGAGAGAGAGAGAGAGAGAGAGAGAGAGAGAGAGAGAGAGAGTTACAAGGACAAGAAGAGGCCTCAAAGACCTTTCGATCCAGTCGGGGAGGTTCCTTTTATTAAACTAGTTCATTTTTTAACTATTCTAGCAGCAGTGGAAAACTGGATACAAAAGTATTAAGCTTTCTCCCCACCCTCCCCGGTACGGAAAAAGGTTGAAGAAAATACCTTCGACCTGGAAAAGTAACCGAGGAAATTTTACAAAAAAGAGGATAATATATAAGCTAGCTCTACAATTACGCTATGCACACATAGAAATCGTACACTAAATACTTAGTACCGTTGTATAAACTAACTAATAATATATTTCTGCTGATCTTATATCAATTACATGATATTGTCATAAAAACCTCAAACATATAGTTTTGATTTCACACAAAATAATTATAGTTCGGTGGTGTAGTAGTTAGCGTTGCTGACTACGAATCCATCGGCCCCGGGTTCGAGACCCGGTGACGGCAGCCGGCGCGCAGCAAAACCCAGCTGTTCATCTTTCCACACAATAAAGAAAGTGGTTGGTAGATAAATGGGTACCCTGGGTGGCCTAGTGGTTAAGACGCTGGGTTCGGATTCCACGTTAAACTGTAGGTCTAAGGTGGAGTAAAAAGCTTGACCTTCGTCAGAATGAACAATTCAGGCGGAAACTAACCAAAGGTGTATATATATATATATATATATATAAAAGCAAAAAGAGTTACGGGACAGGTACTAAGAACGTTCAAAAGAAGGGACAGAACGGTAATGATTCCCCTGCTAAAAACACTGATTATACCAAAACTTGAATACTGCTCAGTTTTGACGTCCCCATATAAAAAGGAAGAAACTAATAAACTAGAAGAAACGCAAAGACATTTCACAGCCAAGATTGATGGCTGCAAAGAACTTAACTACTGGGAAAGGCTACGTAAACTAAATCTGTACTCCCTGGAAAGAAGAAGAGAGAGGTACACCATAAGGTACCAAACCTAAAACTAAACCCAATTACCATTCAAACAACATTGGAAAATAGGAAAGGCAGAATATGTAGTGTTCCTAAATTAAAGGCCCGACAAGGGACCTCCTCAACACTGAAGGAAAATAGCTTGGTTGTCACGGGGCCAAGACTTTTTAACCAGCTTCCAAAGAACCTCAGAAACGTTACAAGGGTCAAAGTTGAAGTCTTCAAGAGAAGACTAGATGCCTGACTCAGGACGGTACCAGATGAGCCGGGTATACCTGGCTATGTACGGTGGAGAGCGCAAGAAAGCAACTCACTCCTCCACAAAGCCAGACCTAGAGGCGGGGCCACCAGCTTGACCTCCGTGTGAAGAGAGACCAACGCACGGAACAGCCAAGGTCAACAAGGTGTGTGTGTGTGTATATATATATATATTATATATATATATAGAGAGAGAGAGAGAGAGAGAGAGGCTCTGCTTGCGATGATAAACAAAGAGATACACGCACCCTCTTCTTCTACCAATTACAATGCGACCCTCTTCCGAAAAATGAGGGCTTTCCCCATGATCATGTGACACGCTTCAAAAACCCATTGGTAAGTCCCTTTCGCATGCCCTATAAATATTATTTAGTATTTTTTTTAATTTAACTGAATTCCTAACTTAAATCGATTATATATATATATATATATATATATATATATATATATATAATGTGTGGTGTGTGTGTGTGTGTGTTCCCCACGTTGGTCTTCTATCATGAAAAAGCAATGCTTTACTGTTTGCCATTTTCCATTATATATTCGGATTATAGTGAATTTAATTATTCCAGAAAAGTTCCTTGTTCCATGCATGGTCTGCGTGTAACATAAAAGTTTCTCAGGGGACTATTCTGAATTGTAACATATATGTATATATAAACGTGGTAAAAATTCCGTGCGTCGATCTCTCTTCACATGAAGGTTAGGCTGGTGGCTCCACCTCTGGGCCTGGCCTGATGGAGGAGCGAGTTGGGTTCTTGCCATCTCCATCACATATAGCCAAGCACACCCGGCTCATCTGGTACCGTCCTGAGCCAGGCATCGTCTTCTTTTGAAGATTTTAACTTTGCCACTGTAACTTTTCTGAGGTCCTTTGGAAGCTGGTTAAAAAGTCTTGGCCCCTGACAACCAAGCTATTTTCCTTCAGTGTTGAGTGTGTTCCTCGTCGGGCCTTTAGTTTGGGAACACTACACATTCTACCTTTCCTATTTTTTCAGTGTTTGGATGTTAATTAGGTTTAGTTTAAAGTTAGCTACCAGTTTTTCGATCATTTTCCATTTGTAAATTACGGTGCATCTCTTCTTCTTTCCAGCGAATACAGATTTAATTTACGTAGTCTTTTCCAGTAGTTGAGTTCTTTGCAACCATCAATCTTGGTTGTGGAATTTCTCTGAACTTTTTCTAGTTTTAATTTCTTTTTTGTATGGGACCGTCAAGACTGATCAGTATTTAAGCTTTTGTATGATCAGTGTTTTCAACAGTGGAATCATTACCTTCTCGTCCCTCCTTTTGAAGGTTCTCAGTAGCTGTTCCTTAACTATTTTTGCTTTATTTATAACCATCTGATTCTGCGTTTCAAATTTTCCATCATCGGTCATTATTACCCCATAAATGTATTGCTTTCGTGCTTCTCTGAATTTCCTGTCTATCTGGGGCAGAGTATGGTCTGTTTTAGTTCTTCATTTCTTCCATATATCAAGAACTGAAATTTCTCGGTGTTAAAATTCATGTTACTATCTTCTGACCATTTGTATATTATCTTGGTATCCCTCTGTAGGGCTTCCAACTCTTCTGCATTGGCGATTTTTCTGTTGATAATTATTTTTTCTGGTGTTATCTGTTATCTCTTGTGTTAACATAAATTAATTTGTTAGAGCTATCAACATTTTTGCTTGCTCCTAGTCTTCTCTCGTACGCTTCCTTGTCCTGGTGTATATACACACAGTTCTTCCCATTCTTTTTGCGTTTTAGAAATGGGAAATTAAAATTGCCGCAGAGTATTATATTTGGGGATGGGATATTTAAGGACTTTATGAGGTTTCTCATGTCGGCAATGGCAATATTATATGTTTATTCTGACGAAAGTAAGTTTGTTGCTCCACCTTAGCCCTACAATTTAACGTAAAATTCGAATCACGACCCTTTACGCGTGGTCAGAAATTACAAAGTTCTCTCCCGGACTCGGTCTCACGATACTAATTTATCCAAGATACTCATTTATCTATCAACCAACTTTTTTTGTATGAAAGAATGAACAGCTGGGTGAACTGAGCGCCAACGCCGGGAATCGAACCCGGAGCATGGTGAATTTATAGTCAGTGATGCTAACCACTACAGTATATATATATATATATATTTGTTTTGTAAAATGCTTTATCTTATATTTCTTTTACACCTTAATTTAATATATATTATTCATTTTATTGATGTTTCCACGCACACATTTATCAACTTTCTTACATGTGATCATCATTATTATACACGCGTATTGATGTTGTTATCATATACTGTACATGTACTGACGTTGTTATTATATACGTATATTGATGTTGTGCTTTCCTTAAACGAAACTAATTGTTGGCGTCCGTCATTCAAATTGATTTTCCATTGTGACATCTTCGTTTGATTTGATCGTTGCGTGAAAAATTTTCTTCAAATACATTAAATCATTTACGTGTCTACTTGACAAAATCTAAAACTAATTCGTGGTGAAACGTAAAAAATTAATAAAATTAATAAAATTTAGTATTCAGAAACAACTGTTTTTGCGTTCTCTTCCGTGCACTGCTTCTGTTTCCCCTTCATCCTCCCCTCGTACGAAACAGCTGCCAGTGTCAAAGACCTCTGTAAATTACGAAACCTCACTTAGTTATATGCATATATAGTCAAGTATAGAATTCATTCGACTCCCCCACACGCAGAGAGAGAGAGAGAGAGAGAGATTCGTGTCATAAAATGAGTGGATAAAATTTTTTATAACATTCGTGGATCATTATACGATGCTGAATCAAACTCTTTTCTGTAACTAAATCGAAAGCAAAACAGCAGCAGCCATTTCCAATTAACTTTGTATATCCTCCTCTTCTTGTAAAGTATCCTTTTAAAACAAAATTAACGATTACAAAGAGGGTAAACAATTACAAAGAGGGTAAACAAGTGTACTTGAGCATTACATGTCGTATCATGTTTGCCATTTCGTCCCCACCACATGTATTTAAAAAGATTCATCTGTACACCAACTAACGAGGAAGATGAGACATCATAGTTGGTATGCGAGTTGCTTACATATACATTTATCTCTCGTCGACCCCTAATGAGACCGACAAATAGCTATCTCTGCTTCGTGTATGATGTAATAAGTAAAATTAAATGCATCGTACCACCGCTCTCTGTGCCCATTAGGCCTATGGGGCTATATTGCGGTAGAGCGTATATCTACTGAGGGTAGACACTTTGTAGGGGGACGCAGTATACCCTGTGTTAGAGGTTTCCTCATATTAAAGGCAGCTGACACTGATCCGATAAGGTTATAGGATAAAGGGTTTTTCACATGGCATCTGTAGAGCTTATTTCGATGCTAGCATTATTTCACGACTTAATTACTTTTTGTCTCCGCTTCCATTGTTAAATACTTTAAATAGTCATTCATAGCAAACCCACAAATTACAAAAGGTAACTTTTTATATCAATACAAAGATTAATTCACATTAAACTTGCTCATTAATTCATTTGGAAGAAACAGCTTAACATAGATATAGATAGATCGATTTCAATGATTATTCGTCATGCATGCTGTACTGTGATGGCATGATCAGTCACAAAGGATAGAATCCTTATATGAGAGAGAGAGAGAGAGAGAGAGAGAGAGAGAGAGAGAATTCTATAAATAAAATTTTCATTAAAATATAAAAAGCTAAAGTACAGGAATTTATATCAGGTTCATATCATTAGATATAACAAGCGGTAGCTCGCTATCGCCCTCCGGGCAGGTAGCAGTATGTCACGGCTAGCTGTATATGTATAAGTATATTGGTACTTACGTATTATCGGGACTACCAAACTTTGATTAAGTATTTTTGCTCTCGTCATTTTCGTTTTCGAAGTACTTGCATTCACTCGTAATAGAAATGAAATAGCTCGTGCTCGGCCGCGGAGTGATCTAGGACCGGGAAACTTAACAGAGCACATCGGCAGCTCATGGGCTATCAGTAGGTGGTGCAGGCCCGGATCTAGAAGAATGGGGGCCCGTGGCTAATTTTTTTTTTTGGGGCCCCCCTTGGCTACAATTTTTTATATAAGGATTATAAGCTTTGTTTACGAGGAAAATTAAAGGTTTTCAGAACAAACATATTACTTTACTTTATTTATTTAGTTTTCAGAACAAACATATTACTTTACAAATATTTTACTTTATTTTACATATTATATTTTCCTGAATTAATAATTTTATACACACCTACCTACTGATTATGAGCTGGCAACCGATTGAACCGACGAGCCTTTTTTTGTGCAAATTCATTAATAATATTTCGAAAATCGACTTCTTTGGCCAGAGCATGTTCAACACAGAGAATTGCCAGTGACTGTAATCGCTTTTGCTTCATTGTTGAACGTGTGCAACATTTCAGTCGCTTTAACTTAGAAAAACTCCGTCCGCCGGTACAATTGGTCACCATCAATGACAAGTACATTCTGTATGCATTTAAGACATTGGGGAAAACTTCTCCAAATTTGGAGGCCCCCCTCAAATGCGGGGCCCGTGGCTGCAGCCCACATAGCCCACCCCTAGATCCGGGTCTGAGGTGGTGGTTGCAGATTTTCCGATATGCCGTTTAGTCTGTGCACGTTTCCGAAGAAAGCGGACAAACACACACACACATTATTTATATATATATATATATATATGAATAAAACCACGAAGGAAAGGAAACACAGAATGGTGCTCAAGCGCTTTCGTCTAATGACATCCTCAGGAACACTATCTGAGGATGTCATTAGACGAAAGCGCTTGAGCACCATTCTGTGTTTCCTTTCCTTCGTGGTTTTATTCATCATAAATATTTTTCACGTGTTACTTTCGTGAAATAATTTTCATATATATATATCAGTGGCGTGCGGTGATTTTTCGTCAAGGGGAAGCAATTCAAGCAAAAACAACAAAGATTATATAAAATAAAAATAAAACTTTAAAATACTCGTATATAATAAAAACAAAACACATACAATCATCTACTTACTTTACTTATAGGTTAATTCTATTCTTCTTTCTTTTTATTAAATATATCTATTATTTCTTCGTAAAAGGCATCGGTTTTCATATCCTTAAGAAGCTTTTTCTCAATTGAGATTAAAGCTAAACTTGCAAGCCTTTCTTACCCTTGCGCATTTCTAGCGTAGTTATGTATTCGCTTTAAATGAGAGAATGACAGCAGACAGCACGTAAAGTTGCCAGATATTTCAAGAAAATTAACTATAAGATCTGGACAGCGATTTCTAAATTGCTTCCTTTTTGACATAGGGAAGGATAAAATAACGATAAATATATATTCTTTTTCGCTTAACATGGCCATGGAATTTTTTAGTAGAAAAACTATATATGAAACTTGTTGTATTCAATAAATACTACATTATTAAACATTAAATGAGTTTTTAGAATGGAAAGAAACAATTTGTAACAGTAAAAAAAAAGCGAGTCATTGGGAAAAAGGATGCATTTCGTCAATTGTTGTCCAACTCGAGATTTTTTGCGTCGGCTTTCTTAAAGGTTTTTGCACGAACGGCAACCAATGTGTATATACTATGTATCCACCTGATTACCAATCAAATGCTGTAAATAGTATAATAAAATGATTTTGTACAAATTATTAACACATATTGAACTGTTTAAACTTTAAAGTATAATACAGCATTTTCTTCTTTCTTTGAATAGGGAAGCATTGCTTCCCTTGCATCCATGGACCGCACGCCACTGATATATATATATATGGGAATGAACTCAGAATGGTCCCATATATGTGTGTGTGTGTGTGTTAATAGATGTGTATATGCATAAAATCACTATATTTTACAAAATTATTAAAAATCACGTGAATGCCTGTATGTTATCCTTGTATATAAACTTTGCTGATCTCTGATCCCGTTAGCCATTCAAAAGTTTAGGAAAAGCCACGTTTAATTTTTTACTGCATTAGGCCTAAACGGTTAAATCACCTTGATTGAATAATTCACCTGAGCAATAAAAGAAAGGTGTACCTTAAACCGTTATAGCGAGCTGTGCAGTTATCTTTCTTCCTACGTAATAATATAAAAATGTAAAACTAGATCCAGTCTCAATGAAAGAGAGTTTCAGAGCCAATTATTATTATTATTACAGCCCCTTTGTTGGTGTGTAATAAATGCACTTTTAGTTATGGAAAATTGTTCTCCTTTCGCCATGAAACCTCTCGATGACCGCCATAAATATAAACAGGTATATGGAATTGCTTCACCTTCCGAAGGCCATCATTACAATCATAATAACGTCTGTCATAAAATCTATAATATAATATTAACGTACACTTTTTACCTCGGACCATCTTCAGCCTATTTCTTGTGAATTTTAAAGAATTTTTCTAGCGTTCACGTCAACTCCACAGACACTTAGGCCTAGTCTAGGCTATCTTGCCGAGAATGTTATTTTTTACTCTTCTTCTTCGTTTATTTTAGAAAATGGCAACTTGTGGCAAGCGGAATTATACTCTGATGTGGTGGTTTAGATGGTGACCGCCTATGTCAAAAAGTACAAAAGCAAGACATTTTCTCATATATAGACATTTTCTATTTTTCATATGACTGAAAAAAAGTTTCTGGGTATTTATATTATGTACATTATAGAAATTTCAAATTTAAACCATCAAAATTAATTCGAAAGGTGTTTATTGCTCTTTGGTTAAAGATTTCCAACTCTACTGTGGTGGTGTAGTGGTTAGCGTCGCTGACTACAAATCCATCGGCCCCGGGTTCGAGACCCGGTGACTGCAGCCGGCGCGCAGCAAAACCCAGCTGTTCATCCTTCCACACAATAAAGAAAGTGGTTGGTAGATAAATGGGTACCCTGGGTGGCCTAGACGCTGGGCTGCTGGTGGGGTGTGGTTCGGATTCCACGTTAAACTGTAGGTCTAAGGTGGAGTGAAAAGCTTGACCTTCGTCAGAATGAACAATTCGGGCGGAAGCTAACCAAAGGTGTATACCAAAGCCTACCAATATCTAATCGGTCCACGCCCGCAATTATAACATGTTAGTAATTTTACACAAAATATTTTGAACAAAACATTTTCTTTAAGCTTTCGAGGCATTTAGATTTTAAGTGCAGCTTCACAAATCGTGACTATAGCTAGGGATGTTAAGCTCAAAATTTTGATAGCTATGTTATTTTGTAAATTTATTGACCAACTGGCTTCTTCTCCATATGAAATATTATACAAGCATGGTCTAATTAAATATAAGCAGGCTTTAACTGTACTTCATGACAAGTGTATTGTACTCACTTGATACTCTATTTCTGGAGATTAATTTTACGTAATAATCCGTTCGTTTGATAGTTCATTTGGTAGAGTGGTGAACTGCACGTAATAATCCATTATATATGCTGAGTACATCATCGGGATATAGCTTTTTAACTGGAGGGATTAATAAATAATTTATATTTAACTTTTTTATCGCCAGTTTCGAAAAAAAAAAAAGGCCGAAAGTACTGTTTTCTTAATACAATTATCCTTGACTGAATTCGTACAAATTGTTTTACTGAAGGAAATTCTAGAAAAAATGGTTTTCATTAATAAAACTTGTGACCTATGTTTAATGTATGTTATGTAATAGTGTTCCTAAACACAAGCGCATGATAAATATTTACACTAAATGCTCGTTGCAGGGCCCGTCACAGCTGGTTTACCATATGAGCCGGCAACTACGCCGTCATGCAGGTCATCAACATTGCGTTTGAATTTTGCTCCACGTGAGTTGCCATTTCGGAATATAATTTCAAAAGTTCTTTGTTGTGGGTTTACGCATGTAAAATAAAATTAATATGATATATATATATATATATATATATATTATATATATATATATATATATAATACCTACACGATATTATGTCTTTGTACCTAGCTTACTTATTTAAAATGAATAAATAGACAGACCAATGACCTCTAAAACAGACTTACAAGGCGCCAAAATACCCATCTCGACCCTTAGGGAATTTGATTACTATGTTAAAAATATCATGTAAATAAAATTTCATGGCATATACCGTATGATACTAAAAAACTATTTTAAAATTCTATTTTATGCAAATTATAAGAGCTGAAGTTTCCTCCAAGTGTATGAGAGTCTACTCTTTAAAAATAAAGACTAAGTACTTCGTCCATTCAGCTGTTAATAAAATGAGAACATGTAAATAATATACACGTAAAAAAAGAGGTTAATAATGACTACGTGTATAAGTTAGGATGCGATTTTTGCTCGTGAGTAACATGAAACCATGAGAAGATTATAACCATACATCTGATTTCTTTTTATGAAGAATGACAGATCGACAGATTCATTCTTAATTTTAACTGTCATTTTTTATTCTGACTATATGGGTTGTCTCTTCTTTTAAATTCTATAATGAGCAGAAAGGATTAATGTATACGGTTATATTCAAAAGCAGATGCAAAGTATAATGCTGCAGGTGTTACAGACAAGTGCAAATTTTCCAGGCCGTTACAAGTGCCTACCTCGAAGCGATGAATAGAATATAAATATAAAAATGCAATTAAAAAAAAATTACAGTTGAAGACTAGCACTGAGGTTTACAATTAAATTAGTCTGCTACAAAAAAAAATATTATTATTATTATTATTATTATTATTTTTATTATTATTATTATTATACTAAAAAGGGAAAATTTATATTATCACAATTAACAAACCTATAAGTGTATTTAACGGCATTCGCCAGTGTTAATTTAATAATTTCAAATATGTGAAATCCAACATAAATATAGATTTGCCTTTCCAGCTGAGAGAGAGAGAGAGAGAGAGAGAGAGAGAGAGAGAGAGAGAGAGAAGAGAGAACTAATGCATTTGCTTGTATAATAATTAAGCAGTCACCCAATTAAAGTGACACAGTGAAATATTCGCATATGTTGCGTATATTTTCACTGTAATATATATATATATAATTATATATATATATATATATTATATATAATATATATATATATATATATATATATATATATATATATATATATATATATATATATATGAGAAAGAGAAGTTAGAACTCAGCAAATCAGCTGTTGGAAATTGTTGCCAGAAAGTACCACATAAAATTAAGTAATTGAATTCCTTAATATTGCTGTAATTTCTTTAATATATTAAGAATGAAATTAAATTACTGTAGGTGAAGTCTCAGTAACTGCCATAATTTCTTCCGGATTAACATTTTATTTAGGTTATATCTCATATATTTATAACTATGGCTAACTAATTTGTGCGTATGTGTGTTGCCCTCACTTGTTTCATATATTTATTCCCCTGAGCAATTTCATCTTTCATTTCAGTACTCAGTAGTCTGTGAGACGGGGAGGTGGCTGAGTGCTATAAAATTATCAAAATTGACTGCTTTACTTAATTGGACGTTTTTTGATTTTGGAATTTGGATTAATTTTTAGTTTTATATCTATTCAAGTTCAGTGAAAATTAAAGCATACAGTTCTAACGAGTAAAACATATAATAAAATTTGGACCTGAAGAAATAAACTGAATTTATAATATCGCAACCAAAGTTACCAGGCAAGGCCTTGGCCATAACGAAGTGAATTGGTGTTTATTATAAAGCTAACATATAAAACTGTTTCTTGAGAAAGAACTCTGCATTTATTTCGGCAGTAAATTAGGCTAGGTCCAACTTAAAATAATAGTCCATTTTAAATATGTGTTGGGACACGGGTCAAGAGACGAAAAGACGTGTTTGCTGAAGTTAAGGGAGGGCCTACCTGTTTCAATTAAGCGGAGGAAGGTGAAGCATCTACTAGCCTAGAATAAAAAAATCCAATAACTAAACATCCCAACCTGTATTTGTTAAATTCATTTGTAGGCCAAGGAAGACAAAGCTAGGCCCAAACTAAGTGCGTCCAATTTCAGCGAGACATTTCTAGTAAGGTAACATTGCAGTATTAGGCCTAATTAAAATTAACATAGTGCAGTGCTCAGCAGTATCTCTTTTTGGCATAATTGTATTGTCAGATTTTGTCGTTGTATTTATACTGTATTTGTTTATGTAAATTGGATTAGCCAAGTCCCATCGTTTTAAATGTCAACTTTGGCGGATGGCCCGTAGAATGGTATTTGACAGCAATTTTGTCCATTTGGGAAATAGGCCTGGTCGAAATTCTAGATGCCCGACGCGCTTCAGAGACCATAAGTTGTAACATGGTAAATTAGGTTAGGGTGGTTAGGCAAACTAAGATAGGTTGGGTAAATTTGAAGTAACTGCAATAATACTGTTGAGAGCAACAGCATTAATGGATTTAAGAACGAATATGACAAATTTATAATTGAATTTATAAGAGAAGAGGTAACCCTTATGAGTATCATGTTCCCTAGCCTAAAAACAAGAAATTTTTATAGTGGGCACACTAGGGGCCACTTCGGCCCATCGAGGTGGCTCCACTATGTAAAAACTGCCTGTACATTGGCAATAACCAACTTTTACAAAACTAATTAAGTATCAATTTAAAACTGAAGATAGAAATCTCTGGATCCAGAGGATCAAAGTCATAATAGGCTACTATCCACAAATATGTTACACACTATATCTATTTATGACTGACATGCAAATATATCAGATCCAAAGAATCCAGTCAATTTCATTATGGTACCCATCAATACCAGTACCGTGCCAACCAAAAATAAGTCATGGTCCATATCAATTGCGGACCAAGTCACAATTTACATCCATATACATTACAATATACCTATATACTTAGGAGGAAAAGTGTAGGTGTGGCTGTAAAGACACTACAATAATGTAGAAATGTGTGTGCACCCATTTTGGGTCTCCCATTTAAAGGTGTTTGTGGGGCAAGTGAAGATCATGAGTTTTTCAATACCTCACAGTACTATGGGGGGCACCGCTCGGCAGAGGAATCTCTTTAAATAGGGTGTGTAAGGAGAGAAAGTATCCCCTAACCCAAGATGCTGCCTCCCTATATCCCACAACACCTGTGTTGAGCTGTGGGATCTATCACCCAAATGCACATAATATATATGAAATAAACTAGTACCATTCATGCAATAAAAATGGGCTTAAACACTATCACCAGATGTCCCTTGCAGACATCAAACTATCCAACCTTCTTTTGAAAGAATCAAGTGTATCTGAAGTCACCACTTCTTCTGTCAGACTGTTCCAAAACTTAATTACTCTGTTTGTAAAACTATGTTTTCTTAAATTTGTTCTTCATCTTGGCTTAAATAATTTCATACTATGACCTCTAGTCTGGTTATTGTGATCTTTAATGAAAAGAGAATCAAAATCTATCTTATCCAACCCTTTTATCATTTTATACACTTCTATCATATCACCCCTTAACCTCCTTTTTAATGAGAACATGTTTAGATACGCCAGCCTCTTGAGTATCACTAAGGTAAGCAATAAATTCTAAAAATAACTATTAAAATTGAAGCCTAAATGAAAAGATGTTTATTTTCAATTGGCAATTAAAAACTGGGTTAAGAACATGAAGCCTAACTTGCCTAAGGGTTTTCCAAAAATAAATGAAAATGATCAAGCATAAAAATAAAAATAAAATGGAAGCTAGCCTGAAGCATGAAAGGGTTAATAGGCTACAATGGTGGTTTAACTCTTACCTTGAATTTACCTTGAAGCACTTCTGCCTCAAGGGTGCACTGCTCCCACAAAGTCTGCTCAGCTCCTCCTGAGGCAGGGCCATGACAGGGTTGCCACCCTTCTCTGTTAGCTAAAGGTCTTCTCTAATGGAATTAAATCAGTAATGTGAGTGCTAAGTTAGGCATTAACCCTTTACCGCCCATGAGAACATTTTAGTCCCCTTTCAAAAAAATGGTGTAATTGTAGAAATACTCTGTGTTTGTGCTCGGACACCCATTAGGACAATAAAGTCACTTTCAGCCTACCGTGGAATAGCATATTATTAACAGATATCTGCGATAGTCTCTCAGTATGCACTCAGCTTTCAAAGAAGGTGAATGTATGTCGTAGCAAGTCATCAACCATCACTTTCGATGACAATGGAGGCTAAACCAGGTAAGAGTTATATTTGTATAATATAATTTAGATAAATATATATTACATAAATAACTTTGCAATAGCTGCATATACGTATTACTATAATATTTAGTATTATGGCGTATAATTGATGGAGGACAAAATTGTCCTATTGGGCATGCGAGTCATCGCTGTACCAGCCAGCCTCCTTGATGTAAACAAACCAGTGGTGGAGGTGTTCTTCCTATATTTTTCCTATTTCTTGTGTTTTATATGGATCATAACGAGCAGTTAATTTACAGTAAGATTACAGCTTATGATGCATAAATAAAATCAATATTGATTACATATATACATGGTAATTTTATTTGTACTTCGAGTAATATATATTTGTATGTCTTTTCTAGGTACCTCTCGATCATTGCCTGTGCCAGTATTCTATGGAAAAGAAAGGTCAAGACCAAGTTGTACTGTAGGAGTTACTCTATGCTCTAGTGAAACTGAAGACATAGATGAATATGTGAACAATGAAATTGACCCTGATTTCATGCCATCTATGAATGATATACTTAGTAAGTAAAATATAATTGGCATTTATGTAGCTCAACTTCTCGACTGTTATTGAAAAGATATATACTAATAGTTCTGCAGCTGTTGGCAATATCGAAGCTATAATTCAACAACATTTGCTGCTTCATTTTCTCAATGCATTAGTTGCCATATATATTGGCCTATTACAAAAATAATATAAAATCTGACCTAATCTCTGTTTCAGATCAAACAGAAAATGGAGAAAGTACTGAAGGAGAGACGGAAGATGTAGAAGCCCCTATTGTAATGCAGGTGAATGATGCAGAAGTTATAGAAATTGCTCGTCCTCAACGTAAGAAATCAAGGTGAATCTTATGGGAGCAAAATGCTGACAACAGCGATTCACCACATATACCAAATTTTATTGAGTCTAATCCCAGTGAAGATGAAGTGTTGTTGTTGCCCATTCAGTATTTTAGAAGATTCATTTCAGATGAAGTGGTTGATAAAATAGTTGAGCAGTCTAATTTATATGCTGTTCAGAAAGATGCTAATAAACCTCTTGCTCTTACTCGTAGTGAATTTGAGCAATGGTTAGGATGCTGTTTGTATATGTCAATTAGCAAAATCTCCAACACACGTCTTCACTGGAGTTTAGACACTTTCTGTGATGCAGTAGCCAGTATTATCAGCAGAAACAGGTGGGAGGAAATTAAATCTAATTTGCACTTGGTAGACAATGCTAATATAGATAAATATGACAAAATTTCAAAAGTTAGGCCGTTAGTAGATCATCTCAGGGCTGAATTTAGAAAGATCCCTAAGACTGAACACTTGTGCATAGATGAGCAAATGGTTCCATTCAAAGGTACATCAAGCATGAAACAATATATTCCAAAGAAGCCCCACAAATGGGGATATAAAATATTTGTTTTAGCTGATCATAAAGGAATGGTCTATGATTTTTTCCCCTATTCTAATAAAATCGAGCCTGTAAACAACCCCGATGTGCCTGATCTTGGTGCAAGTGCCAATGCAGTACTTCATTTATCAGAAATAATACCTCCTCTGAAAAATCATAAGTTGTACTTCGATAACTGGTTTAATTCTTTGAATCTCATGCAACATCTAGCAACGAGGGGAATTTGGTGTTGTGGGACGGTGCAGTCCAGAAGACTATGAGCTATGATGAATGGGAAACTAAATATGATGGTGATATAACAGTTACTGCTGTAAAATGGCTTGACAGTAGGTCAGTATGTCTGACTTCTACTTTTGTTACATCGCAACCTGTAGGAAAATGCCAAAGGTATGATAGAAAAAGAAAAGAACTGGTCGTGGTCCCAATTCCCAACATTGTTAAGGTGTACAATGAGCTGAGCACATGGGGGTGTTGACCTTCAAGATCAGCTTTTATCATATTACAGGATGTCATTTCATTCCAAAAAGTACTATCACAGACTCATATTCCACCTTCTAGATATGGTAGTAGTAAATAGTTGGCTATTGTATAGGTGTGCAGGTGATTTGTTAGAAATAGGTGTGAGAAAGCAAAATTCACTATGTGAATTTAAAATGAGATTAGCTAAATCTCTCATGATGAGTGGGAAGGATGTTGTTAGAAAGCGTGGTAGGCCTTCAAGTAGTAGCATGAAATCAGAGTTTGAACAAAAGAAGAAGCGTGGCAATGCAACAAAGCCTATACCTGATGATGACATAAGAAAAGATGCTGTAGGCCATTTTCCCGCTGTAAGTGCTAGCCGAGGTACATGCAAACTCCCTGGATGTAAAGGGAAAATAGGTACGTTTTGCATGAAATGTAATGTTCATCTCTGCATCGATGCAAAACGAAATTGTTTTCTAACTTTTCATCAAAGCTAATGAGAAAAGAGAGTTTTACCGTATAATTATGAAAAATGTTTCATTTTAATGTTTTCAAGTTGTTAGTTGGTAAATAAATGCTTCTAAATAAAATGTAACTAAAAATTCATAAATATAGTAGTGTAGTTTGATGGAATTAAATTTTATTTTGCATTCGTGTATTTTTCTCCTAGTGGACATAAAATCTTTTGTGTGCCCAAAGAGACAATTTTGTCCCCTTCTAATTTAAATACCCCAGGGTATTTAAATTTTAAAAAATGTTGATATATTGTTTTATAATGACCATATGATCAATGCTTGCCTAGTTCTTGTTTTTTTTTAAAGACCTAATAAATTTGGGCAGTAAAGGGTTAAGGGTTTAAAAGTACAAACTTTAAAATTAATAGTTTGTGAAAGTTGCATTTGGAAAGTGTGTAATATATTTTTATTATAAAATACCTTATAGCTCTTGACTTGGATAATCTCAATAGGCCCCAGTGGCTTCATGTTTTCCAAATGTAATGTGATGTAAATGAGCTTTTCCAACCTGGCTGTAACCAAACCTTTACTATCCAGACAGTATTTAGGGAGTCCAATAACAGCTTGGTAATACCATATGTTAAATTAGGTGAGGTTAGTAATTATGGCCCTATGCAAACCAGCCCCCACAAATTCAATAGGGGACCAAATTGTATGGCAGGAGCAAAAGAAAAGAAGGGTGGCAACCCTGTCATGGCCCCACCTCAGGAGGCGCTGAGCGGACTTCGTGGGGGCAGCGCACCCTTGAGGCAGAAGTGCTTTAAGGTTAAGATAAGGTATGGGCTTTGTCTGGATAGTAAAGTTTAACCATAACTGATATAGTGGATGGTTTAAGATTCATATGTAGCTAGCTATATATCTCATAAATTAGGGTAAAATTCCAGATGCCAGATACAGAAAGTCCATAGGCCCTAATTACTAATCAAACCTAATTTAATATGATTAGCAAATTGTTATAAACTCTTAGAACTGCATCTGGAATCTGGAATTTTGCTTAAATTAATTGTGTATTCATATTATCTAAACAAAGCCTATATAGGCATAGTACCATACCTACAGGACCCAAACATCACTTTCTCTATGCACAATCATATGCTGGGTCCCCTTGCCTCTGACTCCTACTCCCTGGTTTTAGACAGGTCATTTTTGCATATTCTTTACTAAAATAAATGCATTACCGTATACCCAGATCAGAATCAACAGGCCCCAGTAAACTTTACCCTTTTTAATCCCCATGCTTGGGCCCTGAGTACTGGTACCTATAGGCTATATATAATATCCACAGAACTTCAAAATATTACCTAAATATATTATGGTAGCTAAAGGTCTCGAGAAAACAAGACTTTCAAAATCAGCTAAAAAGTAACCAACTTTAAACAATTCTTGCTACCTACTTTGTAAAGGGCATAGTACCTTAAGAACATAAAAAATTTTTATAGTGGGCACACCAGCGGACACTTTGGCCCATCCCTCGAGGTGGCTCCACTATGTAAAAACTGCCTGTACATTGGCAACAACGAATTTTTACAAAACTAATTAATTATCAATTTAAAACTAGATACAATCTCTGGATCCAGAGGATCAAAGTCATAATAGGCTACTATCCACAAATATGTTACACTCTATATAACTAACATGCAAATATATCAGATCCAAAGAATCCAGTCAATTTCATTATGGTACCCATCAATACCAGTACCTTGCCAACCAAAAATAAGTCCCAGTCCATATTAATTGTGGACCAAGTCACAATTTACAGCCATATACATTACAATATATATACTTAGGAGGAAAAGTGTAGGTGTGGCTGTAAAGACTGTACAGTAATGTAGAAATGTGTGTGCACCCATTTTGGGTCTCCCATTTAAAGGTGTTTGTGGGGCAAGTGAAGATCATGAGTTTTTCAATACCTCACAGTACTATGGGGGGTACTGCTCGGCAGAGGAATCTCTTTAAATGGGGTGTAAGGACAGAGCGTATCCCCTAACCCAAGATGCTGCCTCCCTATATCTCACAAAACTTGTGTTGAGCTGTGGGATTTATCACCTAAATGCACATAATATATATGAAATAAACTAGTACCATTCATGCAATAAAAATGGGCTTAAACACTATCACCAGATGTCCCTTGCAGACATCAAACTATCCAACCTTCTTTTGAAAGAATCAAGTGCATCTGAAGTCACCACTTCTTCTGTCAGACTGTTCCAGAACTTAATTACTCTGTTTGTAAAACTATGTTTTCTTAAATTTGTTCTACATCTTGGCTTAAATAATTTCATACTATGACCTCTAGTCTGGTTATTGTGATCTTTAATGAAAAGAGAATCAAAATCTATCTTATCCAACCCTTCATTTGGAAAACATGAAGCCACTTGGGCCTAGGGTCACTTTTTTATAGTCATCAGTGTTTTTCTGGTGTGTTTTTAGGTGATTCAAATAATTTTGATCATAGTTTCTATAGCAAATCACTCGTTTTTGAGTTAGCGTGATTTTTGTTAGTTTTAACGAAAATATCATACCTAAACGTAACCAATCATCAAGGCTGTACAGTTGACCTAACTGGGCCTTCGATGAACCTAACAGGTCAAAATCATTCAAATCACCTAAAAACATGCAAAGCAAAAAATTTTTCATCAGAAATTTTAGAATTAGATGACCAAAGAAAGCTTACCTAACCTTATCATAGCCACATTTTCCTGTTATATCCCTAAAGTCTTACCTTAACCTCTAAAATTTCTGATAAAATGATTTGAATGATTTTGACCTGTTAGGTTCATTGAATGCCCAGTTAGGTCAACTAAATACTGGGTTAGGTTAATTGAATGCCTGGTTAGGTTTAGTCATGATATTTTTGTTAAAACTAATGAAAATCACACTAACTCAAGAACAAGTGATTTGCTATAGAAACGATGGTCATAATCATTTGAGTCACCTAAAAACATCAGAAAAACACTATCTGGTGACTATCAAAAATTGACCAGGCCTAGTACCTTGCATTACATTAAATTTGGAAAACATGAAGCCACTTGGGCCTATTGAGGTTATCCAAGTCATAAGAACATAAGAAATTTTTATAGTGGGCACACTAGGGGCCACTTTGGCCCATCAAGGTGGCTCCACTATGTAAAAACTGCCTGTACATTGGCAACAACCAATCTTTACAAAACTAATTAATTATCAATTTAAAACTAAAGATAGAATCTCTGGATCCAGAGGATCAGTCATAATAGGCTACTATCCACATATATGTTACACTCTATATCTATTTATAACTGACATGCAAATATATCAGATCCAAAGAATCCAGTCAATTTCATTACAACCTTGCCAACCAAAAATAGGTCACAGTCCATATCAATTGCAGACCAAGTCACAATTTACAACCATATACATTACAATATATATACTTAGGAGGAAAAGTGTAGGTGTGGCTGTAAAGACTGTACAGTAATGTAGAAATGTGTGTGCACCCATTTTGGGTCTCCCATTTAAAGGTGTTTGTGGGGCAAGTGAAGATCATGAGTTTTTCAGTACCTCACAGTACTATGGGGGGCACCACTCAGCAGAGGAATCTCTTCAAATGGGGTGTGTAAGGACAGAGTATCCCCTAACCCAAGATGCTGCCTCCCTATATCCCACAACACTTGTGTTGAGCTGTGGGATCTATCACCTAAATGCACATAATATATATGAAATAAACTAGTACCATTCATGCAATAAAAATGGGCTTAAACACTATCACCAGATGTCCCCTTGCAGACATCAAACTATCCAACCTTCGTTTGAAGGAATCAAGTGTATCTGAAGTCACCACTTCTTCTGTCAGACTGTTCCAAAACTTAATTACTCTGTTTGTAAAACTATGTTTTCTTAAATTTGTTCTACATCTTGGCTTAAATAATTTCATACTATGACATCTAATCTGGTTATTGTGATCTTTAATGAAAAGAGAATAAAAATCTGTCTTATCCAACCCTTTTATCATTTTATACACCTCTATCATATCACCCCTTAACCTCCTCCTTTTTAATGAGAACATGTTTAGATACGTCAGTCATATAAACTATTTACCTTGAAGCACTTCTGCCTCAAGGGTGTGCTGCTCCCACAAAGTCCACTCAGCGCCTCCTGAGGCAGGGCCATGATGTAGTTGCCACCCTTTTCTTTTGCTCCTGCCATATGATTTGGTCCACTTGAATTTGAGAGGGCAGGTCTGGCAGAGGAATACCCTGGCACTGTGGATTGATCGGGTATGTTGGCTAAAAATGTGTCCAAATGTTTTTTAAAAGTACTTATCTACTGGGACTGTGCTTATATCTTTAAGGTACTGAGGCAAGGAGTTAAACAGGCGAGAACCCTGCCTAGAGATACTATTATATTGAAGGGTTTGAATCCTTCTCAGGCTGTTTGGTGGGAAGTGATGTTTTTGACACATTCTGCCACTTCTTGTTGAGGTGGGCACAATTGGTTCGGTATTGGGGGCAACTAAAAGCCCTTCTAGAATTTTCCAGGTGTAGATTAGGATGTATCTCTCAAACCTCCTCTCTATGGAATAAAGGTCAAGGTCTTTGAGCCTATCCCAGTAGTTTAATTTGTTTTTACTCACCTGTTGCTCATCAGGTTTTTTAATATATGATGTATAAAGGTTCTTTGTAGGCCCTCAATTTTTTGCAATTCATTCTGTTTGTAGGGAAACCATAATTGAGAGCAGTAGTTGATGCATGGAAGAACAAGTGATTTCCATAGGGTAAGCGTGGTCATACTGTCCCTAGTTCTGAATGTCCTCAGTACAGGAATACCTCAAAATTCATCATTTCGCAGATTCGTCATCAATCTTTTACTACCTATAATTTTGCAATCCATCATCCATTTTCACAGATTCGTCATTTTTTTTTTTAAAATATGAAAAAAACTATTGAAATTGACTAAATTCAACTGTTTGCCAACGCAATATAATACATATTTTGCTAAAAAATGAGTAGAATTTGATTAATTAATCTGTTTAATAACATAATACAGTAAAATGTTTTCTCATTGAAACATGTTATAATCTACGGTACCTCAAATTTCGTCATTTTGTAATGTTGTTCTGGAACAAATTAACAATGAATTTTGAGGTATTCCTGTATATATCCTATTAGTTGTTTGCATGATGAGGTTATTTTGTCAATGCGCCTGTTGAATATTGCATCTTCAGATAATACAACCCCTAGATCCCCTTACATGATCAGTTTGTACAATATCTTTTCCTGTGGGTCCAGTGTAGTTGAATTCTTCTTTTAGGCATTTATTTGGTCCATACTTAGTTAGTTCAAATTTGTCTTCATTGAAGGCCATATTGTTTGCATCTGCCCATGCATATATAGTTTGTAGATCTTTTTGTAGCTCTACACAGTCTTCTCTTTCTGTAATTGGTCTTAGTATTCTGGTATCATCCGCAAATGATGGGAGAAGAAAGCTTCCTAGGTTACAGTTTATATTGTTTAGCATTGTAATGAATAGAATTGGTCCCAGTACTGTACCTTGCAGCACTCCACTAATCACTTCTTTTTCTGTAGACCTTGCTCCATTTACATTATTTGTTTTCTGTCAGAAAGGCATGGATCCATTTTCCTATTTTTCCACAACCTTGTCAAAAGCTTTTGCAAAGTCTAGATAGATGACATCAACATTGTGGTTTTCTCCCAAATATTGTAGGATTGTGTTGCAATGGTCTATAAGTTCAGTAAGGCAGGATCTCTCTCATCTGAAGCCATGTTGAAAGTCTTCTAAGAGATGTTCATTTTCTGTAAAATTGACAATGTGGCTTTTCAAGACTCTCAAATATTTTGATATCTAGGAAGTTAAGGATATGGGTCTATAGTTCTTGGCTTCCTTTCTTTTGCCTCCTCTGTAGATTTGGGTAATATTTGCTTGTTTCATGATTGGTGGTATTCTACTGGTGTCTAGTGAGGATCTCCACAGGATTTTCAAAGGCAGAGGTAAATTATGTTTGCACTCCTTAAGAAGAATCTTGGCTCCAATTCCATCTGGACCAGGGCTGAACTCCCTGGTAGCTCTGTTATTGCCTGTTGTATATCTCTAGTGGTTATTTGTATATCTTCCAATAATGGTCTGTTTTGGTAATTTTCTTAGCTACTAAATAATAATCATAAAACTTCTCAAGTCAGCTAATTAAAAAAAATTATTTAGAGAGCTACCAAAGTAGTTCTGTAAAATGGATGTACACTAGGTCTTATTATAGAGGAATATTACCATTGTCTAGTAAGTGTGGTAGATAATTATATATTTTCTATAGCTATGACTTTTACTGAGGGATTAAACAGGTGTTTTTCTCGTATATGTATTGAGAGTTAAAAGTAGGCTTGGCTAATGTATCTGGAATCTTTACATTTATAGGTGTCCCATTTGAAAGAAGGGTCAGTAATTTCTAAGGTACTTTTAGGTTATCTCTTCCCCACCAATTTTGACAGAATATTTTTGTTAAAACTAATAAAAATATCACGACTTAACCTAACCAATTATCAAGGGTGTACAGTTGATCTATTATTAATTATAACATTGTTTGTTTATGGAATAGTATTTACTATGATGCATAGATACAAAGTATAAAAATATATACGGTATTTATTAAAACATAAAACCACTTTTGGTGGATGATACTAGAGATGGAACCCAGTTTTTAACTGGTGGTGAAAATTTTTAATCATCACTGAAACCGACGATAAGAACCAGTTTTCACATTTTTGCCCAAGTCTCCAATCACTTTGGTCCATTTTCTATGAAACAAATGTTTCCAAATGTTTAAAAACATAGTAATTACATTTTGCATCATTTCATATCGTTTTTTGTTTGTTTATAAGTGTAAATAATTGATGCTTCAGTCTTGAATATTATGTGGATGATTGCACATTGATCAGTTATGATTCTAAGATTTAATACTCCATCATGTCAAAAAAATCAAATGCTTGGTATCATTTCACTCGTAAAAATAAAGAAGCAGCAGAGTATATGACATGTCACAAAGTTTTAAAGTGTTGTGGAGGTTCTACTTCAAGTTTATCGTCCCATATGAAAAATATTCATGGCATAAACATCAACCAGATTAATCAGCCATTGAAGAAACAAAGAACAGTGGAAGAGTTTGTGCAAAAAAAGTCCATAGAAGAGGAAATTTCGAAACTTGCGTGTGTAGATGGACTGAGTTTCCAATCAATTGCTAAAAATGAATTCATTCAAGAAAGTCTAAGAAAGATGAAATATGACAAGCCTCATCCAACTTCCCATAATGGTGTCAGAAAAATGGTGCTTACCAGTTTTTATGAGAAAAAGAAACATGAATTGGTCAACTACTTCAAGTATCAGGTGAGACAAGGAATCTGCTATTCATTAACTATGGATGAGTATACACCTTTGCAAAACCAAAGATATATTAATGTTCATGATGAAAATCAACATTGGTCTCTTGGTCTCATGAAAATGAATGGTTCTCTCAATAGCACCAAAACTATTGCAATCATTAGGAAAAGATTGGAAGACTCTGGCTTGGACCTAGATAAGCATATCATGGGTTGCACCACCGACGGTGCCTCAGTAATGGTCAAATTTGGAAAAGAAATAGTATCTGATCACCAGCAATGCATTGCACATGCTATATATCTCGTGGTTTCAGATATCTTGTATTCCAAAACTGCTGAAAATTCAGTTGAAGGGGAAAGTGATCCTACCCCTGAAGATGAAACCATCAAAGAAGATGAACACTTTGTACATGAGTTAAGCGAAGATGAGTGTGAAATTTTATGCACTGATACAATTTTTGAGTCTGACATAGATGACGTAATTGTTCTTCCAAAACTTCAAGAAGATTACTTAAAAGTAATAAGTAAGGTGAGAAAAATCTGCCGCATATTTCGAAAGTCTCCTTTGAAAAATGAGAGAGTGCAGGATTTTGTCAAAGATGAATTTAATGGAAAGGAAATGAAGCTTTGAAGCTTATCCTTGACTGTAGAATGAGGTGGAACAGTCTTTTGGCCATGATATAAAGATTTTTGAAACTCAAAAATTACATTCCAAAAGCCCTCAGAGTGATACGCTCAACAGAGACGATTTCAGATGAAAAATGGAATTCTCTAAAGAGCCTCTTTGACATGCTTCATCCACTGGAAATTGTTTTGAAGGGACTCTGTTCCGAAGATTCATGTTGGAGGCAGGGCTGTGGAGCTGGCACCAAAATCTTAAGCTCCGGCTCCGGCTACAGCATTTTCAAATTTCTGGCTCCAGCTCCTCTCACCATATATTAATGATTGATAAATCTCTTGAAATTGTACCTTAAGTTTCTAAAAATTAACACATTTCCTGAAAAAAATTAAGTCCAATTAGAAATCATTCAAAATAAAAAAAAAAAACATAAAAAGTTTGTATCTAAATATGAACTCTTTGTATTGGGCTGGAGCCGGAGCTGACACATTTTTTATCAGCTCTGGCTCCAGCTCCAACTCCAGCTCCACTCACCAAAATTGCTTCAAGCTCCAGCTCCTGGCTCTGGCTCCAGCTCCACAGCCCTGGTTGGAGGTCCTGTGCTAGTGTCTCCGAGCAACTGATACAAAGAGCAAACCAGATGCAAATTTGCTCAAAGCTGAATCTTCCATGAAGTTCATTTTGGATAAATTTGAAAGCAAAAACAATCCTTTAGCTTTTGAGCTACATCAGTGTCTCATTGATTGCTACTCATTGAGAAGACAAAAAGAAGCTGTTGCCTTGCTGAGTTTTCTCCACAATCCTGAGGTCTTGAAAAATGAATCATCAGCACCATTCCTCTTTCCTTCAAGACAAGCACTTAAGAAGTAGTATGTGGATCATACATTTAAGAGGCTTTTTCCAGAAGCTTGCCAGATTTCAGAAATGGATGACCAAGTCCAATCAATTGCTTTGAAACTCAAAGATTCACAATGCAGCTCAGGTCGTGAAGTAAATGATGACAATCAACTTATGAACAAACTGAAAATGAAACCCAAGAAAGATTCTTCTGAGACCTTTGATGTAAACAATGAATTCAAATATTTTGAAGCTACTTTGAATAGAAGCAAAATTTTGGATCAAATGTACGAGGCATTGCTTACAATAAAAGCCACCAGCGTAGAGTCCGAGAGAGTGTTTTCAGCTGCTGGTTTATTCGTCACAAAGATTCGATCAAGAATGTCTGATCATATACTTAATGCTCTTTTTTTCTCAAGTATTATTTCAAAAATCAAGTTCGTAATAAACTTTTTAATTCAAATGTTACACATACTTGATTGAATCAATTAAAACCTTATTTCTGTTTAATATTTTGATCATTTACCTCCCTAAAAAGCATACAGAATCCCATCAGTGAAAATGTAAAAACTGGCTTTAAGAATATAGCGACCGTGAAAACCAGTTTTACACTTTTTGGTTATTTTCCATCCCTAGATGATACCCTTTTCTTGCAGGAATGTGATGCTTGATTTGTCATTGTGGCAAATAGCATGAAGTCGCAGTAAATTCATTCTGGCTAAAAAAGCAATAATTAAATTGTGCAAAGGATTGGTTTGAATGCCCAGTTTAACTGGGCATTCAGTCTAATAGATCAACTGTATGCCCTGGGTAATTGGTTAGGTTAAGTCGTGATATTTTCATTAGTTTTAACAAAAATATTCTGTCAAAATTGGTGGTGGTGGGGGTGGGGGGGAATAACCTACCAGTACCATTTCTAAATTAAGGCTTTATTTTAGCTATTTTAGACATCACACATCTGTGTTTGTTTCACATTACATTTATATGTTTAATGTGATGTACAAGACCTTAGTTATGCCTCATCTAGAATATGGAAATGCAGTATGCCACCCTTATAAAATTGAGAAGGGCCACACAGATGATTCTAGGTATGGCAGGGTTAAGTTATGAAGAAAGATTAAGGAAACTCTAGTTGCCAACCACTGTGCATGCATGGTGACATGATTGAAATGTACAAGATAATTCATAATGTATATGATAGTGAAGTGGCAAAGATATTGCCCATGAGAACATTGGCAAGAGAGTCCAGAGGAAACAGCTTGAAGATTGAACATCAATATTCAAGACTCAACTTTGGAAAAAATTCTTTCACAGTATGGGTTGTACCAGTTTGGAATGACCTCCCAGACAATGTGATAGTAACCCCAAGTGTCAGAGCCTTTGAAGCATGCCTGGATAAATACTGGAGTAACATCTATTAAATATAACTTCAAAGCTACCAACTGACCTGAGCAACCAACTAAATACAGTGTCATAGGATACAGTAGATCTGGCACAAGAGGACCTGACTGCCAGAAGCAGTACCTGTAAGCATATGTACATCGTGTAGCTATCTGGGTCTATTAAGGCAGGGACTTTGATATACATGGACTGCGCATGCAGACACTTTGGCTCAGAGTGGTGGGCTAGAGGAGGCCTAGCCTCATTTGGCCCAAAATGTGAATACTTTGCAAAAATGGGTAAAATATGTCTAATTATGGTACATAAACATATCAATGTATGTTTAACATACATGTGTGTGTGTGTGTTTATATTGTATTGTGTATTTGTGTGTGTATTCAGATTGCATTGAAAGATGTTTTGGTTGGTACTGACAACTAAATGGTGCTAATTATTATGCCAGTGTAAGACAATTCCTTGAGGCAGAAAAAACAATTAAGACTCAAAAGTTTAATAAAATTCTCCAACTTCAGTATGGAAGAAATAAAAGATGTGTTTGAAGGGAGCAATTGTGCTAAGGAACAGCAAATAGGTACTGATGCTATGGTACTTCTTGAAAGCATTGAGTTTCAAATTGAATTAGAAAGTGTTTCACCTGATGACAATGCAATTCTATTTTATATTTCTGGGTACATTGCCAGATCAATCAAAAAGACACTAAAATGCTCTTCTTGCTGTCAACTTCTTGTCAAAGATGACACAATTCCTACAGTAAATATTGAGATTCCAACAGGAGTAGTGAGTGAAAGTGATACAACTAAAAAAGAAAGTTTCTTGAATGCAATAAACCATGGTGGTTTATGTAATCCTTCTGACATAGTGTTTGTAACAGCAGTTCATGCCTATGAGCTTTATCTGCTCATCTTCAAAGATAATTCTTTGAGATCAAATCTTAGGATTCGAAAATCCTAGAGCAGTTTTTGTTAAAATTTTTGTTGAAAAGATGGCAGAAAATGAAAACACAGAAACATTATGTAATATTAAATGTGACAATGGTCATAACTTCAAAAAGTGTGTTGAAAAAGTTTCCCTAACAATATTTAATATTGGTGCAAAAAATTGTTAGTGAGGTGAATAGCCAAATTCATGCAGAATGGAAAAGAAAGCCAGCTACGGTACTAAGGATGATAAACAATCACCAAGTGTAAAAAAGATTGCTAAATTGCAATCTGATAAAATGTAATTACAAATGTAAGTTGCATTTTTTATTAAAATTAGTGATCGTAAATTGTTTTTTGTTAAAATGTTCCATTTTTGCAATATAGTTCAAAATAATAATATTGACATAGGTGTGTCCAGGGACTTCGATACCCCCTTCCTCCCCCTTAAGCAATGTTGAGTGGCTAGAATGTTGTTTTTTGCTCTTAGGTATGGTTAAAAACATGGTAGGAGTCCATTATAACACATTTTTTAACTTATTTGCAATATTTTGATTTTGAACTTTAGGCCTCCTCTGGCCCACCCTAAAATCGCATGTCGAGTCCATGTATATCGAAGTCCCCAATTAAGATTATTGAAGTCAGATAAATGATATAATAATATATATAATGGTACAATATATACTATAAGATAGAATTACATTACATTACATTTGGAAAACATGAAGCCACTGGGGCCTATCTATCAAGGTTATCCAAGTCATGAGCTATATTTTATTATGCTAATAAATCTTGCAAAATGTCAATCTCAAGTCAGCTAATTAACATGGCTACAATTATTTACTACTATGGTACCAAAGTAGCCTACATAACTTAAGCTAAGAATATGAAGTATTTACAATCTACAAACACCCTCTTTCATTCGTGAAAGTGTACAAATTTTTCTTAAAATTAACTAATGAGCTACTGTTTACCACATCATATGACAAGTCATTCCAAAAATCTACTACTGTACTCTATTAGTGAAAAAGGTATTTTTGTCGATCAAATCTATAATTTTCTGATGCCCAAGAGTTATCCCATCAGCTCAAGTGAGAAAAGGTTACGTACATCTAAATTGTTCAAACCTGAAAACATTTTGAACATCTGCATCATATCTCCCCTCATACAATGTCTATCAGAACTAAACATACCTAGTTCCTTTAATCTTTCCCTGTCTTCCAATCTACTTAGGTTAGGGATAAGCTTGGTTGCCCTACATTGCACACCTTCAAACATATCTATATCACATCTGAAGTGAGGGGACCAAGCTTGAATGCAGTATTCTAAGTGAGGCCTAACATGAGAATTATATAATTTACAGATGACTTCCTTACTCTTGTAACTAATATTCCTCTTAATAATACCTAACACTATTTGCTTTTTTCCATTCATCCATTAAATGACCATCTAGTTCCTTACTTCTCAAGGGGTGACTATAGTAAATTTAGGGAGTTGTTAGGCTCAATAAATTTGGATAATGAAATTGCCAATAAAAATGCTATTGAGATGTAGTCTAGATTCAAAGAAATTTTAGAGGATATATGATAATAAATGTATTCCTTTCAGAACTGTTAAGATTAGAAAACCTTCGTGGTTGGATAGGGAAATATCATTAAAAATAAGAAAAGGGCATTCAGAGAATTTGAAAGTAGTAATAACCTTGTGGACTTGAGAGGCAGTTAAGAAATAAGCTAAATAGTTTGATTAGGAAGAGCAAAAGGTATAGTGAAATAAATCTAGCTGGAAGTAGCACTAAAAATCCAAAGAAATTTTTTAGTTTTTTAATATCAACAATAATAAAAAACAGGATAGGATCAACCCAATAGAATATTATGATAGGATATTGAAAGTGATCAGGATATTGTTGGTATTATTAATGATTATTTTAGCTCTGCTTTTACTGAAGAAAATTTGAATAACTTTGATTTTAATTCTTTACATTTTGTAAATTTGGGCATTCTTGATAAGATTCATATAAGGAAGGATATGTTAGGCAAGTGATTCATGCAGTAAAGTCAAATAAAGCTGCTGGACTTGATAATATATGGTAGCTATATGCTAGGATTCTCAGAAGGGGAGGAGAGCTAAATGTGAGGCACTAACTATTTTGTTTGCTGGGTCTATTAATTATGCAGAAGTACCATATGAATGGAAAAAAGCAAATGTAGTACCCATTTACAAAAAGCATAGGTTGTGAAAAAGAGGAAGGAAATTATAGGCCTATTAGTTTACCATCATTGGTAGGAAAGGTACTAGAAAGAATTATAAAGAAGAAGAATCAAGAGCATTTGGAAAATTTTAATCTTATTTCAAGGTCTTGTTTGTCTCTCAGACTTTTAGAGTTTGTAACTGATCAGGTAGATAATGGACATGATGTAGATATTATTTATTTAGATTTTAGTAAGGTATTTAACTAGAAAAGGATCTTGATAGATTAGTTGCCTGGGCTAGTAAATGGCAGATGGTACCATATTCATTGTTAAAAAATGCAAAGTAATCTATTTTGGTAGAAATAATGAACTTTAGTTATGAGATGCATGGAAACTGGTTAGAGGGTATTAAGACAGGGAATACATTTTGGCATTAGGCCTATAGTTAGTATGGTAGTGATCTAAAATTAGCTAGAAATAAGGCAAATGAAATACTAGATAACTATTATTAAGAGGAATGTTAGTTATGAGAGTAAGGAAGTCATCTGTAAATTATTTAATTCTTGCGTTAGACCTCACTTAGAATACTGCATTCAAGCTTGGTCCCCTCGCCTTAGACATGATATTAATATTCTTGAAGGTGTGCAATGTTAGGGCAATGAAGCTTATCCCTAACCTAAAGAGATTGGAATACAGTGAAAGATTAAAGGAACTGGGCATGTTTATTTTTGAGACACATTGCTGGGAGATATGATGCAGATGTTGAAAATGTTTTTGGGTTTGGACAGTTTAGATGTAAGCAACTTTTTCTTATTAAAGTCTGATGGAAGAACTCGAGGGTAAATAAAAAAATTAGAAAAGAGACTCGTAGACTGGATCTATGAAAATACTTTTATTATGAAATATAATCTATGACTTGAATGACCTCAATAGGCTCCAGTGGCTTCATGTTTTCCAAATGTAATATAATAGGCTTGCTCTATTTTCAAAATATTTCAAGTAGGGTACACTCATGCTTTTTAATAAGCCTCAGCTAAAATAACTTTTCATTCATGAGAATGTCTCTCTCCTACTATATCTGAATGACTACCTATTTAACCCATCATATGGCAAGTCATTCCAGAAAGATACTGCTGTATAACAAGTATTTTTGTAAATAGACTTATACACTTTTAAATTTCCTCATCACACTAATAAAAAAGTTGTTGCAAAATTTCAGAATCCAGATCCAGTTTGGAGATAGAACTCATAATAGCTTAGTAATATGTTCATTGAGGTTAGGTTAGTAATTAGGGATTCTTCCTCTGAGCTGCATCTGAAATGTAGAATTTTACTACAGTTAAGCTATGTACATGACCCTGTAGAGCAGTGGTCGGGGAACAGGGGTAAATTTTAAACTTTTGGGGGTAATGCGTGCGGTATGAGAGACACTTTGTGCTGATATTTTTTTTGTATATTTTTATTTTATTTTGTTACATAAATGTGGCATTATTCTAAATTTTAGAATATTACGAATTTACGTCCTCAAATATATTTTGGGGTAATACCCAAAAAAGTTTGCAGACCACTGCTGTAGAGTGTCCAGGCATTTAAAAATTCTGGACTTTGATTTTGTCTCTCCTTCTACATTACATTTCATTTGGAAAACATGAAGCCACTTTGACCTATTGAAGTTATCCAAGTAATAAGCTATATTCTATAATGTTGGAGGTGGGGAGGATGTAAACTATACAACTCTGAAAACATATGGTACATAAATGCATTGTTGTTTAATTTTCAATTATTATTATTATTATTATTAATTATTAATAAATATAAATTAGCTTATGGACAAAATGAGATGCATTCTTAAAGATGGATTGAAGTAATTCTAAAATATCATTGTACTCCAAATCCTATAGAAAATAAAAAAAAAGTTATGCAAATGCCACATCTATGTTCGAAGTACCAGCACTAACTTTTCATCAAATCTAAATTAGTATTTTAGATTTAGAAGTAATGTACCATGTCTGCTATTGTCTGGTAAATTCCTGCTAAACTTCTCACTTTGGTCTAAGGCTAAAGCACAACAAAATGAATCCAGTATTTAAAAAATATTGAATAAAAAGTAGACCTATAGCCCATGCTAATTTTTACTACAAGATTTTGTTAAAGTATCAACATTCAGGACCTTGTTTTCATCTCAGTTTATCATTTTATATTGGACTGCATTCATTTTATTGGTATTTATATACCATATGAATTATACCTAAGATAAATTTGAGACTGGTTGCTTTTATATCTTTGTACAGTACAGTATAGCTATGGCTTTTATATTAAATGGCTACCTAGTTTCAGACCCTAGACCTAATTAAGATTCTGCGGAAATTTTAATTTTACAAACAATTTCCAATTCTTTAGCCATAGCAGATAGCTTAAGTAAATATTAAATTATTCAAAAATATCACTTGGTTTATAATCAGATTATATTATTAGACTGTTTTGACTGAAACCAGTCCTTATTTAACCAAAGTAGGAGTTTTTACAGTGCCATTCTCTCTCTAAACTAAACTTCTGATAGTAATACACTGTCCAATCAAATTCAAAGCACAATAAAGGAAATTTACTAGGCTTACAAAAATTTTATCTATTATACTGCAGTTATAGAAGATTAAATTAGTGAAAATATTAATTTTGAATTTTTTCACCTCTGATATTTTTTTAAAAACTTGCCATATGATGCGGTAAATAGTAGCTTTTTAGTTAATTTTAAGAAGAAAAATTGTGTGAATTAAAGATGGTTTAGAAATTGTGTAAATAGTGTACTTAGCTATATTTTAGCTGAGGTTATGTAGGCTACTTTGGTAGGTAACTCTGTTAATAGTTTTATGTTAATCACCTGACTTGAAAGTGACAATTTGCAAAATATAATTATAAAATATAGCTTATGACTTGGATATAACCTCAATAGGCCCTCACTTGCTGAGTCTGACTGTACCTTTGACTCATTTTCTTACTGTGAGTCTCACTTATTTAACCATATACTGTAGTACAAAATAAATAGGGTGTATATAGGCCTAATCAGAATTGTTACTGCACATTGCATCTAGAATTGAACTTCATACAAAGGGAAATACTCTACTGCAGTACTGTATAGCTATATTCTACTTTTATTTGCTTTCCTCAAATTAAATCAGCCTTGCCTAGGCTTAATTATTGTAAGGTGTATAGCTCATGTGAGTTGATGACAACTTCCTCTCCACAAACTTGTTTGAGAATAACTAAAGATGCAGATGTATTTCTCATGTTCTTTCCACAAACTAGATGAGCAGTTGAATAGGCTAGGTCATGAACCATATAGCTACTCTGCCATATAAACAGGCATTCCTTAGGTATGTTACCATAATAAATATGGTACAGTAACAGCCTAGGATAACATTTACAGCTAATTTCTATACCTATACTTTTTGTAGGTTATGTGCTGTGGTATCTATGGTGGCTTAGTTACTAAGATTTTCATATCTACATCTATCATGCATTAATTTATGTGGTTTTATTAGTTGGTCATTCTCTTTTTTTAGGTTAGGTTGGCTAACACCATAAATTTGAGAAGTAAAATGTAAGACCATGTTGAAAGCAGGGTTGGCACTAGTGGGCCCAGCCCAAAAAAACCCACTTGAAAAAACCCACTATTTTACCCACTTGTGGGTTTTTTCATGAAACTTAAGAAGTGCATATGCAATTATTTTTAAAAATTGTCATATAGGCGCCTATAATGATTTTACATGCAAAGCAAGCAAACATGAGTCAACAAATAGACCTACAGGTATAACTCTTTGGGTGAGGTAGCAGGTTATAGAGTGTAGACATCAGCCAATCAGTGTGTTATACATCCTGATTCTTCAGTCAACTGCATCTTCAAGGAATTTTCTACTTCTTCATGGATTGTATTTAAAAGTGGACCAGACAAATTTCGACGGGAAGGTGGAGTGTAGCCTGGTCTTAGAGTCTCTATCATTTCAATAAAATACTTAGACTCTGCACATAGAAATGGAATATTATTTGCATAAAAGAATTTGGCTATTTTGTTATCAATGACATTTTTCTGCAAAGTTGTTGTTGTCATGCCAAAATCGCTTACTTTCTTTTGAATTTTTCTTTTTTCATCTGTAATTGTGTCAGTGGTGGTGAGGATGAGTCTGGATCATCTGAGAGGTCTATGTCATGGCAGTATGAAGATGATGTACTGGCAGTATTGTCAGTCTTGTTTCTTGATTCCATGTGTTTCAAACATTTCATTAAATGCATTTTTATTCGCTCTATTTTATTACTTATTTCATTACTGCAATGTTTGCATCTAACTTTACTAGTCCCATCAATAATATTGACTTCACTCCATTCATGCCCTGATTTTCTTCCTGATCCAAAGGTCTTTGGCATTATTTAATGCAGTTATAACTTCAAACAGACTAATTCTGTAGGCTAGCAGTAAAGATAAATATGCTGTTGCCAGTTTGTTTTATTTAACTGTGAAATAAAAGAAAAAATATTCAGTAATATGAATTAAATAGATATAACTAGCTGAATTAAGTTCCCTTTGGGAGCTGTAATTCATCTACTTCCAGCAGAAGACACAGGGGCCTGTCTTCCATAGGAAGTATAGCCTAACAAATAGGATAATTTACCACACCAAATTTAGTTCAAATTGGTCCATGTTTTCCAAATTTGTTGTGAAGCTCAATCTGAGAAAATAATAACCTTTTTGCTAAAAACAAGACAAATGTTATATAATAGTGTACGGTACAGTACAGTATTATTATAAAAATAAGAATAGGTAGGTCTAATATGAACTACCATATGGACATGTGAAAAAAACCAATTTTACCCGGGTTTTTTGGGTTTTAGGTGAAAAAACCCACCTGGGGTGGTCTTTTTCAAAAAAAGTGGGTTTCTTGCCAACCCTGGTTGAAAGGAATATATATATATTATATATATATATAGCTATATATTTTTAATACTTATAGTTTGATTACTCGTGGTTCTATAGTCCTACCTATGCAAATAATACAGTGTTGAAGGTTTATTTATTTAGCATCACAGAGTCATAACTTAATTTATTTCTATATTATAAACTATACTGTATACTGGTATGCCATCCCTGATTAAATACAAAACTTTTGGTCTTATTAAAATAGGTCTAGACCAAATGCAGTAATGAAATAGCATATACAGTAGTTTAAATTTATACAGTCGCTATATAAAACTTCAGGTAGGCTGTCTGTTTTCATCCCAGCCTATAAAGCTTATTCATTCCAGTAGTTTAGTTTGTTCTAGGGTTAAGTCACAGATAACTAGGCCTAATTCACAGTGACTATATTTCCATGCCCTAAGGATTTTGAACATTGTATTTTCTCTTGATTGGATGGGCATGAGTTTGCATTACTTACATGAATTCTCTCACTTTGGTTAACTTAGTTTTCATCTCTTTATAATATTACTTTCATACTATTACTTAACCAACTGATGTATCAATGTTTACTTTATCTTAAGAATAAAAATGTTTCAGCACTGACCATAAGGCCTACAGTGAATTTATGGTATGAGAACTAAATTGGTGAATTTTAAATGCTGATAGATTTATTTAACAGTTAACCTATAACAGTGGCTTAGTGTATTGTAGGACAGGTAAGTTATGTAGAGCCAGTAGTTTAGAATTTATTGAAATTCAAATATGCCTAAAAATGAAGTTGACCAGTCTAGTATAGGTCTATATTAGGTAAACTGTAGATGCTTAACTTCTTAGGCAGCTATTAGTGATCATGACTTAATTTCTGTATCAGTATTTCAAATTTATACTTAACTTGCCAACTTCCATAAATTTGTAGATTGTAGACAGCAGTCGACCAGGGAAGTACTCCACAGGAGACGGAGTGCTGGAACTTCTGTTTCTTCCCTCTTTAGCTGAGCTTTTTCTGTCTCATCTGCCCTATGAGCAGTCCAGCACGTTCTCAAACATGCACTTCTCCCACTATTCTTCACTACATAATCTTTTTGAAATTAAAAAAAAAGTCATTAACCTGATGCTATCCTTGCCTCTTCCTCTTCATAGTCATAGAATTCAGCTCACTACTGGCAGACTACTGAAATCAGCAATGGAAGTGGCCTCTACTTCCGTTATGTTATTGCGCTATTAATTTTTAAAATCTATTCACGTTGTGCTCGTTCCCCAGACTCTGATTGAACACAGGTTAGTTAACTAGAGTTATGACTAGGCTCAGCTACCTGTTACTTTAAAAATAGTTTCAAATTTCAAGGGGGTTTAGTCAAAGCCTACCAATGTATCTTACACTCGCATTATAACATGCAAAAATTTGTATACAAAAGATTCTGGGAAAATTTTTATACCCTTGCCAAACAAATTTGGAGAATGTCATACTGGATTGCATTTGATAAGCCAGGGAGACCTTAACATTTACTTTTAACTCATGAGCCACATAAATTTTGAGTTCAGCTTCACAAGTTTGTTCTCTAGTTTTGGATGTGAAGCTCCTAATTTTTTTTTACCTCTAGACATATTTCCTCTAATTTTGGGGGGAAAAAAAACCCCTTCCTGTTTATTTCTGAAAACTTATAAATAACTTATAAGACTTAACTAGGACCTGTATACATTGTAGACTGCTATAGAGATTGTTCATAGACCTCGGTCATATATTTAGTATAGTATCTTTTTTGCCTCCCATATTTATTACTATGCTTGCACAAAGTTTCCCTAACTTCTTTGAGGAGTTACTAAAAGTTAATATGTACTTGCCTATCCAAAGTTTAATTTTTAATTTTTTAATTAAGCCAGCTGGGGTGACAAAGAGAAAAAATAATGGCCTATATAAACAATAGTGTCATATATTTCCTCATAAATGTCCATATTTTTCCTATATTTCCAATAAATTTTTGGAGAAGTGCTCGACTCGTTATTTAAGTTGCATTTATGGTACAGTTGGCAAAAATCTAAATTTTGTATTTCTTAATTTTAGAGAAAATGAACAGAGACGTTCTTTATCGAAGTGTGCTGCGGGGTTTGCAAGAGTCGCCCCAGTTAGGTAGACATGACCTTTCTCCAATGACGTCATTAGCGAACACCCTGCTGGAGTCCTCCCTCAACAGCACTCCCCGCAAGCGTCTCTCCCTCTCTTCAACGCTCTCCGATACACCGAAGTCAACCAAAAACTCTTCTTCCTTGTCGGGTACGATTGTTTTTTTTTTTGTGGGGGGGGGGGTCGAATACCGGTTTAGGAACTTGTAGGCCCTTCCATGTTTAGGCTACACTCGTTGAAACAGTTCAGAATTTTTAACACCATTTATGAAAAGAATCACCTTGCGCCTATTATGTAAAAAGAATGTGACCACAAGAGGTCTATGGGCCTAGGCCTAGAGCTATTTCATAATCTCATGAAAGTGGTTTTTTGTGCCAGATAGGCTTGAATGAAAAGTGTCACTGGAAAACTTTTTTGCTGAAATTATTTTGGATTTGGTGATATTTTTTACGCGCATATTTATAGTTGCATCACATTGGGCGTAAGTTTACAAGTTCGAAGAATGCAGTATTTGCAAATAACCTCAAAAACTTCTCGAAATGCAGCTGCTTCAAAACAATTGTAATATCTAGTTTCATTTGGGTAAAGAAGTCTTGTACTATATTTTTGCTTCACAATTGAGAAATTAGGCCATGGTTTTGTGTTCCCGCTTTATTTCACAAATATTATCGAAAAGTCAAAATTTTAACGATGTGCAAAAATGTATATTTTTTCTATTCGAAAATTCATAATTATTGGCGGAAAATGTGAAGTTGCATTCGTTTCGTTTTCTCTATTTGAAATACAAGATTTTTCACGTCTAGTACGAAAAAGAGGCGATTATTCTGTCAGTTATAATAGTATATAAACGTGATAACTTGATAGTTGCTTCATTTATTTGGAAAGGAATATTTTTAAGAGTTGAAAGTTCGTGAACAAATTTAGAACTAGGGCTAGTCGAGGCTGATATCCGTGTAGGTTAGTGAGGGAACTTTGTTCGGGTTTTTTTATAACCGTTTACCGAGATTTAGGAACCTAATCAGATGATAGATAAGAACAGGTTCAGCGTTAACTACATTGAGTAATTTTATGATTGCTTTTATTCAGTAACGAACGATTCCACAAATTATGACGCAGCGGCTTTAAGCAGTAGTGAGAAGTCTCCGTTGTCCCCTAACTCAATCCTCAGCTCACCGCGCAACAAGGAGAACCTCCCCACTCCTTACTATTCTCCTTCTCACAGTCAGATCGCTCGCCACCATCAAAGTCCTTTGAGAGAAGTTCAAAACACAGCAACGAGAAATTTAAGTTTCAGTCCTCTCAAAAAGGTAATTAAATCGGTAATCGGTTTAGAACTCGTGTGTTGTGTGTGTGAAGTATGAAAATAAAGTATCAAATTTTTACCTTGTTAATGGGTTAACAGGAATTTTTGTCTTCGCAGCCAGTGAGCCCTTCGCGAAGAGAGCATCTGTCCCCCATTAAAAAGACCACTTCTCCCGATGACTGCGACTCCAACTCGAGGGACAGCGGTTACTCGGAGAGTGGACAGAAACGAGACGGATTTAACGTTCCTAGGTCGTGCGCGCCCACCAGAGACGCCTCAACCTCGATATGTCGCCGAAGTTTTCGCCGTTTAAGTCTCCTTCAGAAGGACGAAAAGTGAGGTCTTTCGCGTCTTTAAAGAAGAGCTCGGAAGAGGACGAGTTCCTGATGGAGTTCATTTGCGCAAAAGACATCCACGTAGAGGAAGATGAACCCTCGAGCTCTCTCTCCTCCCTTTTCTCCGCTCCCGTTCAGTCGCGCCAGTCCGCTTCACTTGGACCCCCTTCTAACACCCCACGCCTCCCTATTCGACGATGCCTCTCTATGGTTGATACCTCCACGCCGCTCTCCTCAAGGGTAAGATTTACCACCTCTCTCAAATTCTCATTTTACACTAATAAGTTTTTGATATTTCAAAATTCCTTTTTATAAATTTTAGTGAATGTTTTCATTTATTTAAAATATAGAAAGAGCTAAATTCAAAAAATATTTTTTCCCTTTGTCAGATTAAAGTTACTAAACCCGAGATTAAAAAGTCGAGTGAACCCGCTGGTGATCGTGCATCTTCTACGTCAGTCGTGTCTTTCAAGCGCCCCAAGTCTCCCTCAGAGAGCTCTGTTATAGAGGCAAAGAGGAGGAGAGCGGAAGACCCCGATCCTTCGCCAGTAGGAAATTTAAGTAATAATAGCAAAAATTTAGTTAAAAATGCTGTCAGTCCCAAACTTCCTTTATCAAAAAGAAAACTCTCGGAGCCTGATCCCGTTCCCAAAGAAGTTTCTAGACCGAAGATACAAAGATGTCACTCTGAGAGTCACGTGTCCATAATGAAAGCCTTGAATATTTCTTCGAGTCACAACGGGGACTTGACGGGAGACTTCACGCAATCGCTTTCCTTGCCCGTCATCTCCGGAGGTAAGCATCCTGACCTTAAAAGCATCAGCATCCATACGATGGCAGCGCTCATCCACGGGAAATACAGTGACAAAGTTGCTTCTTTCAAGGTTCTCGACTGTAGGTATCCTTACGAGTACAGTGGTGGTCACATTACCAATGCCTTGAACTGGCATCATCCAAAGATGGTT